>JABSTQ010010163.1:600000-962129 GCA_013358835.2 Ixodes persulcatus | reverse complement strand
TGCACCGTTGTTTTGGATGGTGAGGCCTAAGAGCTTGATCTGCGGGCGTTGGGGTATGGGAGTGCCGTCGAGGTGCACGGTGATCACCTGCCTGTCGGGATTGTTTTTGCAGTTGGAGATGACGAGGAGTTCCGATTTAGATGGAGAACAGGCCAGACCTAGACTAATGGCATAGCGTGCGTCAGTGTCGCAGGCGTGTTGCAGTGTCTCTTCCTGCTGGCCGGGAGAGCTGGTGTTGGTCCATAAGGTAACGTCATCGGCGTAGATGGAGAATTTGAAGCGGGGGATGGTGTCGAGTTTTGCGGGAAGTTTGCTCATGGCAAGATTGAAAAGGGTGGGAGAGAGGATGGAGCCTTGTGGTACTCCTTGGTGTAACGAAAAAGGTGTGGAGATGTGTCCAGGAATTTTAAAGGCGGCCGTGCGGTTCGATGGAAAGTTGCGGATGTAGTTGTACATTTGAGGGCCGCACTGCGTTTCTCTGAGGGTACTGAGTATGGAGTCATGCGAGATGTTATCAAAGGCTTTGTAGATGTCCAGGCTTAGGAGTAAGCGGAGTTGTGTGGTGCTTTTGTCTTGGAGAAGGTCATTGTATATCCGAAGGAGACAGTCTTGTGTGGAGATATTCTTGCGGTAACCAAAGAGTGTAAAGGGTGGGGCTTTCACGTGCTCGAGATGCCATTCGAGGCGGGTGAGAACAAGCTTCTCAAGAAGTGCCGGTGCACGAGGTGAGAGAAATGGGTCGTAGGTTCTTGACTTCGGAGGTTTGTTTTGTTTGGGGATCATGGTGACGGTGGCGTGTTTCCATTCTGCTGGTATGTCGCCAGTTTGCCAAGCACTATTGAAGTATTTTAGGAGTGGTTGGTTTTGTGTGTCGTCAAGATTGCGGAGAAGTTGATATGCGATTGATCTTCGCCAGCTGATGTGTTTCGTTTGAGAGAGGTTGCACTCGAAGAACTTCATATTCATTAGCATATCAGGCAAACGCAAGATAAAGCGATCTACGATGAAAAGCAGCTGCATGCAACGCGAAAGCATTATCTTTCATTTTGACCTTGCTGAAAACTGGACCGGCGTGCTTCCTGACAAAGTTAAAGCATACCACTGAAGAAAAAAAAGTTACGATATTTACATGTGTAGTGACGACAAGAAAATCTACAAACAGCGTTGCTATCATCAGTGAGGACCTGCGTGACGACGTCGCTCTCACGTGCTTGGCTCTAGAAAAAGTGAGAGTGGGTTGAAAACAACGTTGCGGTATACTCGCACGTGACGTACGTAAGTGACGGGGCCGCCAGTCATTTTCAGAATTGCTACCAGCTTCACCAGTTTGCACAGAATGATTGCCCATAAGCCCAGTGCTCATTTTCTGCATCTGCACATGGGAAAATGCATGCGACGGAGTTGGCGGACTCGTGAAGCACCAGGCCACGCTGAACAACCTGAGAGAACGTTCAATAAACGCAATTCAGACGGCCAGGACAATGGTGAGCGTTCTATTTGAGAAACTGGGTACATCTTGCGTATCATGACGAAAATGAGCTTGTTCGGTATCGTCAACAAAAAAAGAGGAGTGGCTGAGGTGCGCGACTTTCCTGGCATTCATTCTTGGCACGGGTGGTGGCTGTGCAAGTCATCAACAGAAGGAACTTGTGACATATATGTAGAGCGGACAGTCGGATCTGGTTAGAAGAAACTTTATTAAATGGGTACATCGAGGAAAGCCTTAGTGTAAAGTGCCGAATTTGATGCCCCAATGAGTGCTCATTTCGAATGCCGGGTTATCTTATTTATCAGTTTTCTTCGCGGAGTATTTAACCTACTGCTTTACTTGGTGATAGCTTATTGAATCTTTATCTGATCACCATATGAGAATCACGAAACGTTATCCATCGCGCAGAATAAAATATCTAGGCTTGCCGCGATCCATTCGTACACCGAGAGTATCGAAGCTCTTACAGTCCGGCGCGGTGGCACACCTCACCTGAAATGGCTTGTCCCCGGAAATACATCGCTAACCTAAACAATTTTAGTATTCTATCTTTAGTTTTGTGTGTGGAAGTAAAGTTGTTTCTTTTTTTTTTTAATATAAATGATACCGCAAAGTAAAACTTCGCTCTGCATCATCTTTTCTCGAATCACTAGTCTCTATGATACCTCTTGGTACGCTGAATGTAAAAATCTGTATATAGTTTCTCCTCACTTTTAGTGTGTGACCGATTGCTCTAGTTGTCAGTGACCTCATATAAATAAAAATATATGAAAGATGTGTGTTAGTTTCCTGAAACTGGAAGTCAGAGTCACTTCTCGTATAGGGCACTGCTACGTGTAGGCTTTGAAAAACGACCATACTTTGAGGAGCTGTGTCTTCTTTCTCAATAAAATGATGCAACATGTTTTTAATAGAAACGAATGCCGAAATAGAGTATGACAAGGTTGAAGGTACCCAAATTTTAAAAAAAATCGGAGGTGGTGTTTTTTGTTTTTTTTATTTGCATCGGAATTTTTTGTTGTTTGCTTTTTTTCCCATGTTTGCCTAAATATATCCCGACTATCGTATCACTCAAATACCTTATTTATTTTTTAAATAATAGACATATACAAGTAAAATATTCCCTGCAAATTATATGATAATGATTAAATTATTTCATGAGATACAAGCCTCAATATTTTGCCATTTGTCGTTCGAGCAGGCATGTTTGCCAATTTTTAGAAAATTAAATAAAATTTACATAAATATTAATACTTTATATTACAAGCAAGCTGTACCCATAGTTTGTTTTTTAAAAAAGTATTAGAATTCGTCTAACATTATCCTTTTAGTTATTCACTTTCAAACGTGCCACCTCCATCAGTGCGCGTTAATGCAACTGTCCACCTCTTCATGCTTTACGATTTTTCCTGTCCCCAAATCTTTTTTCTGGACAAAACTAAGTGTGGATTCGTTTATACCAGACACTAGACAATGGTATATAAAAACATCAGTTGATTTAAAAATGTCGACCAGCCATCCTTTGGTCGATCTTATCTGAAATCACCCATTCATGCACCGGTCATCCCCCTTGTCTTTTTTTTTATTATTATGTTTGACTTAAAATAAAATGACTGTTGTGACAAGTAACGAATTTGTAGAATGTTTGTGTATTAACAAAAAAACACCCAAGCGTAAAGACATTCAAATTGAACGCCTTATGAGATCTCGAATGTACCGTATTTAGAAAACGCATCGTGGGCGCTCCAGGAAACCAAATCAACAAAAGCATGCCATGCCACAGAAAGTTGAACGTCTTTGCTTCTCGTATATTGTTATGTCGTGTGTTTGTTTAGACAGTGGGAAGAGGGTGAAGCCCCATTTCTGGTGTCTCCCTCCGCTGCCGTAGATGAGAAATATAGTCAGGGCAGTACCACAGCTATAGCTTGAGATCTTTAACGTGCATTAGGTAGTAGTAATACACAACCGCAGTACGCTGCTCGTTAGGATTTAAACGGACAGGGTGGGGATTGAACCCAGGATCCCTGGGTTCTGCAGCGCGAGCTTTCGCTCCACGTGCTCCGAGCTGCTGCGATGCGCTAACACATGTCGGCTCCCGATTTCCCTCGTGTATGTTCGTCCCAGGTGTTATATATAATCGAACTCGAGTCACACGAGAATATTTGCATCCGCAGTAGTTCACGTTGATGTGCAACTGGAGGAAGAGTATAAGCACACTATTCGCAACTTTGAGCATGGTGGTACTATGGCTTCACAGTGAAGATGCATGCTCGCACCTTCCTGATGTGCAAGTAAGAAGTAACGTACGGCATTCGCGTTTTTCGTCGCGTTTCACCGCGTTTCTCGCCTTATTGTAAATTGCCGCCCGATGTTTACATTTACAACTTAATTGCATGCCATCATTATGTGCACGACTACATATGCAGTTAATTTTATAATCGATTTTGATTATTTTCACCGTCAGCGTACCGGATACGCGTGAGGAGGGAGGAGATACAGAAATCAGCGTCAGACTTGGCGCATATTGAGCCCAATTATTTATGACAACTTAAATTTACACAGTGATAGTGGCGGCATATTCGAAAAAAGTATAGTGCAATGTATATGTATCATCGCGCATTTAAAATCTTAAGGAATGTGACCAAAATACTACGCAGCACATGAAGCAATGTGTGTTTCCTGAAAGCCTCCGGCCTTGCCTTCATAACAAATTTAAAATAGTTGTTTTTGATTATATAGGAGATATAATATATACAGGTGACGAACGTTTAACTCACATTTTATCTGATGCTTGGGATAATGGTAACGTTCACATCGGGCTATTTGTTTGTGCACGACGTTACACCTAAATCTGTTAGACGGTCTTAAATCGTTTTTGCAATAGAAACATTTGCTTGATTTGTTTATTTATGAATTTAGAGAAACTGTACACTATGCTCGGTCACATATCTGCAGTAATTAAAGGGTATTAGCATTTTTGTACAAAATTTAAGTAATGAATTTTATTTATTTTAAACACAAAGACCCCTGTGAAATAATCTGTCACAGGCAGCTTGAGAGTGGCTATGGGTATGGCTCGCATTATGTGATGCCGAAAAGAAGCCATCTACATGGAAATCACCCAAGCTCAGGGTTGTTGATTTTAAATCGCATCAGTTTGCATGGAGATCTGTCATAAAGGTTCATGAAGTCGTACCTAGCATTCGACTTCAACCAAACGTACGAGAGATCACTTCTTTCGTACCCTCAATTTTATTTGGCAAAGTTTGTACAAAGACAAAATTTCAGATTTCAATTGATGGGCCATCTTATGTGCCAAGCACGTCGTAAACAAATGTCAGTAAAACAAATAGTTCATTTTCTAACGCCAACGTTGCTAAATGCTGTTAATAAGTACTTTAGCAAGGTCAATAGCTAAATGAATTTCCCACCCGACCTAGGACGCGGACCATCGAATATATCTCGAGTACTTAATTTTTTTAAAGAAAACAGCCCGAGACAATATAACTTATTTCTTAGAATATCTGCAGTATTATAGGAGACATTTCGAGTTTCTAAAGTCCACAGAAAGTTGGTGTCCGCGAAAATCAGTCAGTGAACTTGCGACTTCTTGTGTTTTTCGCGATTCAGGAGGTTTTTAGTCAGGTTGTGGACCTGCATTTTTACTATATATCTACTCATTAGTCTTTTCATTAGTTTATTTTTTTCTAGAAACTAAGGTCAGTGGGTCAGGCCGTAGACGATGGAATCCTCATTGTGCATCGCAGTCGTTACGCCGCCGAACCTGACCGAAATTAGCGACGAACATGACCAGATGCATCGTAAAGCGTTCGTAAAAAAGTCCGCGAATATGACTCGAAACCACTTCGTGGTTCTCGAATTGGCTCAGTACCACAGTTTTATTAGTTGTGCGCTATAACGGGCACATTTTTATGACGAAATTAGGCGAGAATGACATAACAAACCAACACAGCCGAGAGCGCGCTGAAACCGAAACCAACCAAATTGAAGCCACCCAATGGCGCCGAGTGCGTCAGCGCCCTCTGTCCGCCGGTCGGGTAACTACTGAGATGAAAAGGTCTATACATTTTCACTCCTGGCAACGCACAGCCTCGGGAACGTCACGTGACCCCTGCTTCGACTGATGGCTACATGAGTCCACCACGCGGGACGGCCAGTTGGGGCACGGCATCACTCGAGACCACGGTGTAAGATAATACTCTTCAGGTGAGGAGTCTGAGGACAGCGCGCTCCTCGCGACGTGCCGATAAAGTTCGCTTTTCACTCTCTCTCTTTCTCTCTTTCACTATGGTTTTAAGCGGCGCCGGCAGATGGCTCGTCGACCCGTGGCACGGTGTAAGACGCAGGAGGCAGGCAGCAGTGCACAAGACGGCTCGTGCCTCCTCATGCTCCACACGCGCAGAGCTCCAGCGAGGTTGTCGCACGTGCAGAAAGACTACGGTGTACCGGGGTGTCATGGCAACGAGATCATTTTTTTTCGCTCTCACACAGTTTCGCCGTTTGGCCGCCGGCGACACTGTCAGCCGCGGGCACGGTGACCGCGGAATGATGCCCGTCGAACAAACGCTATCTGATTCCTCGAGCCGCGCATTCGGCCGCGCCGTGTCCTCACCTAAAGAGTTATCTTACCGTGCTCGAGACGCAACGATTCGAACCCTATTTCTCGTTCTAATGCCGCCTGCTATCGTAGCAATAATTTGTGTTTGGTATACAATGTCGTGTCCCTACGACCTGTCTGACTATCGTAAGCATGTGCTCGCGTTCCTTCCTAAGTGCATTCATATGCGTGCTATACTGCAAATGTTGGGTGACATCGAGACGAACACCGGCCCTACCATGGCGGAGCAGACGTGCTTGCCGAGCTTGGGCGGCTCACAGACAACAATGGGGGTAAACTGTCGAATTTAGTAACACCTCTAGAGGCCCAGTTTGCCGTTGCGAAGGCCCCTCTCGTCCACGACGTCTTGTCCGGGAGGTCCTCTGGCGGTACTGTCGGAACTTTCCTAGGTAAATTCGCGGTGCCGCGACGCTGAAAATAGACTGCAGAGGTCCGGACTTACACACACTAAACTTGAACCCGGTCAGAGAAGAGGGTGATCCAGCTTTGTGCCCGAAGCCTGGACGTTGAGATTAACCCCGATAAACTTGAGCGCTCCCACCGGCTGGAAAAGATCTCGGCGAACAAACACCAACCGATCTTTGTGAGGTTCTTTCGCTTCAAGGACAAGCAGAACGTTTTATCCCTTGGAAGTAAGCTGAAAGACACTCTGTAGGTGCGTTGAGTGAGGACCTCTCGCTTTCAGTAGGTGTGGCCCGAACTAAACTGTTCCAGCATGGTAAATCACTAAACTCCTTGTTTGAAATACGCTTCGACAAACTGTATATGAATAACGAGCGTTTCCAGAATGGACTCGGCGACGCACTCCGTCCCAGAGATTACTAGATAGCAGCAGGTGCCTCTCTCTGATCGTTCGCCCCTGAACGTCACTACGCGACATATAAAGACTTCCAACCACACAGTCACGTTTACTAGTGTCCATAGTCTCCTGCACAAGCGTGAGGAGCTGAGCGGCCTTATTCGAGATAATAGAGAGTTTTCGAAGATGGTTTCCGCAGTCCCGCAACGCTCTCTGCAACCCGCTACGATACCCGGAACTCTACAGTCAAGGCCATCGGCGCTCAGGCGCAGTAGCGGCTTCTTCGTTGCGGAGGGCGTAGCGGAGGGGGAAACGCGGTTTACGAAAACTCCCTTAGAACTCAGACATTGTCGTTACTACTGAAACGTGGTTGAGACATGAGATAAGTGACGGGGAAATTTTACCCCCTAACCTGATGTTTAATATTTACCTATGTGATATGCCCACACAGCGGGGAGGTGGTGTGCTAATAGCGGTAAAAAATTTAGTTTTTTTTTTCATATTACTACCAACTTCAATATTGAGAGAACCCTAGATTAAACGTCTTAGTCCTTGGCGACTTTAACTTCCCTAACGTAGACTGGTTTAGTCTGACAGCTAGGGCGTCCAATGAAGCCAGAGGTTATTTCGATCTATGCTTAAATTATAATCTCACCCAAGTCGTTAACGAGTCTACACGTGAAGAAAACTTCCTTGATCTTGTTCGTCCCTCGACATGCTGACAGCGATGTTTCTGTGTAGCTATCCTTCTATGCACCAGCTTTTACTCTAGGACCGTGGAACAAATTTCGTTACATTTTAAAAACAAGTTGAATAACCTCGTAGACCTATTTGTACCCACTGTCCATATACAAGGCGACGGTTGCAACCCATGGTACGACGAAGCATTAGTCTCTCAACAACAAAAAGAAGCGATTTTTTTAGAAGGGCAAGGCCTCTAAATAGCAATGCTACATGTCTGACGCAACCAGGGGCGGATGCAAGAGGGGGGGGGGGGGGCGACGGGGGCGGCCGCCTCCCCCCCCCCCCCCAAACCAAGTCGACCCCTCCCCTCTCCCCCCTTCTCGGAGGGCAATTTGACATGGGTGGACCCCCCGGTGCACACGAAAGAATGGGTGAATAGCATCCTTACAAATTTTCCGCCCCCCCCAAAACAAAAAAAAAAAACGGAGTTCTGGATCCGCCCCTTTTCGCGTCTTAAGAGTCAAGACCTACACTCGGAACATTCGTATGACTAAACAAGTTCTTTTTCGAGGACTTTCCAAATAAATCCTGCGTATAATAAAAAATTCTAGAAAATAATCTTTTTTATCCTAACATCTTTTATGTTAACATCTCCTTTCATCTTAACTTAAGATAACACTCCTTCTCTATCCAGCCAACTGATGAAGATGGAACCCCAATATCTTAAACAGACTGTGCAACAGTATTTTAACGACTATTTTTCGTCCGTGTTTACAGTAGAAGACGCCGAAGTCCCTCTATTACCAGCATTGTTGTGGGGAGGGGGGGGGGGGGGGGGAGAGTCTCACGTAAGAGAGATCTTACGTAACAGACGAATGTGATGTCGCGGACGGAACGATGCCCACATCTATTCTGTGGCCCTAATAATTGCCAGTTCACCAAAAACTAAACATTTCTTCATAAAAAAGGTGGCGCATTGTCGTTTTCCTTTTTCATACAAAAAATTTGCCCTGGGGCTCGAAAGGGGGAGGGGACCCCCCCCCCCCCCCTTCCTCGCCCCCCCCCCCCCCCCCTTCGAGCCTCTTCCTTCTCTCTTCCCCTCAGCTTCCCTGGGGGGGGGGGGGAATGCCACCTCCTTCAAGGAAGCTGAAGAGGTTCTTGAAGAAAAACAAAAACGAGATAGAAGTTAACTCAAGCGTATTTTTCTTCTTTGAAATTAAATATCCCAAACATTTGACCCGCACGTATCAATCAACGCGAGAAAAAAGAAAATAAAATCGCTGGGTGTGACATTATACCCAGACTTGTGAGGAAACGCCTGCAGCATTTTTGATTGCTCGGGCAGGCATGTGGAAGGCGCTGAAATGATAAGACCCCTGTATAATACGTCACAATTTTCTCCTCGCACGAAACGCGCCGGCAAGGAGGGGCTTCAGTGCTACTTTGAAAGTTCTGTTTTGGCTGGTTGGAGCATCAATCTGAAATATAATTTTTGCATTCGTGATCCTGGAAACCAAGTAAAGGCGATTTAGGCTTTTTTTTTTTTTTCTCTAATACAGGGACCGCTTTTGTTTCTTCCTTTGGACTTTATTGTTTCTCTCTAGTGGGGAGGGGGAGGGGTGGAAAAGCAGACAGTTGTCGCTTGACATAATCCTCCTCCCTTTGCGTCGACAGGAAACAAAGGGGTGCTTGGAATTCACATTCCCCGGAAGGTTTCGCAGACGTCACAGTGAGATCCATGGGCTCCTGAAAGGGAATGACTATAGTGCCACTAAATAAGCTAGGCTTCAGAGTAACGACACTTGCCCATATTGTGGCTTAAAATCATGGTTCCCAGTTATCTGAAGCTTTATCTGAAATCACAGAAAACGTTTTTCCGTCCTCCACAAATGTTTAAACAGTTCGCGATAAAGCAAAGCAATATTACATGAACTTCCTAACACCGAATGTAATGCTGAGGAAGTCGCACTTTTGAATCATGACGATCGGCAGTTGCGTCTGCTCTGCACAAGCACCACAATGGCGGCGCCCAAAACAATGTCGGGGAACAGAGTGCTGATACTCTAAGCGCAGCTCATTTAGTGGCTCTAGGAACGACAATAAAAGGGGAGGTTTTCTGTTGTTGTTTATTTGGTTTTTTGGGACAAAGACCGAGCGTTACGACTGTTACGAGCCACGCTTTGCAAAAATTTCCGATGAGCTCAGAAGGAAATCTGGGTCTTATTTGGCGCCCTTGAACAAACGAGAAGGCACGAAAAACCTTCGTGGTGGACTATCGGAACCAGAGACCACGTCGTCATTCCCAATATGCCACCCAAAGTGAGTTCGGTACCTCCCGCGTCCCCCAGTGTCCGTCTACAAACAGGTGCCAACAGCCCTTAGCGGCGCAAGCCACGTTAGCGCCCTTCTCCGCAATCCGTAAACAACAGCAGCAACACAATACAACACACCCGCTTGAATCCACAAAGTCAAAATAAAAAATAAAAAAACACACACAAAAAACGCCAACACTGTTTCAGAGAATCGCTCGCCGCACACGCGCGTACGCCCCGCTGCGCGATCGCACGACGACCGCCACCACCGCCACCGCCGCTTCGTAAAAACGCGCGGCGCGGAATACACGCGAGACGCGGCGACGGCGACGCGTTCCGTCTCCATAACAACGTCTCCCCGGTTGGTCGACCGCCTTGGAAACTCCGCCTCCCGGACGCCCTCCCCTCGCTCCGTCGGGTCCCTCCCCCCAAAATGTGGCGCTCGCGCGGCAGTCGCGATCAAGCGCGCTATCCGTTCGGTGTGCCGTTCACACCCGCCGTTCTCCTCGTCGTCGTCGCCGCCGAGCAAGCCGTCGAGCGCGAACTCACCGCGCGCTCTTCGAAAAAGCTCTCCGGGGACCGACAACCTCCGCGAACCAGCCGCGCGCTCTTCGAAATCCTCTCTCCGGGGACGGACAAGCTCCCGCGTGGACGGCGGCGTCTCCTCTGCGCACTCAACGGCCGGTGTTCTGGACCGCGGAGCTGCCGTCTCGAGTCGGCGTGCCGGACCGCGCGATGGAGCGGCGGCGCGGAGTCCTCGCTGTCGCCGCGGCGGCGAACGTCAGCGCGCGTCGTCGCTCGCCGGTCCGGCTGCAGTGAGGTGCGGCGGGGCGCCCCGCGGGCCGCCGTCCAACATGAAGATGGTGCAGTGCGCGGGCTGCGACCGTCCCATCCTGGACAGGTTCCTGCTGAACGTGCTGGACCGCTCGTGGCACGCCAAGTGCGTGCAGTGCTGCGACTGCCGCTGCAACCTCACCGAGAAGTGCTTCTCCAGGGACGGCAAGCTCTTCTGTCGGAATGACTTCTTCAAGTGAGTCCCCATGTTTACAAACACAGACGTGCGATCGTCGCCGCCCATCACGCGGCACGTTCCTCGCCTCGGCGAAAGAGCAAACCGCGCGGCAGACGCGCGAACGCCGAAAGGAATGGTCAATAAATACCGCGACGCGAGGAGCGTTCCAAACGCCCGAGCAACGTCCCCGACGCTTGTTTCGCGGCGTTCGTTCGAGCAAACGCTGTAAAGACTCCCGCACTTGAACAACAAGAGACGGATATGGCACAGCGGATTTCACTAGTACTTGGTGCATTCCCATACACTTTTTCTGTATAAGTGCATTCCCATACACTTTTTCTGTATAAGTCGGTGAGGAGGTGGGTGGAGCTCGTCGCATTTGGTGTTGTCTTAATTCTGACACGCCGTAAGCTCTAGGTGGCGGGACCTCAACTATGAACGTTTGTCATTTCGGATATACTATAGGTGTACCGACTTGCCTTGCAGCCCTCAATTGAGCAGAGGTCGAAGCCAAGTGTAAATATACAAAGAAAATTCTCCGAATTATAGAACGACATAGTTTATTTAATCGAGTGAAGTGTGGTCGTTGCCCGAAGTGAGAAAGTGAAACCTGGGAAACATTTTAAATAGCAGAGCTCGTAATTAAAGTTTAGAAAGGCGGAAATGGTGGAGAATACCAACCAACCTGAAAGACAGAAAAGGAACAAAAACAGAGACCTGAAACTATAACCTATTGTACATTTCATCCCGCTCAGGACTCTCGATGTTGTTTTCTCAAGTCGTGGTGAGATAGGGCGTTTACGAGGGACATCTTGGATCTAGTGACGGTTCGCGCTGGGGAAGCTACGATGGTGCATTTAGGGAGGAGGCGTGTCTGTCTGGGGAAAATGGGTTGAAGAAGGGAAGACGATAAATTGCACCCCAGGAATGACTCCCATATGGTGAGGCGGTATCTAATCTCTAAAACCGAGACTCCAAATATATGGCCTTTTAATCAAAAGAAGGCTACATGATTTACATCGAAGTTCATTTGCGGAAATAGCAGGACTCGAGGAATTACTCAGCCACATGCACGTGCGATTTTATCAAAACACGAAGGCATCCACACACAGTCGCTCGAACGCCGTGCGCATTCGAGCACGCTCCACCTTTACCCGAAATGACAGGCGAGGACATTTCGTTAGCGTTCGCGTAAATGGGGACTGTTGCTGTTGTCTGCGAAGCTTCTCAGAGTCACACGCGGTTTAACGTCAGGCGGTTGTCATCGGAGGAGATAAACAGCCGTGCCTCCCGCGTCCATTTCCATCGGATATATACAGCCAGGCAACAACGCCTCGTATACACACACGGACGGGACGCGAGAAGTGTTTATGTTGGTACGCTGACGCTTCTAAGATCCCCGCTTAACGCGGATCATTTATTGCGGCGACGAGCATCATCGCCTGGAAATCCGCGCAGCGGTGAGCCTCGCCTCCCGAGTTGAGTGAAGCTCCGACAGCTGGCTGCTGCGCCGACTGCCGTGTAGCTTCGCGCCAGACGCGCGCGCGAGCGCCTGCATGCGTGCGTTGTCTTTTGACGGCTGCCGAAAGTTGGAACTCGGTGAGCGGGATCGCTTAGCTCACGCGCTAAACCGGGGCGACATGGTTCGAGTCGAGGTATATGGGCTACGCGAGTTGACGGGGAATGGGGTAAAATTATATAGAAGAAAAAAAAGACAGCGTCTCGCGCAGTGAGAAACTGTAGCCGTGGCTGCCGCCTACGACTCGCTATTTCGGTGGGGTGACAGTGTCAGCGGGTGTGCCCCCTATGGATACGATGACGATGTGTTTCGGGGACGATGTGCGCGAACTGCTTTCCTTTCGCCGAGCTAGACGGCGAACTGGGTGTGTGTTCGAGAGCCGTGGACCTTGGCCGCTGTATTTATACCACTCGGCGATAACGTCATGCAATCCCACCATCGCTTTGTTTCTGTTCTTTTTCTTATGGGTCTTTACGTACGTATTTCTGACAACGCGTTGCTCGACATGAATGACACCACGGTTGGTTCGTTTGGTACGTTGTGCGCCGAATGAAATCTGTTATTATAGTCGTAACCAAAGGTTTTTTTCAAAACTGTCGCACGTGAACAATCCACTTGGGACAACGGGTGTACGCCTACATTTGGGACAAGGGGTGTACGTTTATACACCCACTATTTCTAAGGGTGTAAGAGCGTGTGAAGACCTCACTGTCCACTTTTCCATACGATTATTTATTTTTTTTTTTTAATGTACAAGTTTTACATTGTCTAGTAAAGCCTTCTTTTTTGACGCCTGGGGAAGAGCATTTGATACGCCTCAGTTCGCTTCGCCATTGTGAATGGGTGTAGGAGGCGTTCTAAAAAGTCAATCCGGGACGAAATATCTGTCTACCTACGAGCACATAGAAGCTTGATCGGGAAATAGATGACTTTAGCAAAAGTTACCGTTGACGTTAAACGCTTAGAAAACAATGAATAAACTCGGCTTTTTCTCTCGGTTGGGGGAACGGAAGAGGCTGAATTTCTATGTCAATTCCCCTATCTACTTATCTTCCCTCGGATTCCAACCGATCAACGCCAACGTGTTGCGGCTTTGCGGCATATACAGAACAACAACTGGGGAGGAGTTACCAACACCTCAGTTTTATTCTTATTGCCCCCGGCACGCGTATACGACAAAGTTCCTCTCCAAAAGTCCGCGCCAACGCCTGACCGCCATTGCTTGCTCACGTACTCTGAGCACGCATTGAACCCGAGGGTTACGTCAGCGCGCGGCGACGACTCGTACCCAATCACGAGCTTCGTGTCCAAGTAACGTCGACCGCCAATGTTGCTCGACGGACTTTTAAAAAAGGCCCTAAATAGCAGTCAAGCTCGCGACATCGGCAAATTCTCGTCGTCGTTGTCACCCTCGGAAGAACAATTACTGCTCATGTCGGGAAACGTGGCTTTCCATGTAAATAAATCCGCATGGCCAATAAGCTTTTTGTACTCGTGCTTTTTTATTTTTTTTTTGTATTGCTGACAGTAATGTTTTCCTTGCGTTAGTAGGGACTAGAATCTAGAACCACTGGAGGGTAACTATACAAAATCGTGGTGCTTAGAATCATGGTTGGCAGTTATCTTAAGCTTTACTTAAAGGCTAAAACTGCAGGAAACGCTTTTTTCTTTTCGTGAAATGTTAAGACAGTCAGTGACAGATAAAAAAAACGATACAGACTGAGATTCTCAAACGATGACTTCCGTCCATGGCGCCCTCTCTGCACTAAGCATAAAACATTAGGGCTTGGCGTCGATTAAAAAACTTAACCCGAGTATTCGCCACCCTTTAATCGAATAATTAATCCATTAATTAATCGATTAAGCGGTTTCGTTGATTCACATGCATAAAAGTTTTAAAAAAGTAAAAATTACATAATATTTCTTTGCTTTTCCTGAATATGTGATAAACGGCGCAATGTATAATTTTGGATTTTAAGTCAACCTCAAAGTATAATTGAGAACAGTCAAAAGACACCCGCACTTACGAATTATTGCTTCAGCCACAAAAGCAAAGAGGTTCGTTGATATTCTCCGGCAATAGCGAACGGCCTTCACCGTTCGCAACAGTCTCTGCTGCACTAAACGAGCATTCGCACGACGTTGAACTGGCTGGGAGGATACGTATAACCTTCTCAACTTGTTTGGAGTTACAAATCTCGCCCCTACTGTTTACTGTATACGTCAAGATTTTACCTAAGGTTTTTCTTTATACAGGTGTACTCGTCCACATCTGCGTGGACGAGTACACCACTCACGTATACCGTCGAAGTTTTACATTTTTTTTTTTTGTAAAAATTTATCCGATTAACCGGTTAAAGGCCGACGGCCAGACTCGAGATTCCGCAAGGCAGAAGATCCTCCTCACCATGGGGGAGGAGGAAACAGGCAATGGTGGACAGGGTAGAAGGGGGAGAGGAGGAAGCGGGGGAAAAGTGAAAAGCGCGAACTGGTCGTCGGTCTTTAAAAAGAATTAATCACGATTAAAGCATTATTCGATTAAGTAGCCCGCCCAAATCAAAATGGCGGTGGCTATAAGATAATCGCCGAATGGAGCGTTCATACTTTGAGCGTTTCTTATGGATACCCTATAGTTAAACCCTGATTACACGGGCACCTTTAAGGCCCGTTCACACATTTGCGTTCAGAGCGACCACTATGCTTACGAACGAATGCAACCGCTGCGACTTCAACGACAACTGTACGCGACGTGTACACACACATGAAACCGCATGCAACCAAACGAATCAACAGCCAATGAGAAACTAGCTTCAGCTCTTGCTCCTAGCCAATAGTGAGCAACCCAGCCGACCCAGCTACGCTTACAAACATGGCGGACGGTTTCCTGCCCGACGCGAGGTCCACCGTCCTCACCGGAGCAGCCGGAGGTTTCGGCTACGGCGTACAGTCACGAAGATCTGCTGTGCGCCTACAATAGCTGTGTAAAGGCTGGTTCAAACATCTGAAACGAACCCGTTACCCACGACTGGGTCCGTTGTGACCGGAACGACTGCTCTGCGCTTCGCGTACACTCCTGCGACCACTGCAACAAGCGCAGTGCGTCGGCAGCACGGCGATCGCCTCTCCGCCGCCGTCAGCTGTTGGGGACGCGCTACCACTCACTTGCGTAACAGAAAATAGATAGACCACCTCCTATGACCACAAACTTTATATTTTATTTTTCAGGAAACGCTTGCAGGGTAGTGCATTAAAAAAAAAAAGAAAAAAAGATGCAGTACGCCGTCTTGCACGATCACGACTTTAATACACGACTTTGCCAACAGTACAAATCTCGCCACACGCCTTTTCTACGATTATAAAAGACGATGTAATCTTAGCAGCGATATAGCAACGTAGAAATATAATTTCGTGACCCGATAGACGTTGCGAGCGAGACATTGCGAGCGTTCAGGATTGCTAACACTAATCACCTTTCTCGGGTGATGAAAACGCGTGAAAATTCGCATCCTTTATACGGTACGCACCAGTAATACCTTGAACTTGAGCACACGCATGGAATGCGCCAAAAAAGAAATCCGGGCGATGTTCGAGGACACAAATGCTAAGAAAGCACCACTGTAGTCGAAGTAAACAAACACGACGGCACGGGCGTTTCTGCTGTCTTGAGAATGCCGCCACGAAATCGCCGCACGAGTAGGTGGATCTTCCCTTCTAGTACGTGCTGGGTTATCATAACGACACACGACGAAAATTCAGTCAAGGATAGCGCTTTTACGCGGAACGATGAGCTTCCACCACGCCGTCCACGTCGACGATCACCACCGTGGCACCGACGCCATGTTTACATATAGAAGGAACCCGGCACGACCGGCATGCAACGCGCGCGACCGAGCTCTCCTCGACCTGTGATTGGTCTGTCGCTCCCGTCGTTCCCGAACGTAACGAAAAAGTTCAGCCCGGCTCAACTCCTTGCGTTGCGAACGAACACGAACGAAACGACCGTTTGGCGCTTCGTTGCTATGGTAACTCGTCGTTCCAACCGGTTGCATTCGTTCGTAAGCGTAGTGGTCGCTCCGAACGCAACTGTGTGAACGGGCCTTTAACCGCAGTTAAGTGCGACTGAGGTCAAAGTTAAAGGAGCCGTGCAACGATATTCAATTGATTGGACCCGAGCATTGCGTGGGCACTCGATTTGGGCTCGTGATATTTACTAGCTCGAGAAGCATTCGGGTAGTGGCCCGTGTCCAATCGCTGCAACGACGACAATAGCCGAGCCATAACAATGTCTGGAACTCGGCGCGTGTCCTGTGCTTTGCCAACCCCAGCGCGTGGCTATGATCAACATTGGCGGCATATAATCGGCTCCAGATCACGTGGCCGCTTGCTCTGGCTGCGAGTTGAGGGGGTGAACGCCGCTCGTTTTTCTTTAATTTTTTACTGGGACTTCTATTGCGTGGGGTGAAAAACGAACGCGAGTTTCATAGGTCATTAACGTCAGGGATCCGTTCTAAGCGGTATTTGCGCAAAGTACAAAAATTGTTGCATCGCCCCTTTAATCACAGTTAAGGGTGCCCGTGTAACGAGTGTATCAGTGACTCTATGTGCTTTTCGAAGGTCGTATACGCTGAGGACTGAGAGCCCTGCGGGCGCGTGCTCGGTCCGCGCACAAACCGACGGCGCGAGTTCCCGATGGCAATGCAGAGCTTTTGCGTTTATGTGATCTGCGAAGATCCTCTAACGTCACGACCAGAACTGTAACTGCGAGCTTTGGGGTATCCAGACAATGGGGCTTTGAAAATTCGCCGAATGGATTCTTCGATGACGCCACCCGCTTTAGCCTGTGACGAGGCTGTTACAGAATTCTCAAGGACGCATCTCAGAGCCTGCGCGCACGAAGGTCAAGAGTCGCTAACCGCGAACTTCTATTCTTACCAGGTGGTGCCTCGGTTAACCCTGGTGATCCGCCGCTGCCGCCGCCGACGGCGAAAAAAAAAAAAGAAGAAGAAAAAAAAGAAAGAAAGAAAGAAAAACAGTCAGGCACTTGTCAAACGCAGCTGCTCCCAGAGCATTGTGAATCACGGCGGATAAATGCTGGCGGCAATTTTGTGAATCTCTTTCTTTTGCCCCACCTTAGGCCAGGAATGAATGTGAGTGAAGTACGCGACTCCGCGAGAATCGAAAGTCATGTAGAGGCGCGGCTCTTCCGTATACCACGTTCATCGTCATTACATCACTGGAGGAGTCATTGAAACCCAACTTTCCCCAAGATGAGGCTTATTGTAGTCCATCGAACGGTTTCACAATGGGGTCTAAATCCGATGTATGCGATCGCCGTCGACACGTGCAAGTTGCAAGTGCTGCATCGAAGTGACTCCTCTATACGCCATGCACAAGACAAAACATTTTGGTAACGGGCAGTCAAACAGCGCACAGAAGTATCGCGTTACGTGGAAGGGCGTCGAACCCCCCCCCCCCCCCCCCCCCAACCAGATATTTTGTCACATTAAATGGAAGCAATACAGGGAAGGGGGCCAAAATCGTCTCTTGCTCTTTCTCTCCCCCCCCCCCCCCTTTCCACCACCACCACTACCGTCAACTCCCGACCTCCGAACAGATCGGACTCCTCTGGTTACCTGGAATTTTTTGTAAGTCTGTGTCACCAAAGTAAAAATATCGAAAGAGCTGGATTCCGGAACATAAAGTAAAAGAGGGAAATAGAGATAGAGAAGGTCGTGTTAGAGGGTCCCTGCATTATCTCTCTCTCTCTCTCTCTCTCTCTCTGTCTTTCTCTATTTTTGTCTTGTTTTTACAGTTTGGCGCTCTAAGTTCTTTCCTGGTATAAATAGACGGCCTACAGTTTTTTTGGTGTATGTGTGTGTGTGTGTGTGTGGGGGGGGGGGGGGGACTTAATGTCGTCGGTTCTGCTGGTGTCTCTACGCCATACCTTTAACTTTTTCGCTGACCGGGCGGAAAGCGTAAAGTCGGACAAGTATACCGCATTTGCCACACACGAAGGCGCAGTCATGTGCAAGCTGCAAAATCGGAATGCTTTCAAAAGCAGCGACCGCCACGCCCTGTAATTCCACCTGTTGAGCAGCTCGTGTATAAGCCGTATAGTCGGTTTGTGCGGTTTGTTTGGGCTAATTGGCAGGGAGAGGATACAATCTACTTGGCAGTTCAGTGACCTGTACACTTAAATTTGTTTAAATGCCGCTCATACGTTGAGAAGTATACCACTCAGCTATAGGTGTTCACAACATGAAAAAGGTCATGGCACGACGTCGTAAAATCTGACTTTTCGTGCTTTTCTTTTTTTCTTTCTTTATATAAAGTGGTCAGGGCGACTAAAATGTTTGCCTCATATTGGTGGGCACCCTCAGTTATACTGGCGTGCCGTTGGCTATGTAGAGGTAAAATACCTACCACGTTCTTTGGGTGGTTCGTCACTCCCGAAAAACGCCGAGGATCGAGGAATGCGCGAGCATGGCTCACGGTGCGGCAACCGCGATTCGCATATATTGGCCCTTGTTTGTGACATGCTTTATTTAAATGACAGCTCAGCAGGCGAACGCGTTTATGTTAGAATTTTCGAAGGGCAAGCTCTAACGCATGATGTTATGCGAAGAGTGTGCCAGGCAATAACAAACATCGTATGCATGGGAAATGCACTTTAAAAAGACGCACCGGAATGCCGTACTTTAATCCAAAGGGAGCGCTCAAACCGTCTTATAATGTGTGACCTTACCTGTTCGCCTATACAGTGGGTTGTTTTCAGTAAGTTCGCTTTTCGCGCGCTGCGTTACATCGATACTAAGGTCAAGGCATTCGCCGATCTATAACGTGTTGATGAGACAAACATCGTGGCGTCATGAACATTACTTTAGCCTAACTATGGATGATGGTTAAATATATGATTATAATGAATTAATGGCTGATAAGGAGATTATTCTCGACAGCTGATCCTTGGTCATTTTTGCGAGCAGTATACAGCAACCATAGAGTTTTCGGCAAAAGATCGAAGTCCTCAAAGAATGCTCGTGATGCAGGAGAATGTTCGAGAGCATTCCGAAAATGCTGTCGTGACCCTTACCTCAGACAGAGTGAGTTATTAAAATCTATACGTTACTGCGCTATTCATTTTTGTGGATCTTCAAGGTGCTCGACTGACACGGACATATAAAAAAATATGTACAGCTTGCAATTATTGTTATAGCTGAAGTCCAAAAATTAGTAACTGAAAGTTCTATATTTTGCTATCTTACATATCTGCTGAAAACCGCGTGAATGTCCACCGATGCGGAGAATATCTAAAATAGTGGATAAACACTAAAAACAAAAACTGATAAGTAAAAAAAAAGCAAAGCAAATACACACCAAGAACACGTCACAGAGTGCATCGTCGTCATTTTTGTTTTCTCTCCCCTCCCCCCCCCCCTTTTTTTTTCTTCTCTCGAATATATGCAAACGCGCTTATTTCACTATTAAAAAACAAAAAAAAAGTGTTTTATGGATAATTGGTCGCGTGTAATTTTGACGTCCGGTCGAGCGTCACTGGATTCCAAATTCGTAAGTTTTTACGCGGAGACTTCGCGTTCTGCATCGCAAGTGCTGTGCAAAACTGCCCGGAAGCTCGTCGTTACCTCATTTCCGCAACAACGGATTGTTCGTCTCGGACGTCTGCACAAAGCTCTGACAACCGTATGCGCTGCAGAATACGTGCGCTGAATACGCGCGATGCAGCGCAGACAAAAGGGCACTTCAACCTAAAGTTTCTCGTTGCATTCCGCGCCTGCTCGCATTGTGCTCACTTCATCAATCACACTTTGCACAACGGGAAGGAAAAGACCGGGGCTCACGTGGGACATCGCTTGTTTTGACTGCCGAATTAGGTTAAACGAATTTTTAAGCGAATGCATTTTTTACGCGGGGATTAAAGGGCGTAATTAGGCATCTCCCACCTCGCGACGATAGCTTCGCTGCTACCGCAATTGAGCGCATTTTCTCGCTTGTCTGCTTCGTCGGCATCATCAGCGTCAACGTCAGCGATAACGGGGTGGCGTGCAGGTGGGACAGTGCTAGGCACAATTAATGCGAACATGGCGTTTTTCTTTTTGCGTGTCACTTAGGTAAGGAATTGCCGAGCATGCCAAATGTTCACTTTCCGCCGGCTGCCACCGGGGGATCCGTGACCGAGTTTGTTAGCACACTCATAGAGAGCCTATATTACGGAGGGTTTCCAACTCGGGGTCACGTGGTTTACGTGCCAAGTTGCAATACGGGCTGCGAGGAGGTGGCAAAAGCGTTGATCACCTGCAAGCGTCTCCGCAATTCCACCTGCTTTCCTCACAGACACGCGACAACGCAGCCAGTACACACTTGCACCGCAGGAGGCTTCTGCCATTAAATTGCAAACTCTCCCCCACGGTTGGAGTTGAACCCTCTCTTCAATCTATAAGCCGGGGTCACACTGCTTATACATCATACAAAAGACAGTCTGCATACAGATTCGAACGCAAGTCACCCTGAGATCCGTGCTTCGAATGCCGCATGGCAAAGACTTCAAGGAGAAACATGGCACGGGGCATTCGAACCACGGATATCGCGGCGACTGATCTGTCTTTTTTATTATGCATAAGCGGTGTGACCCCGGCCATAGGCTCTCTAAGCACACCGCAGCTCAGAATAGGTGGGAGGGAAAGCTCGCGTTCCCGAACCCAGGGATCCTGGGTTCACTTCGATCCCCACACCCCTGCCCGTTTCGATATGGATGGGCATTGCGCCGGCGTGTATCACTATGCTGCGTGATGCACGATGTTCCGTGGCATTCTAATGCGATTCCTGGGTGATTTTGGACGCGTTTCTTTCTTGTCCTCTTTTTATACGTTACGCCGTCCCGTATACGCTTTCACGCTCTCCCGCAGCTCTTATAAGTCTTTAGGTGACGTAACATCATGCGATAAGGTCATATAATGTAATTACACTGTTTTCCCATACGCTTCCCGCTTTCGGCGTAGCAAGGCCATTTCACAATTCCCAAGTCTACCCCTTTGTCTTTGTAAAAAAAAAAAAAAGAAGAAAAGAAAGTCAGTAAAGAAAAATGAAGAAAAGGTTCTTAAGTTTCCTCTTGACACAGCAGTTTTAGAATATCGGCCGCAGAATCCCGCAGAATTTCTTCCTTCTCAATTATACTTTTTTTCACTTATTTTCCCCATGTTATACACTATTTCATAACGTTAACAACAACAAGAAAAAAAAATATATATATATTTGTTTACGCGGTATATTGTTGGACGTTCCTCGGATCATATGCTCGGAACAAGATTCCGCTTGTCATCTTCCAAGAACAGGGATCCTAACTGCGTGGAATAGACGTTCGCTGAACCTGCACGTTCCTCCCAAACGAGATATTCGTTCTTGCCAGTTGATAAATGGGACAACGCAACTTGAGCACCGATCAACGGCGCACGCGCGGTTTCCACTACTTCTGAAACGTCCCTCGAAAAGTTGTCCCCGAACATAGTTCTGAGCATCCTCTGAGAACAACGTTTGACATAATGGCGACGCGTGAATACCCACTATGCACAACGGGCAAGTCGTAAAAGACCCCAACCAGGAACCCTAAGAAACTCTCTCGGCGGCCGCTATAGCTCTGAGGCAGGAGACCGACCCCGGGTCTCTCTCGGGCGCGCAGCGCGACGCCCATGGAGCGAGTGCGTGCTCTTCGGGTCACGACCTGGGGCCTCCCCGCGGCCCAGGGCTGAGTTACGACCTCGCGTAACTCAGCGTCGCCGCCGCCGCCGCCACGGCCGTCGCACCTGTTGCTCCGACGCCCGGAGCAGCTAACAGCCACACGCGAGAAGCAGAGCGGTGCAAGGAGGAGATCCCTTCTGTATATCACATAGTGTACGTAACATAAACTCGCGGTATCAGCGCTTCTGCATTGGTCAAAGCGTGCCGAGATGCTTTCATTTTGTAATCTGGTCACCGGAATAGAGCTTAGCTCAAGTGTCGTCGCGCTTTGTATACGGACAATTCCTGATCTTGTTGGCGGATATATGCCCTACGGGCTACGACGCGAAGTACAGTATTCGCGACTCCTAACTAACTATAGGTGGCGCCACTCATTTTCCAAAATGGCCGTTATGGTGAGGGTCGGAGATGCGTGCCGCTGTTGAGCCTGTCTAGTGTGCTGCCTTCACTGAGCGACACAATTGTTTTCCGGTAATACGAGGAAGCTAGGGTGTTATGAGCGCAGGTCACCTCTTTAACCTGAAAACAAGAACGGTGTTTGGCGTAATATTTTCGCAAGGATGCGCGTTTTAGTTTTGGAGCGAAACCTAAACTGACCTCTATTTTGAATTTAATTTCTCGATAGAGGTCTTATATTCCAATTCTTTCATAACTCAAGATGTGTCTCACATCGTAATTATTTAGTTGTAGGAGTTGTTCGCGGAAACTTTATAAAATTGTGACATACATGTTCGATCAAGGCTGGTATTTGTAGTTGTAGTTGTTGAAAAAATCAGTGCCAATATTTGTGCGTTCTTGCTGCCTTTTCTCGCTCAGATAATTGTCGTGGGAAATAATGAGCTGCGGGCCTTTTAAGTGTTCTTTTAGTATTTAGATGATTAATTGGTTTAACATCATTCCCAGCAGAAAAATAAGAGAATAATTCTAATTTTTACAATATGTCCACAAAGTGTATAAATTAATAAACGCTGTTCTCACTGCAACAACCCAAAGACGGAATCCGAGTCAGACAGCTGAAGAGTGTGTGTGCTTTTTATAGCAACGCGTGACACATAGGACTTTATATAACATCCGGTGTTTGACTGTTTGTCTCTCTTGATAACGATGTCAGAGTTTTTCATATGCTAAAAAGAAAACATAATTAAACCTTTCTGGAAAGACTATTTATGGTTAAATGGCGTATTTTCGTGATCTTGGGGTTGATTGAGGGCATACATTCCTGCGATTTGTCTTTATAATAATATTAAAATTCAGATATTTTAATACGTAATTTTTCAAGCTCTAATATAATTTTGTTGCTTATGATCTAATTTTAAACGCACGAGGAAATATGACAATCAAAAGTGTGCTAATTATCATCACTGGTGCGAATTGAAGCATTTTTAAAATTACAAAGTAATAAAAGAAAGATAGTCTAAAATCAATGAAAACATTCTATCTAATGTGAGAAATCCATGTAAAATTACATTAATTGTGGGTAAAGTATATTTTGCTATCAAAGTCGCGACTTCTGACATTCGGCAAAACGTTCAAAATCGCCGCCAATATTCTTCCAAACCAAATGCTCAAAAGTGAAAAAAAAAAAAAAAAAAAAAAAAAAAAAATATATATATATATATATATATATATATATATATATATATATATATATATATATATATATATATATATATATATATATATATATATATATATATATATGTATTTACCAATTTTGTATAGCATATAGTTACTTTCATTTTTACGCTCCTTCGTTTTGCCAACCTCAGCCTTTCCAGTTCGAAGAAACGCCTACCTGCTTACATGTCTGCTCACTGCAGCACGTTTCGTTGGCATGGGAAGCCGGTGAAACAGTAGTGAGTTTTAGTATTGCGTATACGAGCGAACGCAAGCGCTGTGTGTCTGCGTTAGCTTTGCGTGTTCCACACTGCGCGTGCGCGGAGCCCACAATTGCGCTCTTGGATGGCGCATGGCGATGAGGCGCACGCACAACGTGGGGCACGCAACTCTAACGCAAACGCACAGCGCTTGCGTTTGCTTCTATGCGCAATACTAAAACTCTCAAGTAAGGTACAATCCCACACCGGCTGCAGCACCACGTTGGGACAGTGGAGAGTGTTGTTTCGCATTCGGAAATGACATTTCGCGAGCCATGATCGCGAGCAGTTCCGCCGTATACCCGCTGAGCAGGAGAATCGGTGGACCCCCACTAGAGCGCTTCCCGTTTCCGCCGCGGGAGGGCGAGCATCGAGCTGGAGACGCGAATATTAGAGTGTTCTAGAATATGGGACCGCTATGCTTTGCTGTCCCTCGAGGAACTTAAGAAGTCGCATTGAGCAGGCGCCAAAGCGTTGGGGCCCCCATGCTAAAGCTTCCTATTTTGCATTCACGCGCAAATTCGTTGCTATGGGAATCTAGTGCCAAAGTTCGCACCAGAGTCTCCAAACTCGTCAAACACAAAGATTCTTTGCGTTATGACAGAGTGGGGAAAAGGAGCCGAAAGACTGCCGGCAGACTTGGGAAGTAATTGTTATTTTTTCAAGTAATTTTGTAATTGCTACGTTACATGTTTTGCGGCAGTAATTTGTAATGCAATTTCATTACTAAATATTGGTAACAAATATTTAATTACTCGCTACTTTAAAAAAAATAAGATTAAAATGATCCAGGAACTGAAGCAATATGACCAGGCAATTCAAGGCACCATGAAATTAATTTTGTAATGGGATAAATTATCTAAGATTGGAATTTTACTGATCACACATTGTTTAGCCGGCCATAAAATAAAACTAGAACACGAAAATAGAAAGCCCAAAAGCTTGCTTTGCGGTACGAAAGTTTTAAAATATAGCGGACTATTTCTTACCTGCTTTCTTTCGAAGCTATTGGCCTTTTGACTGTGGTGCATCCGCGGTGCCCGACCAGGTCAGCTATACCTCAGCTCTGGAAACGAGCACTGCGTCACTCGGGCGAATCTGCTCGTCAACAATCAATCAGTCAACCAATATTTGGATGCGCGTACGTGGCCAATGAGTGCCGCGAGTCCGCGACGGTACCTGTCATCACTTGCGAGTGACGAGTTCCAAGGTGTGCTTAAAAAGCACGGTGGAAGCTTGGAGTCTTCGCGTCCGGTGTCCAAGCAAGTCACGACCACGTGATTTCTTATTTCGTTTGGCTTGAGGAGGAAAGCTAAGGAGAAAGCAGTTGAAAATCATTTCATGGTCCCTTTGAGCAGCATAAAGATAGCGAGTTCAACAAAATATAGACCATCGAGAAATGGAGAATAACCGAAACGAAAGCAAGATTGTTTGTATTAGGGTGCCTTCATGTGCGCTTTGCTTGGGGTGATGACATCTGGCCATTTTGTTTCGAACGGTTATTTTTATTTTTTGTTCTGAAGCGCGTGAAAGAGCGTGTCCCTGCACGCGCTCGTGGCGCTGACTGTGCTACGGCGACATTTTGTTTCCTGCGATTTCTTTGTATTTTCCCTGTGAGCGCGTGCTGTCGGCATCGGGTACTACAAACGATGGCATCACCCTAAACAGAAGGACATTGAGGCACTCTAGTTTGTATGACCGGGCACTATACTTCGTCTCACCCTAGCATGGACTAACCGCGAAGGCTGTGCTAGCGCAAGCGGCCAACCTTCACTGCCTTGACTAGAGCGCTTGCTGCACGAGCGCTCGTGCAGCCGCCGCGGCTTCATTCAAAGCGACTAGCTCGCGCTTTTAGCACGCGCGGCTAACAATAGTCCATGCTAAGGTGAGACGAAGTATAGGAGGTATTCACTGGCCGCCATATTTGAGGTCACTACTTAGAGCGCATGCTCACAACGAGCTTGCATTAATAGGCTGCCAAGACCGGCAATCTTGATGGTGCGGGGTGCACGTTTCAAAAGAACTGTGGAAGCTCGCCATCAGCACGTGCTCAGCATTAGCGCACACAGATATGGCCGCCAGTGAATACACCCTATAGAACCACTCAACAAAACGTGCGAGGAACAGACAAATATGCGAAAAACAAAGATAAAAAAGACAACGCCGAGTAGGCTTTGCTATACTCCGTTTCACCTTATGTGCGAGCGAAGGCAAACCTGGAAGCGCGAGCGCGAAAGTTCCGTGCGTTCAGGCTTTGCTCGAGCGCGCGAGCTGGGGAGAAACGCAAAAAGCGCTGGTCTCGCGCTTCTATAGCTTTGGCTTCGCTCGCAGATAATGTGAAACGAAGTATAGCTTTGCCTTTTTTTCAACGCCTTCCATTGTGTTTTTCTTCTTCTATTGCGTATGAGAAATGGAAAGTGGTGTTGCCGAACATTTTTGAAAATATCGAAATTGTTTCATTTGTTTTCTTGATAAGTTTACGAAGAAAAAAAAGTAACGTGAAAGTAATTTTTAACGTAACGAGTAAAGTAATCTGTGACTTTTCAGCGAAAGTAATTTGTAACGGTAATCCATTACATTTGAGGCTCGGTAATTTGTAACTGTAATCCATTACATGTTTTTTCAAGTAACCGGCACAAGTCTGATTGCCGCGAAGTTTTCTTTTCTCACAAACCCGCAGATCTTTTTATCTTCGTGACGGTTTTCATTCATTGATTTCTTTACCCCATAGTCCAATATAAAAACAAGGTTTCTGTTTAAAGTAGTGCCACTAATGGGTGGCTAATGCCGCGGTTCCCCGAGCTATTAATGCAATGCGCTTCCAAACTTTCGCGAGTCGTCTTGTCTCGATAATGTCCAGTTACTGTTGCGCCTTTAAATATTGGGGAACACGAGATGAAAAAATCGAAAGATTAATGTGTCTCATCGCTCCGCTGAAAAAGCTGCGTGTTTTCACCCACTGTCATCGGCGAGAGATGGCTAAACAAGCCGTTTGTGCAATTATGCACCTGTTGCGAGTCCCGCCGCGACGAGTGTATTCCACGCACTCAGCAAATGCATACACCGTGACCCGAATTGCATCGTTCGGAAAACGTATACATAGAGCCACATTCGTTAGCTTGCGACCTTTGTTGTGTGACCCATTGACCGATATCGCCGTCTGTACAGGCCGCGGGTTGTAAAACAGCTGACGTATTTCGAGAACGTGTGCCTCGTCCCCGCACACACTGAGAAACGGACTCAGTTGCACACACACACACACGCACACACATACACACACGCGTACTCACTCCCACATACACACAAACGCACGTGCACACACAGACAAGCTGCGGAAACGGTGCCCCACGCGCGCTGTCCCGCACCAGCTGCGAGCGCGTATGTTCGCCGCAATGCGGAGTGTTGTTTCGGTGCTTGTAGAGTGAGGTACAGCGCGATGCCCAGCGTTCTGAAGCCACAGCTGCGAAGCGCATCCCCAAACGAGCAGAGTAGTCGGTTTCACGGCATTTCTCCCCGCCTGCAACTGTGCATCCCGTTGCTCTGGCTGGAGCGGGGATTTTACGGGGTTTAAAAAAAGAGAGTGCGAGAGCTGGAATCGAGTTTCATGTTCTATTCCAGGTGGCGTGGAAACGACACATCTACTGATCAGACGTAGGCGACGAGAGACTTCACGCGTCTTGAAATGACAGAGACGATCGGCAGGGTCTCGACCCTCGATGACGAGGCATAGGTACTGGCTGTGGGTTCGAGCCTGTCAGCGATCATAACGCTGGGCAGAACCAAAACATTCCTCGCGCCTTTTTTTTTTTTCAGGGCAAAAGTTTAGCTTGTTTTATTGAGCGAAAAAGCGAGGTATATGGCCATAAAAATACGATTGAGCGGCACCCGCCGCTCAATTGTATGATCAAGGACGACGCTGACCTTGGTGTCGTCCTTAGGGTCGTCCCAGAGGTCGTCCTAGACATCTAGGACGACCTTAATTGTCCCGTTACGCGGAAAAGCGGCGTCGTTGTGCCCGAAAGATGTCTATAAAAATGCGTCGCCAAGCACGCACCGCTCACGCTCAAGTGCGGGAGCGTGATGTACCGCCGGAGGGCCGTGTGCAAAGAGGTGCGCTTCGGACTTCATTCGTGCTCGTTGTGTGCTTCGTTTGATGGACTGTGGGGCGACCGCGTCTACATCTATGGCCTCGACATCGGCAAAAGCGTCTACAGCTACGGCGGCTTCCGCAGGCAGACGTGGCCGCCCTCGCAAATACGCCACAGCCTCCTTAAAGACCGACGACCAGTTCGCGCTTTCCATTGTTCTCTCGCTTTCCGTCGTTCTAGACGTCGTTCTTGACGTCGCATACTCTAGGACGCCATCTTCGACGTCGTCCTAGATGCCGTTCTTGCCGCCGTTCTTGGCGTCGTCCTAGAGGTTTTCCGAGAGATACTCCGCGTCGTCCTAGACGCCATCCTTGACGTCGTCCTAAATGCCGTACCTGGCGTCGGTCTCTAGGACGCCGTCCTTGATGTAGTTCTATATTTTAATACGTGTAGAAACATCACTCGAAAACATTTCTCCCGCGGGACACTTTCCCCTCCCAACGCATGCCCTCCTGTATTTTGTTTTATATGGTTTATATGTCAGGTTCGTCCCAACGAAGGACAGAGAATAAATATTTCGACAACCTATCCTTTTTCCTGACAGTCCTTTTTCGCGTACTCTCGTCCCCAGCCACCTTACATCGTATCCGGTATGGGCGACGAAAAAATAATGAAACGTTTCAACCTGCAAATAGCAAAAACAATAGAGGGTAGGCAAAACGAGAATGTGTGACGGTTACGCTTATATCCTAAATGCCTTCTATTGGCGTGGCGACGGCAAAACAATGTTTTCGCCCAAACTAGAAGTCACGACAATTCAAAATGGCGGCGCCCTTGCGGAAAAGGACTATAGCCTGCCGTGAGAGCGAGAGCCCAAGGTTATACCTTGCTTCCGTGTAACTTGGCAAAGGGTGAGCAAAGGGCAACGGTCAGCAATGGCGGATGTAATCTGGCGCGTGTCTAAAGCGTCTATATGCAAAGTGATCCCAGCTTTAGGCGATTGGGGTAAAGCCCCTCTGTCCTAGGAACAGTGACGCCATTCATTGTTGTGGAAATGCTCGAGACACGTGCCGCGAGTCACTTTTGGGAAGAGCATGGCGCCTGAAATCTAGCTCAGTGCTGCGCTGTGCCGCCATGATCTTCCCAAGGGCTGCACGTTGCACGTGACTCGTGCATCGATGCACCTTGCGCTACTTTTATAACATGAAGGGGCTTTAAGATATAAGCCTCGAAGCACGTGGAGCAAAAGCTCGTGCTGCGGACCCCAGGGCTCCAGGGTTTATTTCCTCACCCCTGCCCGTTTCAGTCTGGAGCAGCGTATTGTATACGTAACTCGCAAAAGTCGCCATTGCTGGCTACTGACAATTATCTCTACTTATGCTAGTTTCCTCCAACTACAACTTGTGCGGTGTGAAACTAAAACAGCGAAGCGAACGCTCGCGGCACGAAAAATACTGGCATGGCCGCGATTGACGTCACCTGCAAGCTATAGTATACCGACGTGCGGTCGTGCATCATCACTACTGCGTGGTGCACGATAAAGACCCCCAGCTACTGGCACTGCCCCGCTGACGAAATCGCTCGTTTACAGCGCAGACGTGAAAACACCCCTTGGGCAGACTAACCTCCCTAAACGTATACTGCAACACAATTATTACACGAGAGTTTTGGTAGATCGTACACTGGCGGACCCAGCGGGTGCGAGCTCAATCCGTGCTTTTCGAAGGGACGGCACGACCTCCCGCTAGGGAAGCGTAGCTCTCGAATACGATCTACTCAAACTCTCTATTGTTAAACCGCTTCTCGCGACTAGTCCTTGCAATGGTCACCACGCTGCATATACCAAACACGAACGGCGAAATAGGCAGCGAAAATACGGGAAGAGGGGAAGCGTCGTGCTGCAGAGAAGTAGAATATTTGGTGCAGGTGCGCAGCATAACTACTGCTCTGGAGTCTGCACTCCCACCCACACATTACCACCCGCACAACAAAGAAACAATAATCACCAATACTCTTTCTTTCTTTCATGCTACCGGAACGCTTTCTTTTCCCTTTTTTTTTCTTTTTTGTTATATAGACGAGCATAAAGGGAACTCGTTAAAAAGCAGTTCATCATTTTCCGACTGCTGGAACGCTGATGAGACTGGACGCCGAGAGAAAGGCGAGGGTGTGGATTGCCCTCTTTTGTTCGGGAAGTACGCCGAGCTCCGAAGCGAAAAAAGAAAAATTGATAATACGAGCGCTTATTTGGCGAGACAAAGAGCGTGCGAACCAAACACGATCGTTTCGACTCGGCACATATTACACACGAACGAGTGTTATTCGCAACAGAAGCGGTCGCTGCTTGCGTAAACAGAATATGTGTACACGCACAGGCGTGCCGGTCCGTATACAAACACGTGTTTCTTTCCTCGTTCTGCATGCACACGGTGCGGACACGCTCGTGGACGGCGAGCAATAAATCGGGCGTCCTTCAGCAGCCGCGGACGGCCAACAATCGCCTCCAGCCGAAACCATAAACAACGGCCCGCTTGCTGCCGGCCTGAACATGCGTTGCGAGGCGCCCCGTGTACACCACGTCGAACAATGAAAGCGCCCGGGGCAGTTACGGCATGTGTTCCGAGTGTTCCCGGCACTAACCGCATAACGCGCGTGTATGTCTTAAAGCCGGTTGACGATTCTCCTCTATTTGTTTGGGGTAGGAGTAAACATCACCGTGCAAGCTGTAGTAATTAGCCACCTTAATTTTCGTTCTTTTGTTTCTGAGCGCTCTTGCTTAACGCTCGAGTGTAAGTATTTATAATAGTTGCAGTATTGCCTATAGGAGTGATGATTGCCCGTCTTCTGATCACTCCTATTTTATTAATTACGGCGCGAACAACAGAAATATAGATGTACTATGTCTCTGGAAGCACGCCAATTATCGGATTCATTTGAAAGCGCCTATATAAAAAACAGGGAGATAAAAAGCGTCTGAAATAATCACCGTATACCATCATTATGCTCATCACTGTGTACTCCCACAGCAGATGTTGAGGAAACATTCTATCTCCCTCGGCTCATAACTCATAACTCGAGCACTCTACCACGCTAAACACTGTGCACGCATAATGCAATATTCCGTCTTAATCACACGCCGTGTTAACGAGATCACATCACTGACAGCAAAAACCATAATGTATCTTTTCTATCGCGCATGTTCAAGCCGTACTCGTGTTCCTCTCTCCTGACCCGGAAATTTGTTTCCTTCTCTTTTTAGGTTTTCTTTACCTCCTCCCCCTCTCCTCCTTTGTTTTTCTGTGGGTTTCAATTATTATTGCGCAAACGGGCCCCCACTCCGTCTCCTTGAAATAAATCGTACATTAAAAAAAAAAAAAAGAAAGCGCCATGTCAGTGGCGCAGAAGGCCAAGAGGAAGCCGCCATAGCTTTGCGAGAGGTCTAACATTTAACTCGAAAGTTTAAGCACCTGGGTAGTTCCGAAGCTTACGCAAGCCTTCCACGCACGCACGTATGTTTTACAATGGCCTTTAACGAGTACCGCCTCAAACACGTGGGAACGTGGAAAAAAAAATTGTGTTTTGTAATAACCAGATCAATAACAAGACATGCGGCAAGCGGAAATGCGTCGAATAAAAAAAAAATAGTAATTCCAAGGCGCGGTCGGCATAAGTTCGAAATTTCGCCCGCATATATCGGCCATAACAGCCCAGTTGAGAATGGTGACGGTTACGCAAAAAGTTTCTGTTCCCATTTCAGTGTCTGGCTGTCTGAATCTTCGTGACGTCTGCCGCACTTGAGTATCCCAACGCTCCAATCGCCGCTCATATGGGCGCAACAGTAGCACGCACATGCCATGTCCGTCACTGTAAGTCGTTGACATGGCTGAGAACAGCAAAGCGTCTCTTTCCGACTGCCGACCCCCAGCACGTATTCGTTGCCATTTGTCGTGGTTTGACCATAGAGTTATTATAATGCACGCTAGAGATTCAACTGGCGCTAGTGTGCTGTTGCAAATTGACGCAGACAGCAGCCAGTCGAAAGTTGACTTCGGGTAATGCATTTCTATGGGAAAAAGTGAGTGCATTTTCTCCCCGCGCGTCAAATATGACGAACAATTCGTATACGTACTAGATAACTAGGATCATTTCTCAGTCAAGCAGATGAAAATATAGGACAGTTACGGCGTTTTTCTTTCAAGTTCGTGACATTAAAAACGGTGCTAAAACAGCTTCGTACATGTATTTATGTACACTGTCGGGCACTGTTAGCGCGAACACAGCGTCGGCGCTTTTCAGCGTGGGTGATATACGTGCCAAACGAACGAATGCCATCTGGAAAACCAAAAGATATGGCAATAACTGCGCAGTAACACTGGATAAGTAACTCCCTGTGCATGTAAGCGATCAAAATAAAATTAGGTCCGTGTAATAAAGTCTCATTTTCAATAATAAGTACCGCTTTATTCTTTCTCTTCGTGAATATGTGCGGAGATGGTTATTCCGCGTTCAAAACATGACCCGCAGCACGCTCGAAATCTCTGAAAATCTGGAGAATCCAGAAAACAGGTGCCCGATAAAAGCTGCCCGGCATAGGAAGTAATAGAAAGGAACACATTTCATAGCCTACATAGTTTATTCTTGACGTTTTGAATATTTTTAACTGCTCGTAAAGATTCACGCGGGACGGGGGCATTTTCATATCGTTACATGACTGGCATATTACCAATATATAAGCGTCATTCGAATGCTGGCGAACTTTAAAGGGGCGGTGCAACGATATTCAATTGGGATGTTTTTGACCTTACACGACTTTAGTGGCCTATAGTGGGACCCAAGTATACTCGCCCACAACGTCAATGACCAAGAAACCTCTTTGTTGCGGTGTAATTTCAAGGATAAAAGCGAGCGTTTTCTTTCATTCTCTCCTTCGCAAAACGTGATGACGTAGCGGGGATGTGCAGTGTCGGCGTAGTTCCCCAGCGACGATATCTGAATGTGGCTCATGGGTTGAATTCGAGCATTGCGTGAGCACTCGATTTGGGTTCGTGAAAATCAATAGCTCGACAAGCATTCGGGTAATGGCTCGTGTCCAATCGCTGCAATGACGACAATAGCCGAACCCTAACAATGTCTGGAACTCAGCGCGTGTCCTGCACTTCGCCAACCTTAGCGTGCGGTTATGATCAACACTGGCGGCATCTAATTGACTTCAAATCACGCGGCCGCTTGTTCTGGCTGCGAGTTGAAGGGATGAACGCCGCTCGTCTTTTTTTATTTTTGTTTTGCAGCGTTTATTGCGTGGGGAGAATAAAACGAACGCGTGTTTCATTGGTCATAAACGTCAGGGATTCGTTCTAAGTGGTATTCGAGCAAAGCACGAAAATTGTTGCACCGCCCCTTTGAACACACACTAAATTCCTTTCGAATGTCATTTTGCTTAGAATCTTTGCTCGTTTTTATACAACTGCTATGGAACAGAGGTTTGGGCCTTAAATATAGCGAAGTTTAACAGCGTTCACTGTTGAATAAAAATACTGTCTCTGAAGAAATTACACTTCTACAATGATAATAAAGGTACATGCTATTCGGTACGACCAAAAATAACAAAAGTGATCGACGTTATTTCTTGGCGCAGAGACAAAATGCACGCGCGTTTTCCCATAGGAATGCGCAGGAGCACCCCAAATTAAAGTGGTTGCTGTCTGCTTCAATTTGCATCCCGAAAGTCGCACAGAAAATAGCGCCGGTTGAACCTCTGTCGTGCATTATATAACTCTATGGGTTTGACTGCTCGTGCAGGCTAAACGCTCACCAGACCCCGAATGTTCCTGTCAGTTCTCATCCTGTCAGTGGCACCGGCTGTAGCGACTCCACACTCTATAGTCAATTTTTAGTGGCTAGATGGGGTGTGAGCGACACGCATACGAATAGACCATTCCAATCATCGGCCACCACATTTGCCTACAGGGTTTTCGGAACATGTGCTAAGCATCCATTGTTTCTCTCCTCTGTCAAATATCAGACGTCACGCATGCGTCGAAACTCTATCGCCCACAGAGACTGGGCACATTATTCGCCCGAGTGATCAGCTCCGGAACGTAAACGGGTGTGCGAATACTGCTTCGAATCGAAGGGCGCATTTTCATCTCTATAACCTCGGCGCTGTAAAAGATAATCGATGTCGCATATGCTTCCCTAGCGCTGCAAAGGCGGTGAATGATGCAGACCCATTCGATTCGAACCACTTTTCGCACACCCTATACTGAAAAGGTGTTATAGAAGACGCCATGGTCTTGTGCAGCGGACCCGTGTGTCTATATAGACTCTGCCGAACCACTGACGTCCACAGCAGCACGCGCGCTGTATAGACGCGTCCCGAAAGCTCCACGTGTGTCGGGATCCGTGAGCCCGTGTCAACAGCTCGCTCCTTATTTCGAGCCCGCCGTGGAATGGAATTCGCGTCCCGGGTTCGAGGAGAGGGAAGCGATTCGACACCCCGCTCCGCTTGATTAGACAACTTCTCCCCGCACTTCGCCGCCTCCCGGAATAAAGGAACGGTGGTGTTCCAAAACCCCACGTCTCTCCACTCGCATTTTTTTATATACACATATTTGCACGGGTTCTCATCGGGAAAGAGAAGGTGTCCCAATCGATTTCCTATCAGGGTTTTACTCCGTTCCACTTCAGGATGGACCACAGCGGACGTTACAGACCGTCGAAGCCAATCCAATGGGGCGGGAATGTCACGTGGTCTTGGGGAGTGAAGCAGCGAGGCACGGGGATCATCACGTGTTACGTTCACAGCGTTGGATATGGTTGTGAGACGGCTCGAAGCGTCTGCTGCGGTCCATCGTAAGGCGAAACGGATATCAGCGCCGGTTCATTTCGGTTCGAAGGGACCGAGAGCACACAGAGAAAGAGGGAGGGAGGTCGGAGGGCGGTGTTGTGTCGCCCTCGCCTTGTAAATACGCGTCGCCGAGGACGTATTGTCGGCGGCGTCGAGTTCGGGAGGATGGGGCATCTGAGCTGGAAGGATGCATGGATGCTGCTCCGGTGGCAAGCGCGATATCCTGCGCGATCCAGCGACATGTTTGTGAAAGTGAATAAGAACGGTAGTTGAATTACGTGTTTCAAAAACCGAGTTATGGTGTACGTTGTTTTACGGGTAGCTCAATTGGTAACGTAACCGAGATATTCTTAAAAAGGAAAAAGAAGGGGAGAGATAATGGACGGTAAATTTTGGAGGAGCATTCGGAGGAATTTGACTCTGTCACTTGCGAATCCAGAACGGTTTTTTTTATGCGCCGATACAATGCACCAAAATGAAATAAATTAGGAAAAAAAAGGAATCATATTTTAAGCGAAAGACACCAGAAAGTAGGAAGCTTTAAAGAAAGGAAGAGAGGTAGAAATTGGGTGCTTCTAGTTCTTTCGAAAGTTATATTTTTAACACTATTTTTAACACGCGGTGGAAGTATATATAAAAATGTACCTTTCGGGCACGGGAACGTGAATGCAAGCTGAGTGTGTGTGTGTGTGTGTGTGGGGGGGGGGGGGAGGGGGGGGGGAGGAGATTCATAATTAAGGGGCGCGCCATCACCGGGCAGCGTGAACGATTGTACGCAGTGCGCCCGTTGACGAGGTTTCCGAGCAATCACATTCGTCGGTTCAAACAAAAGACACAAATTACTCGTCAGCCCATTTTACGATTAAACAGGGGGCATAAAGTGCACGACTAGCAGACACATTTGCACGCCGTATTTTGGAGAAAGCCCCATCGACCTTAATTTGACTATTCTAGCTTCTTTTTAAGGAACTTGGAGCGTCTGTTCTCTCGCAAGGCATTTTAGAGAGCCAATCGCTGCAATCTATAGGCCAATGACGCGTCTCATCACATGTTTGAATGTATAAAAGAAACTGTACGCTGTGGCACTGGACATGAGGTTTCAGCGTCCTCAGTGCCTCAGCGCAGACCGTTTTTTTGGGGTGTAAACATATTATCAGACCCGTCATTCACCGAGCGCCCTATTGAGATTGCGGCAATTGGCCCTCCCAACTGCTTTGTGCGGACACTCCAGATTTCTTAGAGAGTATGTTTTATAAAAAAAGCTTTCAGTATCTATTATTAGACAATATAAGGGATCTTTGTGACTAAGCGCATAAACGGTGGCTCCCCTTTTAAAGAAACTCTGCAATCAAGACCGCATCTCCCCGCCCCGAAAAGAGCTCTCCCCGTATAATTATGACTGACGTCGAGTCGCTCTTTAAACCGTTCGCGCGCGTCGTCAACAATGCGCTAAACGACGCCCCTCTCCCCCCTCCCCCTTCCACCATCTTTTAAGCAAATCTCGGAGAGTCGTTAAGTAACGAGAAAGCAGACAACAACAAACAAAACAAAAAAATAATAAAGTGCGAGGAACAAGGTCAACACGAAGGCCGCCTCGAATTGTTTGCCCTGTAAACAACCGCAACAACGGCGGCGGCGTCGGGCAAGCCGGCAGTATACACTGGGCGTCAAAGCACGGTCGCTAGAAGAAGGGAAAGGGGGGTTGCAACGGATGCGGCGCAGGGAATTATTTATCGGTGCGGAATAATTATGCAAGAGCCGCGTTCATCCCGCGTAAAACGCTCGCTCCCAGAGGGTTCCTGCAGCGGCGGCGCGGAGCCATGGCGCCTCGGCCATCCGCTCAAGTGCGCGTCGTGACAAATTGCCGGTCGCTTAAAAGGGATACGCCACCCCGGGGAAGAGTGTGGGGCCGCTACCTCGGGCTAATGTTGCAGCACATCGCCGTGTGTATGTGTGTGCATATGTGAGCGCTGTGTCCGCTGCAATAGGAGGGTGTGTGTGTGTACGTGTGTGTGCGCGCGCTGCAGTGGAGAGAGAGGTAGAGACGCGATCGTCGGTGCTGTTCTTGCGCATTTTTGTGTAAGTGGGTGAAGGAGAAGCGCCCAAGGATGTCTTCTTGCACCGATGCTGAGGCAGGCAGTATGGATTTCCGTACCCGATCGCCGTGATCAATGGCGTTTGAGCTGAGAATTGAGCCGTGCCATTGTGGGGATAAGGAACATTTATGGCGGGCATCGCCATGTTACTAGAGCTGGCACCGCCTTTGTCAAGTTTGTTTCGGTCTTCACAAAGTGTATTAACAGTAATTGCTCACGTGAGCGCGTGTGTGTGTGTTTTATGTGTGCGTGTGTGTGTGTGGGGGGGGGGAAGTGGTTGTGCGTGTGTCTAGCTGTGTGTGTGTGTGTGTGTTTTTTTGTTTTTTTGTAAAGCACCGACATTTCAAGGCTCATCGTGGGTTGACGTTCGTTCTTAAACAGTCACGTTCCACCTGCGTTCAGCTCGGAGTTTGCTCCACAAAAAACGTAAAGTGCCATGCGACAGATTTTATGGGATCCCTGACACAAGTGCTTTCAACGCATCTCTCTAACATTTACAGGTTTATTTTGCTTTCTTTTCTTTCTTTCTTTTGTTTGTTCGCTAGCAACAACACTACGCTTCAACGCCATTCGTGAAGCGTATTTCGTTGTGTTTCGTCGAATGCATGCTGATGATGGTTCGCCCAATGCCGCCGGTGACTATAAATGTCACCGCACGTTCTTCGTATACAGAGTGGTCTCAGTTCTATAGACCTTTTCTTTAACGGCGCCGCCATCTTGAGAATTGCAGGGCCGACGACGCCGTCTAGCGGCTTAGAAAAAGAAATACCGGCTAGTTCTGGCAGCACAGCTATCTGGGTAGGCAACGGTGTGGGTATGGGGGGAACTTGGCTAGACTTGGCTATGGTGGGCTGCAATAACTTGGTTGGAGCTTGTCCGGTTGAATCCAGCTATACTCTGTTTCACCTTGTGTTGTACCGCAGGAAAGGCTACAAGCGCGAGCTCCTTGCTCTAGGGCACATCTCGGCGGCACAAGCTCTCGTGCACCAAGGGCAGCTGCCAACGCTATGAGCTCGCTCTTCTAGCCTTCGCTGCGGTACAACATAAGGACGAAGACGGTGGGGTGTTTTGATTGAGTTTCCACAGCGAAGTATATATGAGCAGTTTAATGTAGTTTATGCAGGTAAGCTCTCGGCAGTTGATAGCTCCATCTTGAGTGGTGGCATGTAGACTTTTTCATACCTTTCACATACCATGGGGCTTGCAGTGATAACCTTATTGGACCACCTGCACCGGGAATTAAAATCGGTCCTCTTGTCGTAAACGAAGTGGTCGTGAGCTTAAACGTGACGTTGAGTCTGATACGAATCTCTCGCGATTCAAGCTCACAATCGACTGACTTCATAAATAAGGATTCTTGGGAAAAATGCGAAGCTCGATAACATTACAGCCACACTCGCGCTGCAGCTTCTTGTGCTCATGGCACACTTTCTGCTAATGCTCTTATGCTTTTTAAAATTATTTATCCATCCGACGACCACGCAGTGGTAGCCAGACAACCGTAGATTTTCGGAAATTGCAGCACGGCAAAAAGGAGGACTCGGAACTAACTTAGGCACGACTTCCATTTTTAAGCGTTTTCGCCCATACCCTTGGCGGTTGCATACCCTGTGTCAGCGGGCAATCCAAAAATGCACCAGGTCGAGGGTACGTCAGTTACTGGCTGGTTTGAGGTTATGCGAAAAAGCTGGCGGCCATAGCTCTGTGCGCGAATGCTGAGCGCGTGCTGATGGCGAGCTTCCACAGTTCTTTTGCAACGTGCATTCCGCACCATCAAGAGTGCCGGTCTTAGCAGCCTATTGATGTGAGCTCGTTCTGAGCATGCGCTCTAAACAGTACCCACAAATGTGGTGTCCAGTGAATACTCCCTATACGGCTGCCGAAACATCGAGGCTTCCACTTGACGCCGTGCCCGCGCAAGCCGAGCCCGCACGAATGATATACCAAAACTAGATGTCGGCTCAATGTTAGGGCGAGCGCGATCATTAGACACCGAGCAATGCCGTGCAGCGGCAACAATTCATTCTAGCACACTCCTCCCCCCTCCCCTCTATAAGCGTCTCGAAATTTGCCGCTGAGCTTGGTAGTATACTTCGAACGCTGGTCATCCATCCTCTTGGCGTTCATTGAAATCCCCCCTGGCGACCGCGCAAACACTTAACCACGCGGGGGCGTCGCTATACGTAAAGCGTCGGCCGGTAGCAGCGAGTTCCCACGGTCAGAGTGTCGTTGCACTCCTTATTGAGCCCTGAGCGAACGAAGAAGCCTAGAAGAAAAGAAGAAAAAATTAAAAAGTACCGCGCTGGTGACACTTCGGAAGCGTCGCGGCCTTCTTCGCAGTCAAAGGGCTCTTTTCATCGCAGTTATTGCTTGGCCGTTCCAGGTCGCTAAAGAATTCCGGCAACTCCGCCTCCTCGCCTGCATTTAGAAAAAAAAAAAAAAAAGTTGAGCTCGGGAAATTTTGAATGGACCACCGCAGTTGAAATGGGCTCTTTCCTAAAGCGCGCGCGTCCAGTGGCTGCCGCACCAATTATATTCGAGGTATATCATATTTTGAATGATGGACTCTCTGAGCAGGTGTTGGATCCCAGTATTGCGTGAGCGTTGATTGTGGGCTCGGGTTCAATGAAACATTTCGCGCTGCGGATGATCAGTCGATGACCATAATGTGACGATCGCCAGTGTTGCTCAGGCTTGCCATTCAAAAGCGGAAAGGAGAGAATGTCTCAGATTGAGACGTAACGTGTCCCTCGTTTTCGACTTTTTTCGGTATCAAACGTTTTTTTCTTTTTGTTTTTTCAAGCCATTATTATAGTGCGTGACACAAAGGTAGCCTTCCAGTGGCTTTCCTGGATATTAGTTTTTTGTTTTGTTAATGACTAAGATATTAGCGTAGTAAAAAGGATGTGGTACCGCGACCATAGGAGCGGTATCGTTTTGTTTTGGCACCTTCTTTTGTGTAAGCCGGAGAGAGTCCGTGTTAGAGAGTGGCGGCCCGTCATGTCAACCCATGCGGACGTAACTTTTTTTCCCCCCTCAATATTGGGTATACAAAAGTGAGCTTTCATATATTCCGTAAACCCTGAGTTGACAGCGGTGCCGAGGTACGAGCTAGCTAACCATATCTACCAACTGTCTGTCTTTCATCATATGACCCCACTCTCTGCGCAAGTATAGGCAGGAGCGGGATAGCGTGGCAAAATATCGGCGTATGAGGGGTCCAATAATCACGCATAGTTTCCACCGTCCTGTCATCTCAAGGATCAACGGAGTATAGTGCACCTTTCGAAGGTGTTGACTCAACGCACGAATCTCAAGAAGCTCCGGCGTCGCTCGTGGGGTCGTAGTTGCGTAAACAATCATTCGATCCTAAACTTTAAATAATCGCATGTACCGGTCCCATCCCTGAAACCATTTTACGTTTCGTTAGATTCGTCAAGCAAGGACACCCGTGACAGTTCTACGAGAGGGTTTATGGATCGAAGCCACCCGCCCATGACGGCGTTTTTGCAGTCCGGCCACGTAACCACCGTAGCGGGTAAACATTGGGCGTAGCAGGTTCCGGACCGCTCCAGTCATTTGGCAGCCAAACGGTAGTCCGGGGAAGCCGGCCAGCGACGGCGGGGCCGCCCATTTATCACCTCGCATCGCAGCTCGCGCGGGCTTCCTCGTCGCACTTCCTGTTTATTGCCGGAGGGAGCGGGTCCATCTGTCCCCCGAACTATGCTAGTGCCTCGAACGTGTCTCCCACCGGTGTGCTTACCACGTCCTAAAAACTGGTCCCTCGATTTCCGCCCGATGACGTCATACAAGTGTCACGCTACCGCCAGCAGCGATCCTGGTGGTGGCACAGCAGCGGTGGCGGACGTGGCAGATGTCTGTCCTGCTGCAGGTCGCTCTTTAGCTTGACAGTCCGTGGAAGCTTCGGCAGTCAGGAGTTGGGATGCCGCGACGACAGCGACACTAGCGTTCGCTCGTACTTTTTACCGGTACTTCTTGCACCAACCGCCAGGATCGTGACGTCCGCCAACGTGACAGGCCGTCTTCTGTGACGTCATTCGTTGCCACGTCGGGCGACCCCTTTTTATGTACAGGTGATTTGGGTGAGATAGGACGATTAAACGTCAAGGGCGCGTTCCAGGCAGTGTGCAAACAACCTTTAAAAGCGTGAAGCCTCCTGGGTGACAATAATGTTCTAGATAACTCTAGCCGTGTCGTTTTTCACGGTGTTTGTAAAAAACTAAAATCAAAACATCCGAACAGCGTCTCATTTTGTAAACATATGTTTGCCTTTTCTAAGGTTTGGACTCTTGAAGATAAAAAAAAGGGATATAAGGTACACCTTTAAAGGGAACACAAAATCAAGCTTGCCAGCGGGAAAAAAAAAAAAAAAAACAGTTTTGTGACGTGTGGGCATAGTTATAGTTCTTCGTGCTCACGAAGTCTGCAGCGCAAATTACGAGGAGTGATTTTTGTGGAAAATATTATCCACCGATTTTGACTCGACGAATGGAATAGAAGGAGCCGCACGACCATTCAGCTGCATAATAAATTTCAGCCTCGAAGACTGGAACACAGTTCCGGAAATAAAAACGAACGAAAAATCGGCTGCAAATCGCAATAAACGATGAGCGTCGCACGAAATGTGTGGAGGGTTGTTTTCATGCCCGTTCCTAACCCCACTGCAACCTCCTGGGAGGCCGCTCTACTCAGCTCACGGCCCGAGCGGCAGCGAGCGCTGCTCGAACGGGCTAGACGGGTAGCGGTGGCCTGCGGGGCCTTGGACTTGGGGCCCTGACCCGGGGGGCTTCATCACTGAACAGACTCAATTAAAGGTTTTACCACCACCACCACCTTCACTGGCCGCCATAGCTGTACGAGTTTCTGTTGAGCGTGAGGCTGGAAGCGAGCCAACACCAGATTCATTTCACGACGTCAAATTTGTGGATTTCGGCAGACGGTATGCATTCATTTAACCACGGGCCGTGCTGATACTCGCATGTGAATGCCTCCTAACTATACTGCTAATCAAAGAACCAAAGCATAATATCAATTTCCGCGAAATAAATTACGTCATGCGGTTCGCTTTGTTGAACAGTATAGCGGGCTACAATTTTCGCGCGTCCCAATTCTACTCTGATTGTTTGTTCCGTCTTATTCTAATACGCGCTTCGGCATACTTAAAACATCATTCAATCCCCCTCTCCCCCCCCCCTCCCCCTTTCTATCTGGGTGAGTATCATCCACCGGCGCGACGCCATGTATGTATCACTGGTGCCTGATACACGTGAAAGACCCCAAGCACTGGATAAATTTATTATCTACATCGGTGACGGCAGACGACGATTGGGTCTGAATAACTTTCCGGTATAAACATACACACCAAGAAATTAAATAACGCAACGTGCCCAATCTTGTCGGAAGGGTAGGTTGAGTAAACATTCGTGTACGCACGAACTCCAAGTGATCGACCCTGCGGGACGCCTACCCGCGTCGAATCCCTTTCCCCACCTCGGGGAGGGGAGTCGCGGAGTTCGGGCGAGAGCAGGAACCAGCAGCGGGCGCCGAGGGCGTCGCAGTGGACGAGTCATTGTAATGGCAGCCATTAGTGGTCTGCATGCCGATGCCTATCGACCTGTCGCTCCGTGCGAGCGGGCCTGCTCTCGTCCCCTCCTCGACCCGTGGCCAATCTCCCTACCCCCGTGTGTTCCGGGTACACCGCGGCAGCGGTGGGATAGTCAGTGAGACTGAAAAAATTTGATGCGTGTCGAGTCACCAAACACCATGTATATCTATAGTCACCAGAAAACTTTGGAGGAACGGAGCGTGATCAAAAAGTCCAGTCGTCTTGTTATTGCTGGAAATCGAAGGTAACAGAAGCTGGTGCGTGCACGTAGAACTCCAAGAAATGTGGCCATAGGGACAGTGGTTCTGGAACACGGAAACCCCCTCTTCTGCGGAAGATGTGATGGAAATCCCCCTCTCCCACTGGACCTTATCTCCCGTTCACCTTAGGACGACCCTGCGTAGGAAGCCTGATTGGCAGCTAAGTCTCGATTGGCAGCCGAATCGAGCCGTCTCTGAAATTGTAGCATCGCTTTCGATCGGTCGCAAAGCGACGAATGGCGTAAACCCGCAGTCGTGCTGTACCCATACTTAACAGGAAAGACACGGCGTCACTGTTGACACGGTGAGTGAATTATCTTCGGAGACGTCTCACGCGTGTTCGAAGCACGCCTGCCTTTCGTATGATGTAGCAGAAATGTTACCGCAACTTAATGGCTACTCCTACCATATATACCGCGAACGACTTATTTTTCGCGAGCTCAATATTTCGCGATTTAGGGCAAAGCTGAAGTTTATGAATAATTCGCGGGTTTGAATTTTCGAGACGCGGTGGGATCTCAATATAGATTCTAATATGTTTACATTATACCGGAATTGTTCGCGGGACCTTTTATCGGGAATTTTAGGCGATTCGCGAAATTCGCGAAAATCAGGTCCTCGCGAAAATTAATTCGTTTACAGTATGTCGTGTCTGAAAAGATGTTTGGCGTTTGGAGAGTATGCATCGCGCCACCTACCCGACGTAATATATTTTTTTTTATTGAGCCACATTTTTTTGGCTAATATAGTGTGACAACTAAAAATAAGAGATTAACGCAGACCATATTTTTTCTTGCAACACCGACGGAAATATAATTGTCAACATCTGCGATGTTTTACCGGTGCATGCAACATACGGGATGAGCGAGGTCAAGGTAATCGTTTAAAATCGCCACAATTTTAGCGATATTGTTGCCACACGAAGCGTATCTCGGGTGTGACATTCTCTGAAATTTATCTTTTTAAGCATCATCACGCGCGCAGTTTCGTATTTTATCTATATCTATATCTATTTCTATATCTATTTTTTTTTTTTCATTCCGTGTGTGGAGTTTTAACAGCGCACCGTGGTTCGCGTGTGTGTGTGTGTCTTTTTTTACTCTCTTTGTTACTCAGTTTTTTTGGGGTTTTTTTGGAAAGCGACACGAGTCCCTCTGTACGGCGTAGTCGTAACTGCCGTAATTTATCGTCGTCCTCGCCATGCCTCACGCGCTATTAAGAGCGGTGCTTGACCTTTATTTGATTTCGCAACCGGAAAGTGGTTGTCATTTATCGTTAATTCCAATTTGCAACAAGCATCCTCCGAGCGCTTCCTGTCGTCTATTATATCGACAACTAGGACTTTATAATAAAAGTTAAAGAATCTCAAGGAAAAATGACCGAGTCAACCGCTTGCACGTGACGTCATAGCGCCATGCCGGTAGTTAGTCCTGTTTGTTCTTGCCGATAAAAACGTAACTCGGCGGTGCAGAATGACCTCACCAAACTTAAATAGAACACGCAAACTGTGTCTTTTCTTGTGGAAGCGCTCTCCTGGTGGCAGCAGAGCAACGGTTTTGTGACGTATCATTCAACGAAGCATACTTAAGTGCTACATCAAGAAGCCGAACTTCCACCAGGATAGCGCTGCCATGAGAAAACACAAAATTCACGTGTTCCGTATACGTTTGTTAGCACTGTACGCTGTGAAAGGATACATGCTTAGCAGCAAGTCCATCGTAATGACAGCTCAGTTCAAACCATATATTAGGAGTATTATAATTTCTTCGAGTAACAACGTTGTTATACAATGACTTACATAACTTAACAGGGTGTAACTTTGTGTGCTCAGTGTTTATTCAAACGCTCCGACTTTTCTTTTTTTTTTCCTGAGTTGCGAGCAGCAGTCAAGTGTCTCGAGCACTATTTTCACCATTTTAGTGAGGCTGATTACATGACAACGGCTCGATTCCTATCATTACTTGTACCTAAAATTGCAAGCAAAAAAAAAAGATAACTTAATTAGGCTGGTTCATTTAAACGGCAATCGTTTCACTGCTGTCTCTGTTCACACGTCGTAACTCCTGCAAAAAATAATTATAAAAACAAAGATTGAGCGATTAGGACGCGGTGCGGAATAGAAAAATAAGTGACTTTCTTTTTATCTAGCCACTTCTAGTTGATTTTCGTTCCTTGGTATGTGCCACATCCAATAGTTAATTAAAATATATGGCTAGGAAGACCGGTTCAAAAAATAAATTATTACTGCTTCAGAAGAAAGCGGCATTCGAAGACCAAAGTACGGCATGATATACGCCTAACGGAAAGGAAAGAACGTTTGGTGGTTAGCACGTAATAGACGTGTTTTATGGGCATTCAACCGTGAGGTAACGATTAGAGCCTTTTGAAAATATGAACTCTCCAGTGGCTGCTGCGCAGACATTAAGTACGTAACGCGTCACTAACGGGTTACTTCTCCCTAATTACTTTTTTGGTGACGAGCAACCTACCCTACCGAAAAAAAAATCAGTATAACTTTTCACTACCCGGATTATGGAAGCGGAAATTTGTTTCTCAAAACCCGAAATCCAGATTGCAGACAAAGGAATAATTTCTGAGAACCTAAAATCCAAATAGAGTCCAGATAGAATCCAGATAGATTTCCGGTTCCATAATCCGGATAGCGAAAAGTTATGCTGGATTTTTCGGTAGGGTATTTAGTTACTTTTCTAGAAGAGGAACGAGTAACGTACTTAGATACTTTTAAGGCCAAGTAACCAGTAGCGCCATTCCGTTACTTTTGAGGAGTAACGTGCACAACACCGTTTAAACAGCCTCGTTTTAATGCTAACCTAAGTATGCGTCTATTGCGACAAAAAGGCAGATGGTAAAATCGAAAAACAACTAAACAGTTTGACGGTATAGCAACGTTTATCGCTGAATACGCCAGTCCCTCTACAGCTGGGAACGTCCTTCACCCAGCGAACACAATAAGGTTCGTTGCTTGAACCTTCTAGAATCGTGTAAAGACCGAATGTTAACCCAGAGGTTGCCAACGCGGGAAGGCACATATAACCCATTGTCAACTTGGAACTTTAGGATCAGAGAAAACAAAAGGGGGAGTGGGATCCCAGATTCACTAGCTCTTCCTTGGAGTGCAATACTGGCGTTCCTTCTGGCGCGTCAGTAGAACGACTCTTCAGCGTCGCCGGAGATGAAATCTCAATATTCTCAAGGAAGCGGAGAAACGTGACTGATGAAAACTTCGAGAGGCAGCTACTGCTTAAACGCAACGACTACTGAAAAGAAAACGATATACCAAGAAACAAAAGCAGTTATGCATTCTATAGGTCGTCAGAGTCACGAGAAAAGTAACTCAATACTTTTGAGGTAAAGTTCCTTTTGGGAATTAGTAACGAGTAACGGTTACGTTTTTGGGGTAATGTGTACATTTCTGCTGCTGCTTCGATTATCCTGAAACCGCCTTAATATTGGACCTGAACTTTGAGCGTGCGTTAGGCACGCTCAATGCTCGGCGTAAACTCGTATCCAACCACACGCTTTACGCAGAAAGCAATACCCATAAGATGGCGACAGCCAGTTGTTTGATGGGCTTTTCAAAAGGTCCATTCAGTTGCACGTTCCATCCCCTCTGCATGTCAAACCGATGTCCATCCCCCACAACGGCGTGGTTTGGCGGGCTCGTTGCACATCGTCGATAGAACGCCGGTTCCTCGTTTCACATTAACGCGTTTACAATACACGCACCTCCCCCGTATATTCGCAGAAACCGGTGTCCGGACTTGTGCACGCAGTTCCCTCCGCACCAACCGCGTCACTATCGTGGAGTGCGAGCGCTGCCTGCCTCGTCGTGACACGAGCGCTGTCAGAGTCGTGTTCGGCCCATAGAGCGTAATTACGGAGCGCCGCCACCACGCAGTGTCCGTCCGCCCGGCGAGACGCACGAACTGCTCGCGTATACCCCGATCTGTTCGGCGTGCGCACGCACACGGATACACGCACACATACACGCGCGAGCGCGGAAGTTGGTCGAACCCGGTCTAGTGCACTAATTACGCAGTCGCGGACGGAGTGTGCGGAGCACCAACGCGTTGTGCTCCAGAGGAAATCCATATCGTGAAAAAGGAAGGAGAAAAAAACGTGACTGCAGGGCAGTTGTTTTTGAGTTTCTATCCGACGAATGACACTCGCCCTTTATCGGATTGGGACTGTGTACTGTATCCGCGATCCCGGCAACTCAAACAGCATACGTGTTCGAAGTGCGAAGTTGTTGAGTCAGGACCCATTCACACAGGCGCGTTTGCTTACGTTTTCTTACGTTCCGTTATGAATCACCGGAACATCCGTGCTTCGAATGTCGCCGGCAGAGTTGCTCCTTGAACTGGTTGTCATGCTTCGTACAATGTACATATGTCCCGGTGAGTCCCGTTATAAGCAGACATAAGGTCACGTAATGCCGTGTTCAGACTACAAACGTAACCCGCCGATCTTTCATAGCACACGCAAACCTAAGCGTAACAAGCGGAAGGAATTACCACGATTGCTTGTATTTTGACCGAAATCATTCCGCTTGTGCCGCTTACGTTTGCGTGTGCTATTAAACATCGGCGGGTTGCGCCTCTAGTGTGAACATAGCCCAACGAATCCGTAACGTAAGAGAACGGGGCGGTGTGAACCAGCCTTTAACTAGCCCTCATTGCCAGGGACAGCATGGTGCGAAAAATGCGAGGAATTTCGCACAGAGGCTTTCCGCGGCTCTGCGGATGGTGTTAACACACTGGTTGTTGCGCCGCGTGCAAAGTGAAATTTCCTTTGCGCGAAGTTCCTCGGTTATTCGTCGTATATTCGCTCTATAAACTTTAGGGTAGGGGGGGGGGGGGGGGGTTAAAGGCGCCAGCAGAACGAGGCAAATCCTGGGTGCTGACATCGGCGGTCCCGAGAGAAAGAACGGGAGAGAGAGCGACAGAAGAAGGGGGAAAGAATACAGACGGAAAGTTAGGCGTGTTCGTTTTGCCGCGACGAGCTGAAGTTGCTCGAGTGCCTGTCAACTTTGTTCCGATTCATACAATGCGCGATTCCGGTGTTTTCCTGCAAAGTAAGGTAGAAAATAACGAGGTACAGAGTACTACAGACCTTAGAGCTGATGTTGTGCCGCTTCTTTGTGCCTATTAGGGCGTCGCCAGCGATATGGGCCCATCAGGACCGCCAACTGGGACCGCCGATGTCCCCGTCTATAATATGCCCCGCCGTTCCCAAACGACCCCAATCCCTCTAGATTGTTATATTAAACTCTATAGGATTCAGGGCCGGCTTAGTAGGTTCAGCGTCTCAGCTAGGACGGTGTGATGGAAAGCACCGCCACAGCTATTCGGAGCGCAAGTTCGTCTGCTTCTTTTGCAGGGTTTGTGCTGACGTCAGAACGCCGAACCTTGATCGGCTCTGATTGAAGGATAGTGCTTAGACCTCAAAGCAGCTTACTTTGAGGTCTACCCACTATCCTTCAATCAGAACGCACGTTTCTAAATATATATTAAAAAACATTAAATCGGCGTTGTCACTCTTAATCGTGGTTCAACGGACTTTCTCCTGCCATGTGAAGCGGTGCGTCTCTTTCAGCCCGCGTCTTGAGCGTGCTGGACTCCGCGCTTCCGTAAACATCGTGGAATCACCCGCGGCACTCCGACATCGTGCCCCGCGAAACGCAAAACGACTCCTCGAGTTGTCTCCGCTCCGAGGTTCGCGCGCGTGATTTATCCCAACTTCTTCCCGTAATAGCTGGGAGAAATCGCGCAGTTGCCCTTTCAAAGGAGCTCTGCTCGGGAGCCGCGCCGACGCGGCAGCATCATCGAGGCAGGCGCCAGTCGCTGCCGCGCGACGAAGATTTACGCTAGCGCACAAACGACGAGGCTTTGCCTCGAACGAGCAGCCTGGCAAGCGGCTTCCATCAACGTCGGGGCCGGTAAATCTACGACGGGACATCGAGGAACGAGCACCGGGGAAGACGAGGCACGGTCGCACCCAGGCGGGCGCGGAGCTGTAGTTACGTTCACCCCGAAGCTAACTGCGAGGTGGAAGCTACACGGGCTCGCCAGACCAATCCACCGCCTTCCTTTCACCAGCTGAACCCGCTTTCTCTGCGCGAGGGTATGGGCTGGAGCATGATCACGCGGCGAAAGGTAGACGTAGGAGTGGTCACGTGAGCGTGCAGCTTCCTCCGCGCTGTCAGCTTAGGAGTGAACGGAACGCAAAAAAGCGACACGCAGCCACGTGCGCCCACTCGTGTCGCGGCGAAGGCCGCAGCTGTCGTCGTGTCCTCACCGCGCACGCCGGGGGTGTCATCCAGCGTAATTTGCGGGACTTCTCAGCCGGGCACCGAACGACCGGGCCGCCGGTGAAAAGGGAGACAGACACCGGGGAACCGAAATCGAAACCCGAGTGCTAACGTTGACGTCGGTACGAGCCGTATGTTGCCGAGATATGACGCGTCAGCTGACACTAAAGAGCATCTCGATGATGATGCGAACGACAGTCGTGTATCGAGGACATTCGTCAGAATGGGTCACGCATCGCTCTGTCGGTCCCTTCGGGCAACAATGACGACCAACTTGGCATCGCTTGCATGCGCGAAGGGTGTGATGGATTCACTCGGGTTAAGTCCGCTTGGAACGCCAACGAAGCACTCGTGCCCAAGAGACGCTTGGAGGTCGCAGTGTGTATCCTAAAATAGGGGAACCTCGGATGATTGGCGCAGCAACTATAAGATGGTACGCGCTGTTCCGACTTGTTTTTTTCCGAAGAGTACGAATTCGGCCATGTGAAATGTCCGCTGCAGATAGTAGGTGCTCTGCAGCAAGACTGTAAATATAGTCGCTGCATGGTGTTTCGTCAGTGCAACTAATCAGTGACCAACAATTTTTTTTTAGTTTGTGATTTAACGGCTTCTACTTGGAGATCTATGTCAGACCCGCAATCATAAATGCAAGTTTGCGGATAAGGCGCGCGCATTAGACAAGAAAATTTGGTGTGAACTAAGACCAAAGGCGCTAAACTAGTTCCATGTCCTGTCCCACTGCCAGAGTCACGTGTCCAAACGCAAAGCGATTGTTACGCCAACCTGTTTACAATTAGGAGTACGTCAAAGATCGCGTTATTTTGACTTCGGTAACTTGCCAATCGCTCGATCCTACAGGGTCGCCACCATGTCCTCAGGTTCTCTGCGTTGCACAAACATATATTGCTAGTTAAGGCGGCTGTTGGCATACATCCTTAACATAAACTCTCGGCTGCCTAGACTGTCGATAGTTTAATGCGAGTCACGCAAACTGTACAACCTACACAAACGTAAGACTAATATGCCCAAGAACGGCGCAATGAACTATCAGTTCGCCTTACCGTACATTTCCGAATCACTATTGTTCGTTGATGGTGGCGTGTTGCGTTGGGGGGTTTAAAGGCTAAGTGTTTAGTTTGGGATTGTTTGCAAAAGCTACTGGAATTAGTAGTTTGCAGTACTACGAACACATTTTCTGTTTTACTCAGAACGGACTGAAGACCTGTAAGGACAGAGGTATGGAATTTCGAATATGTCATGAGTTCTTTTTGCCGTCTAAGTAGTCGTAATACGGTAATGTAGCAGACACGTCGCCCTGAATTACATCAATGACATATCTAACGAACGAAAAAATAGTTTGTTCTTTGCATCGCTCGTGACCAACATTCGCTCGAAGGTTAACGCAAAATGTCCGAACAAAAGAAAGCAACCCATGGGAACACGATATTCTGGTAGAGCAAAAAGTACATATAAGGTCTACTGTTCCACTTACGCGTACTAGACTTTCACATGTATAGAACAATTACCACAAAAGCAAAAGAATACCATGTGCAGCATTGTGCGCCATCGGTAAAGATGAGAACATGACTCCGAAACTACCTCTTGTAGCTATGACAACGCTTACTAGAGTTTAAAAAAAATATAAAGAAAATAAGAGGAGGGCAAGGACGACAGGGGCGCCGATCGGCCGACACGTATCAAAACGCGTCGATGGCGTCTCATACGAGGCATTAGCTGGGACCGCGATGAAACGAAACCTGCAGCACCACCAAACTACAAGCTTCCACCTGGATTTTAAACAACAAAATCGATAAAAGAAAAACACCAAAAAACGAAGCTGGAAAGGCCTTGAGCAGGGCGACGATGTCGCGCATGTGTGTACGTTGCCGCCGACGACACTCGTCGGGCGTGGGTGCGCGCGCTCGCGCGTGAGCGCGGAGTCGTGCGAGCTGGATCTCGATCAGCCGCGTCGATAACGGGGCGACACGGGAGATGCTCGGAGCCGATAGCAGCGCCAGCATAAGCGCCCGTCCGGTCGCTGTCCACAGAATGGGGTAGGACGTTGGCTGGGTTCCCCCGGGCCTCTCGTGGGGCTGCCAAGTTGGCGCGCCGCGCACCTCTTCGTGTTGATCTAAATCGTTGTTTTTATATTTATTCTTTTTTTTAAGTGACACGTGTCCGATACCCACTGAGAAACACAATATTCAACAAAAGTTAGAAAGCAATAGAGTTATGCAATTTGATTTATTTATGTTTTTGTTTTCGCACGTTCCACACTAGGCTTCTTTTCGCCATAAGTCAAAGTGCAGTATCTTTAGACTGCTCGAATGCCTTTCTTTTTGGGAGGTTCTCCGGCGAACTCTTGAAGAAATTAACTTAGCTTTAACATCACACGCGTTCCTCCCTGAGTAAAAAGATGATGACATCCCTATCGATCTGGTCACGCTCGCCTGCGTGCAATATGATGAAGCACGGTGAGTGTGCGTCACGATGATGTTATCGCGCGTCCCGCACGAATATATTTTCGAGGAACTGTTCGTAGACTGTAATCAGTCGATGGTACAGTGCCCTCCTGATTGTGGGCCCGTTCTTGGCGTTCCGGAAAATGTCAAAAACGGGCACGCGCAGGAGGGCTGTTGACGTCCTGCGGAAAAAACATACATGCACGGACAAACAACGCAAGATAACGGTGCGTTCAGTGTGCTCGATTGGTTTGGCCGGCACACACGAAGAAATGACAAACACCGTGACGTTGCAATTTTGCTCCGCTTTATTCGCCGGCCTCATAACGTACGGCTGCGCTCTGACTCATGCGGAAACAGAGTATAGTTAAGAATTTCCCTGTTCGTGTTTGGATATCCACATATCCAAAGCCGCCTTCAATCATGTATGACGACATCCGGAGAGTAGTACGCCGGTAGCGAACTATATTACGCTCGGCACTTTCACGTCGATGCAGCGCTGTAGATATATTTAAGTCTGCACGTACTACGTCAAACAGGGTCATATATATTGACGAGCGATCCCACTGTAATATGTGCTTTGAAACGTTTGTAGTGTTCGCTCAGTTCAAATAGTAACGGGAGAAATTGTCACCTCGGGCACATACAGGGTGTCACAAAAGAAAATTTGCACGGTCTTTTTTCCCGCAAAAATAAACTAGGCATCGCCGAACGCTCATTCTCCGCCCAAAGGTAGCGCTAGAGGTCACAGCCAGATGCCAAAGTTTCAGCCCGATCCGATAACTTAATCAAAAGTTATAAGTGATTTTCTGAAAATTACAATGGGAAAATGGAGCCCGTTTTTGCCCGTTTTCGGTTTCTTGCGCCATACAGCCCCATGTGTTCAAAACCTCCGTCGGCCGCCATTTTCCCATTGAAATTTTCAGAAAATCAGTTATAACCATTGATTGAGTTATCGGATCGGGCTGAAACTTTGGCATCTGGTTGTGACCTCTAGCGCTACCTTTGGGCGGAGAATGAGCGTTCGGCGATGCCTAGTTTATTTTTGCGGTAAAAAATACCGTGTAAATTTTCTTTTGTGACACCCTGTACATGTGCGGACGAAGTGGCATCGAAGTCAGGAGCCCGCGCGGGAATTCATTCGCTCGAAGCAGCCTTCCTTTTTTTTACTTTAGACTAGGAAGTCGCATTGCCACGTGTACGCGTTTTGACTTTTGAGCCACGGAGGGATCGAGTTATTTTTGCCTAGATCTGAGAGTTCCGTGCTTTGAAAGACATGTGCTCGAGTGTTGGAACTGATATGCCAGCTTTCTTAGGCCGGTTAAGTTTGCGGTTAGTTAAATTAAGGTACGTTTTAATTGAGTCTGCAAGTTAGACACTGCGCTACGCTTGCAGAATAAGTAAAAAAACGTTACACGTTTCTCCACATTTCGTTGTATGATATGTGCTTTTGCTTCCGGAATTATGTGTCCTAATTACTCTAAGTTTAGACTAAGCTCTCACGTGACAATTACGTGGTCGGTGCGCTATACACACAACCGAATTAGTTTTCACGTTCATCACAAATCATTACCAGAAATGCATGCTTTTTTAAATTCTGAGAATTGAGTGTAAATTTCCGAACGACCGATAAACGGGAAGTAAAACTTGAACTGAACCTCCCTCGGTTCGCATTCAGATATTCAAAGCAAAAACGTTAGTATTGTTACGCTCTACTTTGTAGGCCACCGCGTCATGTAAAACCAGAGTCAAAAGTTCCGACGCCCCTGCACCTATTTACAAACAACCATGGACATCGCCACGCACAGTAGAGTTACCCTCCATGACGGGGCATTTCTGACGACGTGACGAGAACGCGCCGAATAAACGATGGGCGGCGGCGGTCCTAGCTTTGCCCCCATTATAAACTCCCCACCGATCGACCAGTTCGCCTAAAAACACACACACGCACAGAAACCAAAAACAAACCAACACACACATCCGCACAACAGATTTACGCAGTGCCGGCCGGTCCGCGAACGACGTCGGCGATCGACCGCAACAAGAACACGAAGAGCACGGAGCGGGACGGCCCGAAGCCCCGCCGCCGATAAGCCGCCTGCTCAGATGAGGTCGCCCCGGCCCCAGAAACACTGTAATTTGGACGGCTCTAATAACGGTGATTAGGCCCATTATACTTTTATGCCCTCAGCACGCTCTCTCGTTACCTCCCCACAGCAGCGTGGTCTTCGGTCGGCGTCGTCTTTATCTGCTGCGAGCCAGCCCGGCTGGTGCGAGGGGGCTCTCCGGCGCGAGGCGCTATTGTCTTATTGATTCCGAGTTGGGGAATCGCGACGGAGGCGAGACGGAGGCCACACCGAGCGTGTCGACCGGGGTGACGACGACGACGAATCCATAGATGCCTGTGTGCGATTTGGAACACCCCCCCCCCCCCCCCCCCCTTCCTCGGCCAGTGATTTCGGAGTCCGAACCCCCGGTGTCAGATTGCTATAATTTTTTCGTGTTCCGACGCCTTTTTTTTTTTTTGTACTTTATACGTTTGACGCGCTATTCCGTTTGAGAGGAGTCTAAAGCGTGTGCACGATTGTCGTTTTCCGAAAGAGAGGCCTCGACCTATCTTGACATTCTCTTATATTTCTTTCCTCCTTCATTGCGTTTGTTTTTTTCTTCTTCTAATGTTTTCCGATATTTGAGAGAACGCAACTAAAATTAGAGATTGTAAGCTTCTTTTTTATTTTTTTTTTTCTATGTGCATGCGTCAGATTTACAACTTCGATATTCAATTTTCTGCTCGACTCCTCGAATGGGTTCTCGACCATTTTTTGGCGTGTCACTTTTTGATGAGGACTGGAGCCAATTTTACGGGTCGCTGAGGGTCGACGCGGCCAGACAAGGAATCAGTTGCTACTTACGTGAATATTTGAAAACCATACAAGCGGTCTAGTCAGAAATATTATAGCACCCCCCCCCCCCCCCCCCCCCGGCCAGAAAAAGAAAAAAAAAGAAGGCGAGGGGTTATATAAATTTACGAAGTGTGACCACAGTGACCACACACTATACGTCCACGAAAATGTCAGGAATACGGTCCTCCCGCCCAAAAAAAGTCACCGCAACGAGGACCAGCCCGGAGGGACAGTGTCCACCGCGTCCTATATCGTGCGCCGCATACGAGAGCACCCTTACGCGCCGGGCTATATACTGGCCGCCTTCTACAAACAGCGGTATACATACGTGCGTGATTTATGCGCCCCGAGCTTTGATTAATGGCAACCATCCGCATCACGCGTACGTCGCTGCTCCCCGCCGTTCATCATCGTCATCGTTTTTGTGCGCGGACCCAGTGGCCGCCTCCCCCGTCGCTGGTTTCCCTCCCCCGTCCGCGGGGTGCCGACAACTGTATACTCCGTTTCACCTCGCGATGGACCGCAGCAGGAACAAAGAGTCGTCGGTGGGCGCCTCTCGAAAGGCACGTGACGTGACATTGCATCGGCTTCGATGGTCTCGCAGCGTCTTTTTCGGTCCATGGAAGTACGGGATCGGGCGGTGCGGTGGCGAGTCCGCGACGACGACGACGACACCCGTCGCCGTCGCCATGGGCAGCGAGCGGGACGTGCCGAGGATTGGCGCGCCTGACGACGACACTGAAAGGGCGAGGCTGTTTCGTAACCTGCCGCCGAGGCGGAAGTTACGGAACGGGCCGGGGCCACCCGGGTGCGGTTACGCGCAGTTACGCCAGAACGTGCACACTGCCGCGGCCGCCCCGCAACGCCGTGTCTGGTTTGCGGGCTATATAAGCGCGGAACGCGCGGCGCGTGAGGAAAACCTGCGGCGAGTAGGTTGCGTGCGTGATGCTCTAGCTCGAATTACGGGAAGCTTCGTTGGCTATAGACCATATGCAAAAAGAAGCGCCATCTAGTGTATTCATGATCAATGATCAGATTTCCTCCATATTGGGGGGTTCCCGTACCGACGATTTCGCCCGAAAAACAATAGTCCCGGCAAAGTGTAAGTCGTAGAAGTAAAATATGATCACCTGCTGCAAGTCCAGTACGAACCCTTCACAGGACGTCTTCGAGAAATACCGTTCATTGACCTGGATGGCCCAGTTCACCGCTTGAGTGACGAGTCTTGCGACCTCGTTGCTGACAATTCCTTTTCCTGAATTTGGCGGCCGTCTTTCTTTTCTTCTTTGATCCGAAACTAACCAGCAACCCATTGAGTGTACAAATAAACTCCCCTAATATCATGAAAACCGAGTTAAATGCAGATGCGCCTCGTCCACAACTGTAAAATGTGATAAACCCCCCAATATGGCGGCTCCTAATGGCATGATGATGATACCTGGCACGGATTTCGCATATGGCCTATAGGGCGAGGCCCTCGAGTTTTGCTTTGACATGCACAAATACGTTCGTTGTGCGTTTGTTTTTTCTTTTTTTATCGACAGCTGGTAGTGGCTTGTTCCCCGTTTTTTTCGACAGCGTGAGCGTAAACGCCGTCGGTTTCTCCGCTAAATCTATCGGGAAAATTCACATCACGTGACCTATGCATCAATTCAGTTTCCCCGCTGACGTTACGGGACATTACGGGACCTACAGACAAATTCAGGTTCCCCGCTAAATTTAGCGGAAAAATTTACGTCACGTAGCCTATGCGCCGATTTCGCTTCCCCGCTATATTCCGCGGGAAAACACATGACGACCCTAAAATAATTTACTCGTCAACAACATATCGACGCTAAATCAACGCAACGTCATTTCCATATCAGATCACAGTATGAAGCACGATCTGCGCAATGTCAATCGATCCTCATCGTCGAATCGTCGAAGAAGCAGCTAGCACACCTGCCGCTGTCGAAACGCATCACGTCGTGTGATCGTCCCTTTTTCTTTTCCGTGTGCGCAAAGTGTGCGCGTTGCCTACTGCAGGGTGCGCGGCTGCAGTGTGCCATCTACGATTTCGGGGCATAAAAAAAAAAAAATGCGTTAGCGTGCGTCACCATCTGTTTCCCATACCCTATAGGCACTCTCAGCAATCTCGCACTGTATAACCATGGTGTGCCAGGACTTCGCGCGGCCTTCAATACATCGAAATCCAACCGATTCGCTTGTTGGTTCGTAGCCGTAAATTTCGCCTCGCATTATAAAAATATGGGAGAGCGCCTTTAGAGCGCGCGACACTAGAGCGCCGACGTTAGAGCGCGCGACACGAAGGCGCTGCGACAGTAGCGCGCTTGACACTAGAGTGCATGACCAGTTGAGCGCGCGACACGAGAGCGCACCCCAGTTGAGCGAACACCGCAAAATGTGTGATGAACCCGCGGCTATACACAGATAGAACAAAATTGTGCGAATCATCGGATCGGAGCAGTGGTGAATTTTGATTGACTGAATATGCCTTCAATAATAATAATAATAAAAAAAAAAAAAACGGGTACGATTTTTTTTTTAACCAACTATTTACTGACATCGGAGAGAAAAGGGGGCTGGGGAGTGGGGTGGTCTAATAGGTACCGGGAATATCTGGAGTTAAGGTGAGCAGCGGTGCGCGTTTCAGATATACTATAGATATTTTACTTTTTGCTAAATTTGGTCTATTCTTGACAGGCATTTGGGCTCCGATCTATTTGGTGCCTATTTAGACGTTCCTCACATAACTATAAATAGTATTGTGACGTCCATGACCGTAACGAAGAAAGCTCACAGCCAAAAAGTATCAGTAAAAATATTTTATCGGACGCAGAGCTTTCCAGCCTTTTGACGGATACAGGAAAACCTCCCTGCAAATCTGTGAGATATAAAATCAAAGAATTAATGAAGCTATATAGATCAGCTGCAATATTTGTTTTCTGCAAAAACAAACGCTGCAGATTTGTTTTTTTTTTTTTGTGCTGTCAGCGTTTTGTAAAACGTTTTGGTTTGTCACACGAAAATCCCCACCAATTTCGCATAAAACACGCAATGCCCAAACAAGTGGTCGGTCCGATCGGGCCACTCGCGCTGGACTCGTTGAGCGCTCTCGTTGCATTCTCGAGTCGCGCGCGTTAACGTCGCAGCGCTCTCCTGTCGCGCTCGCTAACGTGGTAGCGCTCTACTATCGGCGCTCTACTGCCGGCGCTCTTGTGTCGTGCGCTCTAGTGTTGTGCATCCTAAAAATATTACATAAAAAAATCATTATTGAAACACTTTATAACACTTTATTGGATGATTAAATATTTGAAATCTCGAGACCTCACCATACTTATAAATAGTCAATGAGCCCGAAAACAGCGAATTTTCCGACCCAAACAGCGAGCCCGTTGTCGTGTCGAAACGGGGCACGCGATAACACACTGTCAGCGGGTCCAATAAATTATTGTCATGTGAATCGCTGCAAAACTCCCGTTGGCTCACTGGGGCCTTGAGGTTACGCTAGTATAAACGTTGAATAGCATTTATAGCACAGTTAGATGTTGGCTTAACGCTATAGCTAGAGATCATCAAACCTGCGAGGCAGGAGCGATGTCACCTCTGACAAATTCACGTTGAATTGTGCCGACCGACTATAAGCTGCACAGTTTGTTTCCGCACTTTAAAACATAGTGAAGTCACTCGTTAGGTTGGGTAGGTACACCGCATTTGGCTCTTCCGGGCCGCGTATTTTGAGCAAATTCAACGACTTCCGTCACGCATCTTTCAAGCGTGTCGCCGTGGTCTCAGTAATGGCCGGCCCCTCTGCGCGCTCATTGTCCACAGCCGTCGTGCATTTCGTTTTGTTTTTTGAACCTATATAGGCCGGCAAATCTGCTTCCGGTTTTGCGGTCGATACCAGTTGCTCGTTACCGATTAATAGTCGAGAACGTTTTCCAACCGTGACATGTCGACCGCAGGGACGCCCGTTCTCTCGCGCGCGCTTCGCCGGTTGCTTCCGGGGTAACACGGCAAAACGGAAGCCTCACAGCGAGGCCTGGACGGTAAACTCCGCAAGAAATGGTGCAGTTAGAGGAATGTTGGCTACGGCACAGGCACAGAGATACCAAAGATAAAATGCACTCTCGAATATATTAATCGAGACGTACGAAATGTTCCCACCATCCTGCAACTTTTTAACTGTTTTTGACGTTGCACGTGCTGCCTGATATCGCGTTTGAATACGTTCCGTTCTAATTGAGAAGGTTCGACAAGCGAAAGCCGCATAACGTGCACTCCGCGCGACACTGCTATTGCGAACAAGCCATCCTCGAGTTTCTTTGTTTTTCTCTAAATAATAATGTTGCGTTTATGCTTGTACAGCCGGAAATTAGTCTGCCTCAATGGGCGCCCGGTGTCCCAGCTGTAAATGAGAAATATAGCCAGTGGGGTACAACCGCTAGCCTGCGGTCTTTAACGTACACGACGCAGTAGCGATACACGACCGCACGCCGGTACGATGCTCATCATTTTTTTCTTACTATTGAAGGACTGTCATGAAAAAGTACTACAGTGGTAAAAGGTGCTCAGACAGGAGTAGCCTTTCGAAGTAAAATTCGAAATATCGCCGATATCGTGTTCGAACTAACAATGGCAAGCAGTGTACATTAAAAAGTTGGAAGAAAACAGATATGACGGTGTTTGTTCGTCACTCACTCTTCCTTAATTTCATTCGCCTCAGTTTAATATAAAACGGACAATAAACAACCCAGACAATGTTTCTTTCTTTTTTTTTTTGCGCTCGTTTGGAAGCGTTGCAGTCACTCTATATAAGCGCGCATGGCGACAGCTGCCATCCTGGCAGCAGCTTGAACTAAGTCATAAGGAGAGGAGTTGACGATAAAATCTAAATCCCAGCGTTTGAGTGCGAGCCACAAGTGTTGCAACGAGACTTCTAAAGTGCTCTTAAATTAGAGCACCTACGCCGGAGTACAGCAGTGAGCGTAACCGGCTATATGACATCCCGGATGAACTCAGCCCATCGTTATGGCGATAACCGTTTGAAAGAAGTCGCAATTAATACGGCGGCGCTCTTCGCGGCTCGGGATCATTAGCCCCAACTCCAGGCGCTGCGTCGTCTGTATCCGAGTAAATTAGCGCACGTTAACGGATGTGATGGATTACGAGGCCAAGTTGATCGAGCGGACGGAAAGGAGTGCTCGCGATGAGGCTGCCATAATAAAGAAGGGCGGAGGCACGTTTGTGGCCCGAGGATGTGAACGCTGACGTCATAGTATACGGATCATGCAATGCGCGCATCGCAGCATTGTACGCGAGTAGTGGACACGTAATCCCACCGCAGCGCTGAAACGGTGTAAACCGAATAACTTTTCATTCGGAGTTTCAAAAACGATTATATATATATATATATATATTTCTTTTTTCTGATGATTCGTTTCGTGAGAGCGTCTCTTTCCTCGCACCCCACACCACAAATCTCCAGAGACGCGCTGCAGCAAATCGTCTCAGCTCAGCAGCGGCGCTGCGGCTCTGGTTCCCCCCGGAGCCGGCACTCGCTGGCGGGGAGCCGTCCAGTCGAGCGGACGGCAAAAAGGATCAGGGACCGATCCCGCCGCCGAGATCTCGGCTAAATCAGCTGGGGGTGGGTGGGCGGATCAGCGGACCCCAAATCGCGTCAACGCGCTCGAGAACCTTGTTACCGCAGCGGCGAAAAACACAGGCTCGCGCTGGTCAGTGAAAGGAAGGGAGGAGGTGCGAACGGGATCCCGATCCGATTGACCCCGGGGGAATCTCTCTCCGTCCTCGTCTTCCTCCGTGTGACACCGCACGCACGCTCCGCGGAGGAGACGCGCCGCGGTGCCCGGACCGGGGCGAGAGTTAGGCTCCGCCGCCTGATAGCAGAGCACAGAGGCTAAACACACTTGCCGGGTTTGCTCTGCGACTTCCACAATAGACTACTGCCATAAATCCCTGCATGCAACACGGCGCGCATTGCGCTCTGGGAACTAGTTGGCCAGAGAGGATGCAATTACTGTTTTTTTTAATAGGCCTGAGTACGAGAGGTAAAACTCGGAGTCGCCATTGAAAAGCTCCATTTGCACACATTTCTCGTCACTTAAAGGGGTACTCCGGCGATTTTTTGAGCTACCTCAACTAATATATTTTCTGACTCCCCGGCCTTTACCCTTTCCAGTATGCTATTTAGTATCGCGAAATTCATATTAGTTATTGTGAAATCGGCGAATGCAAATGATGCAAAAACCAACATTCAAATATACCCGCACTTTTCAGTGCCGTGACGTCAGTGGAAGGCAGGCTTGCCAGTCGAGCAAGCAGTCTAAAAAATAAAATATGCCAATCATTTGATCCGTGCTGGCGCGCGGGTACTGGAGCGAGCTTCCAAAACATTGATTTGACACCATGAAACTGCTTGGAATCAGTTGGGAATAAATTCTACCGCCCAAAAAGTGAACCCCTGCCTTCCACTGACGTCACTTTTTCGTTGTTGCCAGTAGAGACTTTCAGTTTGAAAAACACGGTGAGGACCAAAATTGTAAATTCAATAACTTCGCGAAAAAAATTTATTTTGACCTAATATTTGGGATACTACTTTAGCGATGTTGTTTGGCGAGTTTAGCAAAATTTCAAGCAAATCGGGGACCATGAAGAAATCGCCGGAGTACCCCTTTAAGGCTGAACTCCATGGAACGAATTATGTGACGAATAACTGGCGAACGCCGCCCGACGGCACGCTCGCTTTGCGCGCGACGTAGCAGCCACTGTGTTGATTCCACGCGCAGAGCAAAGGCCGCCGGGCAAAATTCGTCGGTTATTCGCAGCATATTCGTCCCATGGAGTTCAGCCTTTATCTGTACTGCCCCGCAGCGCTGCACGAAGTGAAGTCCCCACCCGCTTGCATTCCACTAATATTCAACATCGCGTATGCGTATAAAGTTATCCTGCAATCATATAGGCACATTCGCACATACAAACCGTTTTAATAAAGCAAACGTCGAGCACTTGTGTGAAGAATGTCACACCGTTCGCCGAAAGTGCGCCGGACGGGCATGAACTTCTATGCGGTGCGCCAAAGGAACGAAATTATTCAAAGCGCATTTGAGGGTTGCTAATGGCCATAATATTTGTTATGTGGTTGCTTCCTTCCTGACTAAGTATGCCGAGATAATTTCAGACATACCGTTCAGGCACAGATCTTGGGCGTCAACAAAAGCTCGTCCAAAAAGGCTTAGCGAGGAGTGGGGGACGCTTGTTAGGGCCTCCGTCGTAGCTAGCCGATTTCTGCGTTTGCTAAAACGTAATCCTCCATTAGCATCAAATTTGAGTGTGAGGTATGTGATGACACGAGGAAGACATCACAGTAACGTTTGTGCAGTGGTGAGGTCGTATTTATTGCGTTTCTTTAAAAGTCAATGCGTCACCGTTGGGCTCAACTTTGATACTCCTGTGAGGATGTGGCTTGCTTTTCGCCCAATGAAGTAACAAGAAGCGGACGTTTGGCCAACGAAATACGTGTAGGGCTCAAGCTGACCAAATTTCAGTTGTAGTTCACTGATACTAGACGGGATTTCTGACATTGAGCTCAAAGATTCACTCGTGGGGTGAAGTGACTAAGCCACGTCTTACTACGTTTGCATACGCACGCACAATATCCGGTGTTTCGGGAACCAAGGAAAGTGCCCGGTCTTTGTTTTGTATCGTTCCAGAATGAGTGTATTGTGCATTCGTAAAAAGTCACATAATCTAAAACGCAAGCAGCACGTTCGGTCGCTCCGTGATGGCATGAGATGAAGCTGCTCAGTCGAAACCGAAACTGAGTGGCCAACTAGTTCCCAGAGTGCACTGCGTGGTATTTAGCCGCGAAGGGGCGCGTCGGTTTTGGAAGAATTCAATTGTTTGTTTCGTCCTGGGAGTTTGTTTTCAATATCCATTTGAGTCTGAATTTCTTTTCTTTTTTTTTTTTGCGATTTCGATATCGCATATTCTTATTTTTCTTTTTTTTCATGCTTGATTCGTTGCTCAAATATTACCAACATTAAGATTTACGAAAAAAACTATCTGTGATATTTAGCATTCCAGCGACGAACTTATCCAGTTTAATCAATATAGCGCTTCAGTTTCTTACTGATCAAAAACAGGCGTGAAGGACCGCCGTGAAATCAATAAATAATGGCAACAACTCTAGAAGAACAAACATATAGTGCATGTGTGAGCCCCAGGACATTGCTGAGGCCATCGACATTGGTCGCGCCCCAGGACTCACCAAAATTCTGGCGTAACTTCGGTAACAGCGGTGGGGATTTAAGATTCCGTACCCAATGAACGTGCCAAATAACTGAAGTGACAGAAATAATGAAAATCGTTCTGGTTTTAGTGGAGGAACATAGCTCCCGTTAACTTGGACTAACTCAAAGATTCATTTATCTGCTCGCTTAACTTCACTCGTGGCAAATTAAAGAGACGCCACGTTTCATTAGCCTTGGCCAGTCATGTACGTAACGCGTTACAAGTAACGAGTTACTTCTAACTAGTTACTATTTTTGGTAACGAGTAATGTATTTAGTTACTTTTCTAGAAAAGGAACGAGTAACGTAGTTAGTTAATTTTAAGGCCAAGTGATGAGTAACGGTATCTCGTTACTTTTGATGAGTAACGTGTACAAACCGCTTAAACGGCCTTGTTTTTATTCTAACCTGAGTATGCGTCTATTGCGAGAACGGTAGGTGGGCAACCCGAAAAACAACTGAACAGTATGACAGTACAGCAACGTATAAGGCTGAACACGTCAGTCGAACCGTTCGAGGCTATGTTCCAAATCTTACCCGAGTAACCTGTCTCCTACGTCAGCGGGTAATACCACGTGACATCGCGAGTAAACGATCCGCGACTCGATTTTGGAACGACCGGGATAATTACCTGGATACTGTGCGGATTGGCTTCGTCTTGGGCTACGACAAAAAGAAAACACAGCAGCGATGGCAGAAAATAGCAGACGATCCTTTTGATCATAAAGAAAGCACTCGAAGAGACGATAATATTAATGACGACGCGGTGTTTTTTGAGGTGGATCAACCAACTCCTTTACTCACCTTACTTTTGAGCTCTATATTGAGATAAAAATGACTTACTCCGTACAGTTAGACATCAAAATATGTGTTTTTTATTAATGAGCGCGATCGCCCTAAACGCATATATTCCACGCATTGCAATTTGCACCGGTTATGTTCTACAGAAATTGATTCCACACAGTTGTAGTGGGACAGCGCGAGGATGCTTTCTCAAGAATGATTTGAAACTTACGTTCACTTTGACGCGAATATGATTACAATAAAATCTTTGAACAAGCGTCATCCTCTCATTACAAACACTATGGAGGAAACAAAAATACTACCTTATCATTTACTGCGTTCAAACATTTTCAGCCTTGAACGTGAGAATACGGCATTCCCTCAGACGCCGAGGACGAGAATGCGGAGAAGCACCTGTTTACGCTCGCACTATGATAATGACAAGTATACCTTCCTGGGGAAGGTACACGGTCTGGATGTAATGCAGTCAATTCGTGAGTTGAAAACAGCAAATCGCAATAACCACACATGCTGCACCTCGTTCTTTGTCATTTAGAACGTCCGCCACCAAAGCCAACGGAGCAAGCGAGCTTTGACGGCTGTCGTCGCAGGAAGCAGACGACGAACAGATCACGTGACGTATTTACACGATTTGATCCAACGTTGCCCCCGATCGAGGAAGGTAACGTGAGTAATTACTCCGGAGTAAACAACCCGCTTCTGAAACGCGAGTTCTTACGTCATCGAGTAGGCTCGAGTAAGTTTTGGAACGCCACGGTACGAAACCTTTACTCCGGAGTCGGATCGAGTAAATTTTGGAACACAGCCCGAGTGACTTGTCCAGCGATAAACGTTGCTGTCCTGAACTTTACAGCTCGGAATGCCCTTCACCCAGCGAACACAATAAGGTTCGTTGGTTGAACCTTCTAGAACCGGGTACGGACCGAATATAAACCTGGAGGTTGTAAACACGGGAAGGCACAGAACCCATAACCCGCTGTCCTAAATGAAGGCGCAGTTCCCGAAGATTCACCAGCTTTTCCTGAAGTACAACACTGCCGTTCTTTTGAGCGCGTCGGTAGAACGACTCTTCAGCGTCGCCGGAGATGTACTCTCAAGTAAGTGGGGAAACATAACCGATGAAAAAGTCGAGAGGTAGCTACTGCTTAAGTGCAACGACTACTAAAAAGAAAACAATAAACCATGAAACAAAAACAGTTGTGTATTTGGTCGTCAAAGTAACGTGTAAAGTAACTCGTTACTTTTGAGGTAACTCACGCGTTCCTTTCGACAATCGGTATCGAGTAACGTATTTAGTTACTTTTTGAGCGAGTGACGAGTAACGGTATTTAGTTACTTTTTGGAGTAACCTGTACATGTCCTGGCCTTGGACATTTCATTCTCCTCCTCAATCTTCGGTATACTGTAAACGACTTAATTTTCGCGGGCTCAAATTTTCGCGAATCAGGCCAAAGCTGAAAATTTGAAATTATTCGCGGGTTCTAATTTTCGCGAATCAAGTGTAGCTTCCGTAGCGTTCACATATTGCCCGAATTGTTCGCGGGACGTATTGTTTCGCGAATTGTTGGCGATTCGCGAAATTCGCGAAAATTAAGCCCTCGTGAAAATTTAGTCGTTTACAGTTTTTTGAGGTTCATGATGCAGTAGGGAGGGAGCCTCGCTGGAGACCATATTTGAGTGTACTGTTCACTCCGCGCGCTCAAAATGAGCTCCCATTCATGGATGCCAAGACCGGCAATCTTGATAGTTTGGAAAACACTTTGAAAAAGCACCGTCGAAGCTCGCCGTCAGCCCGCGCTCGGCTACCGCGGACGCAGCTATGACCGCCAGTGAGTATCCTCTATATTGTTGACTGCCACGTGTCGATTGAAAATATTACCTGCCTTGAGTCTAAGTTTCACTCTCGCTTTACACTGCGACTACGACTTGCCGGTTTCCTCGCTTCCTCCGCTGCTGCCCGCCCAAGCTGAAAGAAAAATGATTAACTGAAAAAGTAACACACAAGGACAAAGTCCAGACATCTGAAGAAAAGAACAAAAAAGGAAGACTCGAAGAGAAAAGGCGAAGGCAAGATAAAAAAGGAGGGTGAGGGCTGTCCTGTCCAGGAAAGTTCGCAAGAGCGCACACGTCGATAGCCGGGGATTGGAGGGGTGGGTATCCTCCGGCTCGGCCCATCTCCCCGGGATGTAATCCCAGGGATTTGGCCCACCTCCCCTCTTCAAAACGCTGGCGCCGGTGTTAGGGGATTTCGGATCCGATTTCGGACACTCTTTTCCCTCCTCTTCCTCATCCTCATCCTCTTCTCCAACCCCGACAACACTCTGACAAACTCTGAACCAACTGCTGCTGTTGTTGCAGCCTTACCCGCGGCCATCCGACGCGAAGTGTTTTCCTTTGTCGTAGCTGCGGGGGTTTGTTTCTCAACACTGTGTGCAACGGCCTTTTTCGTCTCCTTTTTTTCGCTTTATTCGTCAGTGTTTTTGTTTTCCTACCAACGAAATGTGTGAAACGAGGAGAAAGAAAAACAAGCGAAACATTTTGGGGAAGTTTTCAAACGGCTCTGGGCGCCCGCTGGATTTTCGCCGGAATCCGCGGGATAGAAGTTGGTGTTTTTTTTTTGTTTGTTTTCTTTTATAAACTTGGAATCAGGTTTAAAATTTTTCGTGAGCAGCATGTGGGCATGTGGGCATGGAATTAGTTTCGGGTGCAAGTGAAAGGGATAGAAACGCAAAGGGAGAAACCTGAAGCTTCCGTTCGCAGTCTGCTGCTTTTAGATCGAAATCAACGAAGCGATTAAATAAAAAGTAGAAGACAGAAAAGTACAGCCACGTCGAGTTCTTTCTTTTACTGATACTGCGTCTAAAATGCCAGCTTGTGTTTCAGATGTAATCTGGTGCAGAATCACGATGTATTTTCCTCGGTGAAAATTGGTGACCGAATAGAATTAGAGAATCCGAGAAACTGCGGGCTATTTCAGTGCGAAATGGTTGAGATATAACATCATTATTAAGAAAGCTTAGTGTGGCTGCTATATTTTCAGTGGTGGTTTTATTTTAGGTATTTGCATATTGTAAGGTTCGGCGTGATCATTTTTTGTTGTCAGCAATGCCTCCGGAAAGCTTTGGAAAACGCCAGCACCAGATGCATTAAGGTCTATCACGTTCCTCTTCCGGGCGTGCCGTCGTATACCAGCGCCGTACAATTGTTGTCTCGTATATGTTTGCACGCGGTACCATTGCACATTCGTGTGGTGAGAAAGCGGTCCTTGAGACCTGACGTCAGAGTCAACGAATGGGAAGAGCAAAGACGAAGCGATGTCAGATTTAACGAATAGCGTCAGGGTAAAATTGTGTCAGCTCAAACCGTTGCTTTCTATGCATTTTGTTTTCTAACGAGATAGAGAGCGAGAGAGAGAGAGAGAGAGAGAGAGAGCTGCTCGAATGCCTGGCTATTTAAGTATCGTGTTGCCCCAGCGGCAGCGTTCTTTAGTGGAGCTAGGTAGGCCTCACCTCGAGTAGCCGCGAAGAGGGTCCGCGCGGAACGCTCGGAAAGTTCTATTTTTTTGCTCGCCAAACTTTCTGTACATTCCCGATACCTGCGCATAAATATATTTATTCCCCGTCAACAACCGACTGGACCTCATCATCAGCGAAGTCATCGGGAATCCGCGGCACCTCAAGAGGAAAGGACCACCGCCATCAATATTTACTCGTATCGAGCTTGCCTTAACTTTTACTTTGCAATACATGTTCCTTTCAGCCGCAGTCGGGCTGATCATACATCATACAAAAGACACGACTGCAGACGACTTCTAAAAATGTCTTCAGACAGTTTTTGTATGACCAACGTTTCAGAAGCGTCATACAGGGACGAAGCTGGCCTCAAAGAGTAGTGTGTTTTTGGGAACCGTTTTTGCCCATCCGATACAGTACGATGAGCCCTGAGGTACGCACTGCGCATGTGCGAGTCTTCTGCGGTGGCGCGCGCGCAGTGCGTACTCGAGGGCCCATCGTACCGTATCGGATGGGCAAAAGCGGTTTCTTTAAAACTTCCTAGTGCATAGATTGTCTTTTGTATGATGTATTAACAATGTGCCGCGACATAAAAAAAAAAAAAAATCGAATGGGAGAGGAGGGATTTTTCTTGAGGTGAAGTGTCTCCATCTATGGGCGACGCCGTTAACCGGTCCGGTGTTTTATAGTGGTCATCTGGAAAACAATATTTCGTAGCCCAACAACGAGGCCATGTGCGTTAACGAGAGGATTTATTTTTATTTTTTTATTTTTTTTTGCACGTATTTACTCATTACTCCGCTGAAACGGAGGTCATTCCCCAGGTCGTGCAGTTTTTGCTAAACGGGTACTCCCTGGACCGACCATAACAACTTGCAATTCCCTTCGCGTTTTTTTTTTTTCTTTTTTTTTTTTTTTTTGCGCAGGGCGTTTTTTGGGTGAGATCTTTTCTCTCGGCTGCAAGTTGCGATCGCGAACGGCCGATAAGACAGAGTCGGACGTCGTTGCGAAAAATCTCACTGCACGGACAGCTCTGCTCTCCTTCCAGTCTTTCGAGGACAGTGTTGCACCACTTTGGGTACGGCCCGCACGCGTAACGAGCGCGCGCTTATGGCAAGGCGTTGCTGTCAGCCTTCTGACCGCACGCGGATCGAGGGAAAATCGATTCGTAGCTGGCATGAAAAGTGCTCATATAAGCATGATAGATTTTTCGGACTACGGAACCGTATACTGAGTGGACTGGGGCGCGCCGCAATCTCTCGGAAAGGTTTGCTGAATATTTCTCCAACTCTCTCTCTCTCTCTTTCTTTGTATACACATATATATATTGCAAACTCGAACAAATAGAGGCTGATTTGCCATGGGGCCATAGAAATGAAACAGTACAAAAATCAACTAAAGAGTTTGAAAAAAACAATTTTTTTTTTCTCCAGAAAGGAAGAAACGAAGATTTACCTTATTTTTAAAACAATGGAAACAGGTATTTTTGTTGAAAGAAGCGGGCTAGGGTAATTTAAGCAACCCTTGGGTTAAGAATTACACCTGCTCCTCACGTGCCGATATTTTCATTTTGCCGGTACCTTTACGTTTGTATTGTTAGAAAAAATGTCTATACAGTCCTCTCCAAAGGGAGGAAAGCACTTGTAACCTATGTTCCTTCAGAAAGAGAGAAATTTTCGTCCCTGAAAGCACGGGAGCAAAGTTCCTCCGTCGTCTTCATCTCATTATGGCGGCCCTGAATCGAGCAAATAGAGCTCAATAAGGCTTAACAAGGACGCTCGGACGTTACGTCTAGTGTACGGGGCGAGAGGAGCAGCAAATAAAAGCGTAACACGAGCTTTCCGCGAAATGTGTTTATTTCCGAAGCCAGGTTCTCCCGCAGGTAAAGAAACTTGCGTTCTGAAAGCAGTCACTCAGTCTCCTCGTCGTCAACACTGCGATGTTAAACGGACACATATGATACCCAGTTACTTAGCGCACTTTTACGTCTTGCCTTTGCCATTCCTCGAGCCAGAATTCTTTCGTCAGCACCGCACATCACGGAGCAGTGGTAAACTATTCGCGAAACCAAAGGCCGCTCTAAAAAGAGCAAATTCGAGACAGCCTACTTGGTTCACTGTTGCACGGTAACCAGAAAGCACCGCAAAGCGTGAAAAAAGGTTAAATCGCTCGCCACCAGATGGCAAGGTCAAACAGAGTAATTACAAGTAGCTAGGCTAGGTGGCGGTAGGTACCGCTCAATTCGTGGGTCACAAAAATATTTTATTTGCTTACGCCAATATTGCGCTTTGGGCATCTTTCTTATACATACATATACGAGCATTACGCGTACCACGAACATCAGCTGAACATATACAACGAGCGCATTTACATACATAGCACATACAAACATCAAAACAATAGTGCACTTCCGAGCTCTGCGCTTCCGCCTTTTATTGTCGTCGTTTTGAAGGTATGGTTTTTCTCGATGATCACCCAAGCAATGAATAGCATGAAGATTTTTTCTCAGTAATGCCATTCCTCCGAAAGTATTTTGAACAGCTCAGGGGATGAATTCCTTAATAAAAATAAACGCTCATGCCGTACTTATTTGAAAGCGGATAAAACAAACCGCTCCAATGCGGTTCCAAGTCATGTGTTTGCTTCCCCGCACAGCGCGGCGTAGAACAGCGTGAAGGACGCCAGTTTTCTATCGTAATATATGTTTTTTTTTTATTTGTGCTGTTCGCGCACGGCTGCAATTGTCGTCTTGAATTAATCTCCGTATAGGGGGTATTCACTCAGCTGGAAACGATACTTCATGGGTAGAGAAATCTCTTTTCAACCAACATGAATGCAGTCAAAGCCGCGAATTGCGGCAGGTGTTAAGTGTACGGAGCTAAGCCATGGTGACCTCGAAAACATTCAGCACTCATCCCGGCGCGCCTTAGAGGGCAGTTTCTCTAGGAACCTAAGTATATTTAAACAGTAAAATAAGATATAGCTTTTTATGTCGATTTTACCTAAATTCCCCCCTTAATGCTAAAATTCCAAACTGTATATTTATACGTACTTTTCGTCATATTTCAAAACTGTTCTGTCCTTCCCCCAGAGCGCAGTCGCTCTCGTTAAGAGGACAACAGGAAATCGCAGACGACAATCACATTGGCCAGTGTGCGATAGGAGCTATACGGTTCAGGCTATAGCGTTCCAACATGACTATCCGCAGGTCGACCGATTGCCCCGTAATCCCTCAAGCGGTCTTAAACTCTTCAATGAAAAGCGGAATGCCAACCTGCGAAACCCCGCCCCCTTCGATCAAGGCACGACCAACGGCATCAATGCCTGACAGTTTACGTGATCTCATCTTGCTGTATACACCACTGATACGCGAACGCCTGGCCACACGGTAACGCGTTCACATTGGCGACAATTCCAGCCTTCGCTCACAACGCACAGCACTGACATCGCTATGTTGTTGCTATGGTGCTGAAACGCGGGAATACAAAACCAGGTTGATGGTCGGTTGGCACTTGGCATCAAGAAACAAAGCCGAACGCGGCACAGAAGCCACTCAGACGCCCGGCAGCAAATCCTGCCTGTCTTGGACGCAGTTTCCGCGATTTCCGTAACGTCGTCGAGGTCGACCCATGTGGTCGACACGTCGTTCCGCGCGGTTCCGCAATCCGGAGACAGTCACCTTAGCCCAGTGTATGTACTGCTATTGGCACTGCTCCGGAACTCCGCTGTTTCTAAAGCTTGTTTGCTAGTTTGATAAAATTAGCGGTAAAAACGTCAATGCAACCGAGATGTTCTGCACGTTTAGACATGAAGACGGATTTACAGGCGGCCTTCGCTGCTGCTGCAGCTCAAATCAACTCAACAAAGTTTATTAAACACCGCGCGCGACGTGCTGGAAAGAATTTAACCGAAAGAAGATGAGGCGAGAGGGCGAAACGTTTCTCCCGCCTGCCTGAAGAAGTAGAAGAACGTCTCATTCCTCCCTTCTTCTCGTGTCCGCTTGGTGCGCGCGCGTCAGTGGAAGGGAGGAAATAGGAGGAAAACGCGCCGTTGCAACCTTTTTCCTCCTTATTTTTTTCTTAAAGTGTGGTTACACGTGCACCTTACATGACTCAGTGCAGAAGACCAAAAATCCTCGCCTTGGGGTTTTCTTAAATCTCTGCGCCAATCCCAATATTCTCGAGGTCGATTAGATAAGTTATGAAGTACTTACGAGAGCTTGAGTGGACAATGAAGTAAACATTCAGAACAAGGAACGTATGAACAAAGATGGGCTCCTGAAGAGCGCTCGAAATTCTATTAAAAAATATGAAACAAGCTTGATCATGCTGACAAAGGCTGGTAAGCAAAGCACAGAATGTGTGATCGGCCTTGCAGAAAAGGAGAGAAGGGCACCTGAACGGCAGCGCCTAACGAAGATTCGCACTCGCTTCTGACACACGCCGTGAGATGGCGCAGCATTGCACGGCAGATGCGCGGTAGTGCGCTTCGCGCGAATGACTTCGTTGTTGCATGCTTCGACTCCCGACATGTCGTTTTATTTTTTAACGTTTCTCCTTAGAATACATATCCTTTACGTCACGAAAACGGGTGACGGGGGATCTCGTAGACGGTTGATGGCGACACCTAGAGTAAGCTACAGCTCAAGATGGTAGGGCGCCCGGCGAGGGAAAGGAAGGCTGGTGAGGAGGGAGCAGACGGAACGCTGGAGAGGAGAGAGTGAAACCTCTTCCTCTCTCCAGCGTTCCGTCTGGTTCCTCTTCCCCGTCCTTTCTTTCTCTAGTCCCACCTTCTTGCAACGATAGAAGATACAATTCAAGCCAGCTATATTTTATTTCTTTTTTTTTTTTTTACTGCAGAGTGAAACGTTGTCTGTCAAAACATTTCTAGAAGCTAAAGGGTTTCCGGTGTTCTGAACTGTAAACTGTATTTAATTTAAAAAGCCGGAAAGCATGGAACACGCCTTCCTTTCTTGGGACGTGCTTCAGTGGACCTTTAAGACAGAGCTCCTATTGTCTCCTTATGGCATTCGGTATTTTTCGGTAGACAGCGAACCGGCGCCACACGACATAATGATGCTCCTGGGGCTATTTGGAAAGGCAGAATGGCTGTGCGACATGCAGATGTCAGTGTCCGAAGCATCCGGGAATACTTCATTGGGAGCAGTGCTGTACACGTTCCTGAAAAAGAGGAACGAAAGCTCGTTCCTCGTTCCTTCTGATTTTTGGAACACGTTGCCGTTACAAGTTCCATCTGTGAGAAAGGAACTCGTTTTCGTTACAGCTTAAGAAATGGAACCTATCGTTACGTATACGTTACATTTGTGTTTTGATAATTACCATATGTAGTTAGATCAAACAAAGTTTTATGTATCCCATCAAATGGCAACGTACGAATTTTAATACCGTGACGGAAGGACATCTGGAGAAGACAACAAGCGGAAGCAAGGTCCCACTAATTCATAAATTCTTTTTTCTTTCTTAAATCTTAGAGTTTTACCATAGTCATGTATGTGGTAAGCGATGCAGACGGCACTCGATGTGGCAGTTACAAAGGGAGACAAGCGAGGTTCGATGATGCCTTCCCAACAACGCGCGTCCTCGCCACGTCTATCGGGCACGAGTTCTGTCGGAGATCTTGCACCAATGACTAAACGACACGCTTATCTGTTTTGCGCAAACAGATGCGCACATTCCAACATGTCTTATTCAAACGTTCTTACGATGGAGGGGAAGCGGAGAAGAGAGTAGGGCTCTTGGAAGGTTAGTCTTGAAAATTACCAGTCCTGCTTCGTGAAGGTTGGATTCGTTGTTCAGTTTGAAGGTGGGGGAGAAGGGGAGACGAAATAAAGGTTAATTTTTTTGTTTGCTTTATGTGACCAATGTTCGGGATACAACTGTGCGCTCGACGTCTGGTATCCTGTTATTTTGTTCTAACCGTAGGACTCTTTGTGGAAGTTCAGTGATGGCAGTAGTCGGCCTTAGATTTCTGGGTGTATGAGGATTCGTGGAACTAAAGAAAGTGGCTGAGTTTGAAACATCCCTTTTTCTGTATCTTTTTCTTCGACGAAAATTTGTTTTTTCGGTCTGCAGTCTCGGGCACTGAAAACAGGATCAATGACCACCAGCTCGCTTGCACCTGACAGTTACCAAGCTAGAACCGCACAAAATAAACCATAAAATAAGTAGCAGAAAAGTTATCTAGATACTACTCTTCGGAACGATATTACTTTTATTATTTTTAGAAACAAAGTAAATATTACCCCATTGGAGGTGAAAAAGGAACGCCGTTCCCCTCTCCGTTTCCGTCAACTCAAATAGGTAACGAGTTCCCGTTCCAGTTCCCAGGGAGAATTGAACAGCAACGTTCCTCCGTTCCAGACATGTACACGTTACCCCCCAAAAGTAACTAAATACCGTTACACGTTACTCGCTCAAAAAGTAACTAAATACGTTACTCGTTACCGATTTCCAAAAGGAACGCGTGAGTTACCTCGAAAGTAAAGAGTTACTTTTCACGTTACTTTGACGATCAAATACACAACTTTTTTTTTTTTTTTTGTTTCATGGTATATTGTTTTCTTCGTTTTTTTTTTTTTCATCAGTTATGTTTTCCCGCTTTTTTGAAGACACATCTCCGACGACGCTGAAAAGTCGTTCTACCGACGCGCTCGAAGGAACGGCAGTGTTGTGCTTCAGGAAGAGCTGGCGAATCTTCGGGAACTGCGCCTTCATTGAGGACAGCGGGTAATTGGTTATGTGCTTTCCCGTGTTCGCAACCTCCGGGTTTAGATTCGGTCCGTACCCAGTTCTAGAAGGTTCAACCAACGAACCTTATAGTGTTCGCTGGGTGAAGGACATTCCCGGCTGTAAAGTTCAGCACACCAATGTTTATCGCTGGACCCGTCAGTCGAACTGTTTGACTGACGTGTTCAGCGATATACGTTGCTGTACCGTCATCTAGGGGGTTTTAGTAGACACTTTCCGCAGCCCGCTAAGCACCCGCCTAGCGCTCCGTAATCCACCACAAGACCTTGAACTATGCAGAAAAGGCTGGCGGCGCGCATGCGCAGCTGCGGCGTTTTCTTTACGGATAGCGTAGCGGAGGAGAAAAACGATCTACTACAACTCCCTACTGTTTAGTTGTTTTCCGGATTGCCCACCTACCACTCTCGCAATACACGCATACTCAGGTTAGAATAAAAACAAGGCCGTTTAAGCGGTGTTGTACACGTTACTCCTCAAAAGTAACGAGATACCGTTACTCGTTACTTGGCCTTCAAAGTAACTAGGTACGTTACTCGTTCCTCTTCTAGAAAAAGTAACTAAATACGTTACTCGTTACCGAAAATAGTAACTAGGTACAAGTAACTCCTTACTTGTAACGCGTTACGTACATGTCTGCTCCGTTCCGTCTAAAAAAAAAAAAAATAACGCGTTTTAGGGACGCCGTTTTGCACAACACTGATGGAGAGTGTGAAATGCCTTGGGGGATGCTACGGCACTAGCAGTCTTTTATCCTCATTGCTGTTCGTTGGTTGGTTTGCCAGTCTGTGTGTCTGTAGCTGATTTCTTTTGCTTGTTCCCAAAACCGCACTGTCTGTATTGATTGTTTCACGTAAAACCAATAATAAAATAATAATAATCATAATAAACTGGATAGCTTAGTTGTCAAAGCACTTGGCTCACAATCTAAACCTGGTGAGTTCAAATCCTACCGGGGGATTGAAGTTTTGTTATATGGTTTTATGAGTATAACGCTTTTTGGTATCGGTTTTTCTTTGCAGCCGGCCGTTACAGTCAAACGTTACAGAACTCAATAGAAATCGGCTGATAAAAGACACTATGTTCAAACCAGTTTAAAAAAAGGGGGTACTGTTAATCTTTGAAAAGGCGACAAGCACACACGTTCCCCGTTTTTCGCCTCAGGCTTTCAAACCTCTGAAGGTCGCCTTTCCGGTGCGCACACCAGCATGTGCTCTCCGGACCAAGTGATAAGATGGCGCTATCAGGCTGCGACTTCGGCGCGCTCGACTGTGGTTTTCCGTAGCCTCGTATACATTTCTATACAGCAGGCACGTATCCTCGGGGGGGGGGGGGGGGGCCCATGGGGCCCGGCCCCTTCCCCCCCCCCCCCCCCGAAATCTTCCATTTTGCTGGGACCTCCTCTCCAACCTCCCCCTCATACAGCATTTTGTCATGGGCGGGCCCCCCCCCCCCCCGAAACAAAATCCTGGCTACGTGCCTGCTATACAGTACAAAGAACACGCGAGGCGGTACTCCTGCGAGACCAAGAAACAAAGCGAAAACGCAGCCCTCCGCGCGCGTAAACCTCACGCTGTCAGCCGCAGTCGCTGAGTCTCTTGACATGGGCCCTTGGCAGAGACGCTGTGCCGGCGCCGTTGCATGTCGAGGTGTGCATGCGGCGGCGAGCGGGAGCCCCCGAGGGCTCAGCGGCCCATCCCACCGTCGACGGTTGTCCTTGGCGTGCTTGCAGGGGGCCCCGTTGCCTCCGAGGCGGTCCCCGTCAGCCGCATAATCCGGGGCGGCTTATGCGGGCACACCTCCGCGGCTGGCAGGAACCACCGTCGCCTCCTGCGTCGCAGAACAGACTGCCCGGTGCATTTGTTGCTTTGCTTCGTGTCTGCTTCGGGAGATACCTGGTGTCTCGAGGGGTTTCGTCGAAGAAGGACCGTGGTGGGACTTCGCGGAAACGGCCAGGAGTCTGCTCAGAGCTCGCCCGCTGCTGAGGATGGAGTGAAGGGGGGATGTTCGCGCATGGATTACGCGCGAAGAGGCGTTGTGGGGAAGAAACAGCGCCCGGTCGACTTTTTCCAACTTCTTCGAGTCTTCGTTTCGGCGGAGTTGAGAACGGAGAGAAAGCTGGTCTCTGACGGTCTGTCCGCCACCCCGCATGTTCGCCGAAGGGCAGATTGTGTTCTCGTCTTGTTCGCAGGTTCTGCGATGATTGAGCAGAGTTCAAGACGCCGGCTGTCATAAACTAGGCTCTTGTGTCGTTCTTCATTTGTAGCACATGTTCTTCCACTCCCGTTGTACCACTAGTACGAAGAAGGCCATGAATGTGCCATTTTTATCCTTTTGTTCGATTTGAACGTTGTCTTTCGCCAGTAGTGAAGGCTTATTGTTTTTGTGGTTCACCTTTTAAACAGGCGAAGACACGTGGACCTACACACCCGAGTGTCGTTCGATCTAACGCTACGAGTCTACAAGCTGTACTTACTGAATTCCACATCGCGAGGGCGTGACTTTGAGAGGTACCGTTTTAATTCGTCCTTTGGCAAATCACCTGTCAGCAGTGCACTCGCACCTGCGCCCTTGCTATCTGGGCACAGGGGCGGAGCTTGAGAACTACAGTATTATTTGTATTGCGAGATCCTAATGGGAGCTTTCTTTTCGCACACGCTAAATTTTGATGAAGTTAAAATATAGACGAAGTCAATTTTTTTGCGAATCCTTTTTTTGTTTTGTTTAACTGTTCAAATAGAAAATATTTAACAACTTCAACATTGCTCTATCGTTTTAAAATGGTTTTATGGTGTTTTACACAAGAACATAAACTAATGTCATTATACTTTACATCACTACATGCAGCTCACTGAATGGAAGGAAGGTCGAAAAGGTTCTGCTGCAGGTGCTTGGAATGCCTAGCATAATCATAATTGTACTCAAAAAAGTAAGAACACTATATCCTAACCTCCTTCTCTCTCACTAAATATCTCTCACTTTTGTTTCTCTTCTTCTATACTTTTTTCGACGGTGAAAAACATGGCGCTCCTCCTTAACGTAATAATTCCTCCGAACCTTGCGAGCCTCGACATCACAGCAGATACCGGAGCCCTCCGCATTTTTTTCTGGAACCAAGCTCCAGACGTAATTAGGGGCAACATCCTTCGTTCATGGGCCTGCCACGCATACCAGGAGGAGTCGTGTGCGGCGCTCTGTGCCCCCGGTGGCATCGCTCGGTTGTGTTTCCCGTCTGACACAATGTTCCGGTTGTTTACATGGATCACCGGTGAGCTCGCCGCTGACACGTCGCAACGCACCGCTCCCCCCAGAGCACGCCGAAACGAAGAAAAAAAAATCCGCAAAAAAAAGGAAGACCTTCTGGTGGAAGAACCGCGGAGTCTTCGAGGAGGAGCGCGGACGACTCTTGAGAGATGAGTGCAGCACGGGCGCTCGGTGCTGGTGGGGACGGATACGCACAGGCGCGTTGCCGCGCGCGCGGGGAGTGGTCCCGATCGCGCAGCGGGGAGGCACGGCCGGTGGGAGCGGCCGAGCTCGCGAACCGACCAGCGTCAGGCGTGGCCGCCGCATCAGAGCAGTGCCTCCCCAAGGGCCCGCGAAGACGCCGAGGAGCGCGCGTGGAAGCGCGGAGGTCGCTATGCGAAGGCATGCGCGGAAGGCTTGTACACACGAGGCCGGAGCTAGGCCTAGGAAGGCTTAGCTAGGCCTTGGCGGATGCTGTTTACCAGACTGTAGACTCGATCAACGACCTATCTGGCAGAGTATATACAAACAAACGCGTGCGTCCCCAAAATAAATGTTTCCATTTTTATTTCGGTTAGGCCAGAGTTTTAACATTTGAGACTCAATCGCTTTGGAGTGATCGTCTGCTCTTCTCAGGGGTGTGAGGCACTATTTTGAAACGCCATACTGCGTCGTAGACAAGCACACTTCATTTCCGTTTAGTGTCATGTATTATTATAAAACGTCCTTTGAGTATCGTTTCTCGTACTCTGCGACGCCGACCTATGTCTCGCGGACGAAACGGCAGTTCGCTGCACATAATTGCAGTTTGTTCAGATTCCTTAGTATAGCGGTTGGTTGAGACCTACACTGTTAGTCTGATAGCGGCTAATGACAAGCCTACATAATATTTAGGCGTAACATACGCTATATTTTGACATGACAACAGAGTGAACCGGAAAGTAGCCGTGAAATTCTGGAATTCGAGCAGGAGTTGTCCCAAGCGCCACTGTGGCTGCGGTTGCGCCTTATCCTCGGGCTGTTCATCCAGGAAGCCGCCGAGGTTAAGTGCTCCCACACGGAAGTGATTCTCTACGTCGCATTCAAGGGGCCGCGCAGTTGGTGCGTCACTCCCGCTGCTTCCAGAGGCGACTCGAGAGTGGAGAAGCCGAGCAGAAAGTGCACTCTCGTCAAGTTTCTCGTGGTCTCTCCCTGTGGACTGGCTGCGGCAAGAAGCGACTACTTCTTGCCGCAGCTTGGGTTCTCCCGAACGAATCTGTTGTTCCTTTCACAATGTCCTTGGGCTAAGCAGACGGAGCTCAAGACCTGACCATGTCGTTCTCAGGCAAGGCCCCAGATTTCCCTATCCCCCCCACCCCCTTGTATAATTTAATTGCTATTTTTTACATGTCTTTCGGGGGGGGGGGGGGGGGAGAGGGGGGAGTGGGTTTGCATTTCCCCTGTTCCGACGCCACTGCAAGAGCTTGTTATGAGTGCGCCTTCACACCGGCATTAAGAAAACTTACAGCCCGGAACTAATTTTCAAATCATAAATGCTCGAAAGTTCACTAACAAAAAAACCGTACTAAAAAAAAAGATCGATTTTTGCAATTTTGTTTGAAAGGAAGCCCCGGAATTAACGAGAATGGTTTCTAAAATTACCTCAAATCAAATCGTGCCCTCTGCGTAGATCTTGCATCATGCATCCCAATCACGCCAATCAATGTTTTTTTTTTTTTTTTTTCTTGCTCGTTTTTGTCTTCCCTTGAGCCACGATTTTTATGCTCTCATCATCCTGTCACAATTTATTTGACAGCAGAGCTCAACACCCACTTCCTTCTTCCTCCGACTCTCCCCCTCTCCGTAGACATTTTGTTTCTCCCCTCAGACGACAGTCTTCCATGCTGACTTTCCTCAATGTCTGTATTTATGCTTAATCTTACCTACTGCCAGAACCAATCACTGAATTGATACCCTTTGTTCACCACCTGTTGCCTCAATTCGGCCGCGCCTATAATTGCATGCCGTTACTTCGAGTGTTTGCCACCTTGCGCTACCACTTGGTATATATGACGCATTCCCAAAATCAGGCTTAAACGAGAAATCACCTAAATGTTTGCGAACTGCGTGTACACGTATATCACGCGATGGAATTAAGACAACATCGACTTTCATTGCTTGTCTCGCTGACGCAAAAACGAAAGGCATAACAATCAAAAGACCTGTACACCCTACAGAACGGGATACGAAGTGCCACCCCTTTTTTCCGTTAGCAGCGCCGAAACGAAGGACTCGATCTTTTGGTCTTGCCAAGGCCATCGTGAGCGGGTAGAGCGCACGCTGGCTCGATCGAGGTTAGGGTTGGAGTCGCCGGTTCTGCCGCTGCTAACACTCCCAGATAGATACGCGCGTTCAGGGCCTGGGAATACGCAATGAGTTTGGTGGTGCCGCTAAAGTCAAAAAGCTGCGCGTTACTTCGATGATATGTCGTCAGAAATCGACCTCCAATTACCGTGGTTATGTAGCCGCTCTGTAGTCAACAACTTAAAGCAGCGCAGTAAATTACGTTTCGATAACGTTGCCTCACCTGACATATCGGAGAACGTACTGGGGGGCGTTAAACGAGAGATAATGCCGCTCGAGAAATGCCCTTCGAACGAGCATGGCAGGGAATCGCGCACGCAACTCATTGTGAGACGCAAATGCTGGCGAACTGCTCGTTCTTGCGAGGAATTCATCCGAATTATCGTCGGATGCCAGTAAATTTCATATTGGTCAATAATGTTACCTACAGGAAAACGGCGTAGTTGGCATGCATGCATTAAAGAGTGTTCATTGACAAGATCTCCCTAAACGTCGCATTTCTGTGTTTTCTTTTTGTTTGAATTTGTTTGTTTTTTGCGGATGTTTTAAGGCGAATCAATACGAGTTAAAATAAAATGATACAAACTGTTTGCCATCCAGTTTATTTTTTTTTTAATCGGATGTTATTCACACTTTATAATTTATATACCTATAAAAATAAAAAAAAATAAAAAACTTCCTGCTTTCCTCGCATCTCCCCAATACTGGTGCACACTTACTCCCCAACGACGCCATAACCTCAACTACCGATGCAACGAAACAGACACGAGGCGGAACCGTAAGCGTTATTCGGAACTTTCTCACCGACCGTCGACGCACGGGGGTAAACAAAGAGCGCAGTTTTCTCTATTTCCCGACCCAACAAAAGCGTTCCGAACGAAAAACCCAATTTCGCGGCATTATCTTTTGTTTTCAATTTCGCTGCCCCCGTACCGCGAACCGTGCACGCTTCTGCGGCCGCCCATTTAACGGCCACCACGGGCAGGAAAACAAAACGGCAACCGTTCCTCATATTCGCCCCCTCCCTCCCGCGCGCGCAAAACGCCATCAAATGCAAGGCTCGGCCGCACTCTGCCGCGAGGCAAAGCAGCAGCAGCAGCAGCAACAACAAGGCCTCCTTTTCGCGAGCGATGCAAGCACGTTATTTGCGCGTCGTGGATTAAGACCTCCCATTTTTGTTGCTTTTGCCGTCCTCTCGCGAACGCATAATCCGCGGCGTGGGGCGAGCGCGCGCCTGTGCGCCTCGATACAGGGAACCCCCCACCAAGAGGAAAACGGAGAGAGACCGAAGCCGACAAAAAGGAACCGTGCATTTTTCGCCGCCCCGAACGAGAAACAATGAACAGCATTTTGCCCCGAATCTTATTTGTCTAACCGCCGAGAAAATAGCTCGATTAGGCGACGCGGAATTCCAGCCGCCGCGTCGTAAAGTATACGCTATATCAGCCATTCCGTCTGTATCCTCTCGTGAGAAGAGCGCAAATTGAGACGCATTTTCTAGGCGCTTTTTCCTTTTTTTGACTGTCGTATTTATTATTTTTAAATTCGTCTTTATTTGGTACCTTTTTTTTTTATTATTATTACGGATCACGAGTGAGTAAACATTGTGGGAAGAACATCGCCGTCAAGCTGCGTAAACGTCCGCGTTCCGCGGTATGAAACTGGAAATCGTGAACGATGAACGATGTATCAGAGCGCGCGGCTACAAAGAACTGGCAATGTTGTTCGAGAGTTTTCCTGTCATCTAAAGAGTTTTGTGCAGCGTTGACGTCGGGTGCACGAGCTTTAGCACTATAAAATAAATATTCGTTGCGTCAAATTTTTTTTTTTTTTTTTAACGATTGTGTCACGGCTATCCCTTTTGTATACACCGCGTCGCTGCTCGAGATCCGTAAGATGGTGTGTGGTGTAGCGAAGCCTACCTCTCAGTGGTACAATAAACCATGCACAAGAAGACCGTGTAAACATAAATAAAAAAAAAAGAAAAGAAACATACCAGATAACACCACCAAAACTGCAAATACAATGCTGAAGCTTTCTGGACTTGCCGGTCGGTGCCGGTCGTCGAAGGAGCTCCATTTTCGTCCGTGGGAAAAGGCTATTGGCCGTGGCATCTGCCCAGCGGCATCGCATCTCTCAGCCCATGCTGCGTCCAAAGAAGCAGCCGCAGCCACGGCGGCTACTTACGAGGCAGCCAATGGCGCGTGGGGCCCCGGCATGCAAGTTCCAAAGGGCAGGCTGCCTGGCCGGGCTCATTTTTATACGCCAAAGATAAAGCTGCCCGAGGAACGAGGCGTGGTTCGTTTCTGCGAAGCCGAGGAGCCGCCGCCGTACAAGGGAGCGGCTCCCGATACGCGACCGAGCCTTGGGCCAAGCCGCCTTCTGGGCTGCGCGGGACACAAGCGTAAATCACTCTGGACAACGCGCGGCGGGTGTGCGTGCAGTGCCCGGCTACGCCTGTAGCGCTTGAGTACGCCTGGAGACAGTCGGGAGGGCAGGTCATGTGTAGCCGTCTCGCGGCTGTTGACGTTCGAACACAGTGTACAACAGTACGTTGCGTGACATCCGTTCAGGATCATTTCTGTGTAAAGATTAGAAATATCGAAATATTAAAAATTAAAGTTTCTCGAATAGGTGTCTTAGCAGCTGGAAGCATTGAACTGGCCTCCTCGATGTCTGTTCTGTAGATAATCCAGAGCAGTATATGGGGCTGGGGTCTTCAACGTCTATCACGCAGTAATGGTATACGTGCCAAAAGAAGGAACTCTGAGATAGGCAGTGGCACCACTTCTACAGTCATCTACGGAATGTGAACAGCGAGGCGCCTCTTTCTGACGCACTGCCACCAGGACGTGGTCGTTGTCTTCCGCCGTGCTTTGGCTGCGCCGGCACGCCGCAGGATCAAGATACGCCGAAGCATTATCGAAAGTGGGAAGCTCGTGCTGGAGACAAGACAGCCGAAGGACCGCTCTGCCATTCTAATCCCGTCACCGACTATAGTATACGACGCGCAGCAGTTGTCCGGCCAAGCGACAGCAATCCATGGTTCACGAACGCTGCGTCACGGTTCGGAAGGTCGCAGGACGATATACAGCACTTGCGGAGAGTTGGAGTCTTGTGTGAACAGATAGCGATTGCGGAGATAACAGTTCGAGGCTGGTGCCGCCAAGCTTACATCAAAGACGTGCGCACCTATGTCGTGACGGAACTCAAATGGTCGAGACCGTCGCTGGGATTGGCTGTCCCGCGTTTAGTATCGCGCGAAAAAGAGCGCGGATTGCAGCTAGAGTGTGCTCTATTTATTCTTCAGGCTTGCCAGGGTCGTTTGCTGACGAGCAAACGAAAACCAACGGGCGCGAGGACTAATTGAATGTATCTCCACTATTCAAAGAGGCCTAACCAAGTTTTGCAGACAATTAGGACATTCACGTTTATTTATTCTGCATTCGCTCGTCTGAATGTCGTGACATCGTGTTTTTTTTTTTCGTCTTTATACTTTTTCATGGAGGTTTTGTTTTCCTTCAGCACGTGATGAGTTCCCAGGCAGTCCATCAAAAGAGAAGACGTCAACGCGACAAACTAGAAGTCCGGCAGCGACTCGCCAAACTGTGACACACCTTTCGGCACTTCTTTCGGCTATGAGTGTTATCGCGAAAACGAGCACCGACGAGTGATCGGGTGGCGTTCATCCCAACGAGCGCAAGTCGAGGCTATACTCTCTCGCGCAAGTTGCAGGCTCCGCGATGTCGGTTGTTCCACCATTGTGCAGCAGACCGGATTTCTTCTCAATCGGAACGTGACTTTCGAACGAGCTCTATTCATCCTGGTGTTTTGTAATCTTTCGTAGTCGTCACAAATATATATATATATATATATATATATATATATATATATATATATATATATATATATATATATATATATTAATGTGAGGTTAATACATTTCGTCACCACTTTTCATCGAGGAATGTTTGCCTATCGCCGCCAATTGTGGCTTTATCCTGATAAACAAACGGTGGTTGATATTAAAGTAACTGGGTCCTGGGAAAGTAGCGCCAAGCTCCCCGAATGGTTGCCATTTTGGTTCATGGTATGAGCAATTTTTCTGCTCGTTTATTGTATACCAAGATTTTGCTGTCCCGGCACTGGCAAAGCAAGCGTTCATCTTCGCGCCGTCAAAATAGGCGGCGTGGGTGCTTCGATGCATTGAAAAATAATTTTCCTGTCCTGAAATACGCAATAAGAGCAATATAATTGTAAGATACCTGGGGAGATAAGCAGGGTTGATAAGTTGATTACATGCTCAGTGCCTTAAAGAGGCTTATATTGGCGAGGAACGCTTGCAGTACCATGAAGCTTCATAGCGATCTTGGCGCCACTGGTTCAGGATGACCCGTTTGAAGCTTAGAAAATCTGAATGGCAACTGAGACAGATCCATGTCTCAGTCGCCACTTAAACACCATGGCAACTCAGACAGATCAGCCAATCAAGTTGCGAGGTTTGGTCGTTTGTATGTTGATATTTGTTTGTAGGCAGGGAAGGCAATGCCGCTACTTTGCCAGGATCCAGTGACTTTAGGCGGAATAAGTCTTCGGGATATTTTTTTCTTCTACGATTCTAGATACATTGGACCAATTTTAAACTTATGTGCGTCTCTTCAAAGAGACGCGCGTGAGCGAGAATCACTTTCTGTGCGAGCGCAGCACCTGAGCAACGGCAGCCAGTGGAGCGTGGAAGGCAGCTGTTCTGTGTCGCAAATCACGCGGCGCCGGTAGCCGCAGCTCGCTCAGAAAATCAGCGGTAATATATAAAAAAAAAGCCGGTTGATTTAAAGGCGGAAGAAATTTCCGAGGAACGCCGCCGCCCCTTGACGCGTGCTCCTGAACATGCAAACGCCCGCACGCACTCTCACGTTCACAAAAGGAGACTTCAGTCAACGACGGGCACGGACGCATTTCGATGATAGACGGTTTCTCGTAGTTCAAGAAACGCTCACGCTGTCATCTCTCTCGAAGAAATACGTGCCCATTAAAAAAAAACAAAAAAAAAGCAGCTTATTGCTGCGAGATCATTGGTGCCTGAATAGATTCGCCTGAAAGGTTCTTTTTTTTTTTTTGAACATTTAATCATCCGTTCGGAGTCAAGCATATCACGCAACTGCGTTAGGAACTCCCACTATGGTAGAAATAATTAGGGCTTTAAACTCACCCCGAAGTCGTTGACAATGAGCCCATACAAACTCACACAATGCTAACCTAACTCATCGGTAGTAACCAACTGCTAACCCTCCGCTCCGCTTTCCCACATTGACACCTCCCCATCACCGAGAACAACAGAGCCGGCCTGCCGCCTGAAACTGAGCCAACTTCAGCTTTCAATATTCGTCTGCAGTTAGTTATTTCCCATGTCTACCTTACTGTTTCTCAATAGCAAAAAAGAACAACCGAGTGTGGTTAAGACTCGTCTCTCCCCGTGTTGGTTGGCCATAGGGGCATGTCCGAAGGAACCATTGGCCCGTGCTACTCGACCCAGCGTAAACAGGGGCCACCGCGAGATGCGGGCGCTCTGCCCGAGGCTTGCACTCTGTATTACGTGTGATGGACCCCAGAAGACGCTGCCAGCCATCCCAGCCAATCCAGTGCTGTGCCTGTATCACGTGACCAGGTGCCCCGCGCGTCGCTCCGCCCGTCCCAAAGGTCACGTGGCCCTCACACGGCATTAAATTAATTTTGATGGCTGGTGGCATCCTCTGTTGTCCAATGTGTGCTATAGTAATCCAGCGGCCAACGGGAGTGAGACGAGTGCTGTTTGCGCTGGACACCGGGCCCTCACGCGCGAGTCGGAGGCTCCGATTGAAAAGCGGTACGTAATTAGTACGGACTTTCGCTCGAGGTCTGTCCCTCTCCTCTTTGTGTGGAGACGACAGAAGTTCCGCCGTGGTTCTCTGCCCTCGCGCGGTCGGAGTTGAAGTGTCCATCCAGGGTGGGAGGCTGCTTTGGTTTGAAGATGGCGCTTATGCAGGCAGGCAGCTTACACTGGACGAAGACATTTTGTATACGCACTTCGACGTTGGACTTGACTTTGAAGGCCCGTTCACTCTCTTGCGACCGAGATCGACCGAGAGAGACCAGACCGGTTTTTAAGCCTTTTGCGATCTCTTAGGACCAGCTCCGCTGCAGCGGAGCTGGTACAGCGGAGCTGGTCTTAAGAGATCGCAAGATGCTTAAAAACCGGTCTGGTCTCTCTTGGTCGAACTCGGTCGCAAGAGTGTGAACGGGCCTTGACGCGACAACTAAGAGTTGCTCAGCTGTCGACGGCGTCTTTGGGTGTTTCACCGACGCAGAACTGTGCTCCTTGAAGTGAAGAGTGATTTGAAATCTGAACTTATTTCCATCTTCTTGTCGCGTACGACTAATTTGAAAGATACGCTTTAGAGCTCAAAACGACTGTATTCCTACTGATTTCATGTGGTTGCGTCACCCTCTTGAGTTTTTTTTTTTTTTTTCTTTTTTGCTCGCGACCTTTCATCTTATACCTTCGCAACTTTTCTCGCATGTACCTGTGCCGTATCTCCGATAACGTAACCCCAAGCTAGCCAACTGCGTAGTCATTAAACAAGGATGTCTTCGGTTCTCTGAGCCTTCTTTAGCTACATCATCTGTGCTAGGTGTGTGCCTCCTTTTACATCATTATTATTAGGTGCAGCCCCAAAGAACCAAATGCATGCTCGCCGAGGCAGTCACTTCAGACACAAACCACGAACAAATGTATCAACGAGGCACGGATCCCGCGATAATCCAATGATGCCCCTGCTTCACAGACACCTAGAAGTCCTTCAGAAAGAACTTCTTGAAGAATGGGCAAATCAGCTCGGGATCTCGATTCTTGAAAGGAGTTCCTTCTAAAGGTCTTCTAAGTGCTCGTAAAAGAGGAGTTCAGAGAGAAGGTTATAAATACAAGCTTGCTTTTGAACGAGCCTCGGCTGAACGCACACAACTGCATGAGACTAGGGACTAAGAGAATCCGTTCACGCTTATAAACTTTGCGGTATATAGCGCATATGAAGTGTTCTGGCCCTGAGTGATCGCATGTTGAAGGTGTGTTTTCTCCGCCGCAGGCGCTTCGGCACCAAGTGCGCGGGCTGCGCGATGGGGATCTCCCCGACGGACCTGGTGCGACGCGCGCGCAGCAAGGTGTTCCACCTCAAGTGCTTCACCTGCCTGGTGTGCCGCAAGCAACTGTCCACCGGCGAGGAGCTGTACGTGCTGGACGAGCACCGCTTCGTCTGCAAGGACGACTACCTCGCCAGGCAACAGCCGCCCCCGCCACCAGGTGCGCGCTTATACTCTTTCCTGCGTGTTATATACTCCTTGCAGATGCGGAACAAGTCTCCTTTGTCTCCTCTATGCTCGAAATCCAGCGAGGGCTAGGAGTGCGATCGTGTGTTTTTGACACGTGTTCCGTGCGCGTGACCGTTCATGCAGAGAAAGCCTCGCGTGGCCCTCGCTGCACTGAACATATAGTGAAGTTCTTCAACGAGAGCATGATACCACGTGCCCGTCCTCTTTTATCCCCGCGGCATGGCATGGAGTGAGCTGTGCAATCGTGCAACGTGCACATTGTGGCACAAATAGCGAAGAAGACCATATTCCGAATTTTGTGGAGATAAAATGAAATAGGTTATTAGCGGCGAGATGTTTTGGTGGCGCCCTCCTGTGGTTCCCCCTTGTGATGTCATTACCTTGCAAACAACAAGTTCGATGGTGTTTGTAAATAGCATGGTGGAAGCTTGAAATCATTGCGCTCTCAAAGGAACATTGCCAACACCGTCAAAATTAAAGTTCTTTCATTCCTCTTATTTCCGTCGATGATAAATCCCTTTCTGACGTCATAGTCAGCGTTCGGCCAATCGTGGAAGGCCGACCACAGCGACGCTTGTGTTCGTTCTCGGGGCTAATAGGTTAGTTCGCCACGAGGTATGCAGATTCGTGCCTTTGTTGTCGAGAGAAAATGTAGCTACGCCGAGAGCGAGGGTTCCAAAAAGCGTCTTTAGAGCATCGGAGCGTAGTAAGGGTCACGCCAATCAAAGGTCAACGTAGAGAAGGCACAGGGAGCGCTCAATGACGAGGCAGCCAAGCGCGCGCAGTCATTGGTTGATATCGACGGGGAAACAAAATGGACGCTGGCGCATCTGGAGGCTCAGCAAACGCGCGAGCTGCGCAGATGTGCAGTCGATCTTGCACGCCGTACACCCTGACAGCTTGAGAAAAGGTGGCTCCTTCACGCTTCTCGCTTCGCGATCGCTTCTTCGGCGCTGTCGAATGCCGCACTCTCAATGGCTGCCAAGTAATAATGAATGCTCAGAAGTCGCCCTCCCCCCCCCTCCCCCTCCTCGTTTCTTAAATTGTCAGTGACCATAGTCTTGAAAGATTAGTGTACTACCCTAGAAGTCCTTGACGCGCTCAGGGCAGCAGCGATTCAACATGACACGCGCCGACGATAAAGCACTCGTCCGTACATCTGTAAAACGACAATAGAGTAAAACCGAAGACACAACTTCCAGCAAGGCGTTTGCTCGGTGCGCTGCTGGCGAGTTGCCTCGTGTGAAAATACTCGGCTACCGAAGCCCCTGGGAGACTCGTGGCCGTCAAAGATTTGGCAGTTTCGCATTAGACTCGTGCCAATACCGTTGCGGAAGTTTGGCAGCTGCTATTCCAGACGTGGGTGCCTTCCGCACTTGCTTTCCCCTCCGGTCGAAGTGGCAAAAAAAAAAAAAAAAACTTTGTTACACTGTTATTTTTTTTTTTAAGGACGGTATATAGTTTTTATAGAAACTTTCCATACGGGTACAAACTGAGGGAGAGGAGAAGACGAGAGCGCGCGTTGACGTCCCAGCACCGAATTCCGGTTGGAATGATTAGCGGGTTGACGCGAAGCTAGCTGCCTTTGTCTCTACTCACTGTTCGAACGCGAACGCCGAAGGCCTGACACCGGTGTTCGCTGTTCGAACGTTTTCGAAGAGTGTGTTGAGACAAAAGCAGCCAGCTTTGGGACTAATACCCTAATCACACGGCAGCGTAAAGGTACCTTTAGCTCAGGTACCTGTCGTAAAGGGAACTGGAAATTGTGATCACACGGCGCATAAAGGTCCCTTTCGCTAAGGGAGGTCCTGTGTTAAATGGAGCACGCCGAGCTCCCTTAACAGCTACAGGGACTAGCCTCGGACCAACGAACTCAAAATAATATCACAGATATATAAATATATCTTGTTTAATGCATTATAACAAATTGAATATATATAAGTATCAAATTATGAAATGATTGTGAACACAAATGTGATGTAATAATACAATAATGATGAATGCATACTCTCGCTAGCAGGTAGCAGCGGCGGCACGTGGAAAACAATAGGGAATTTTCGTAGACCGACTTTCCCCCTCCGCTAAGCCCTCCGCAACGAAGAAGCCGCTACTGCGCCTGCGCGCCGATGGCCTTGGCTGTAGAGTTCCGGGTATCGTAGCGGGTTGCGGAGAGCTTTGCGGGACGGCGAAAACGATCTACGAAAACTTCCTAATGTCTGCTACGGACCCGAACGCGATGGACCCCTGCGAGCTCTTTTTCGAGGTTGGAGACGAGTCGCCCGACTCTCCCGCCCAGGACCCTTTATCTTCGTCGTCGTCCACCCCTTATGATCGCGTGACTGGCGTAACCGTGAGACTCCGTTGTGGTTCGTTTCTGCCGGGCACTATTTAGCTACTTCAGTGAGAACTTTGCAAGAAAATGAAGCTGCTAAACATAAAAAGGTCGCCCACCTCGCAGTGATAACTCGTAAACGCAGATGATTTAGGGCCAGTGTGACCAGACGAGTCGGACGTTTTAAAGCAAGACTCATGTAGGTGCACCCTTAGACTTAGAGAAAAAATTAAAGTGCCGCAAAAGCAGACAGAAATAAAATTTCGGTTTTAAATATGATATTTTACATCCAATAATAAAAGAAACTGCGCGTCAAACCGATTTCGAGGAATAATTATTTATCACGGGCTCCTCTCGCGGTTAATTTGGAATGCAATCGACATCAACCTAAAGTGCTCCGTTTATTTATCGTGTGATCAAGAACGCCGTTTACTACAGGTATCTTCAGCTAAGGGACCTAAGCTAAAGGTACCTTTACGCTGCCGTGTGAATTGGGTATTAGTCACCAATCGTTCTCAGAAGAACTCGATGTTCTGACGTCACCGCGCGCTCTTGCCTCCTCCTCTCCCTCAGTTGCTACCCGTATAATCGGCTCCTGCGTGCTGCCATCTTTGTCCACTGGACTGTGCAACGCGTTCCGAGCATGCGCAGTTACTCTCCTCCGGGGAACGTGAGACGCCGCGCGTGCGTTCACACAGCAGCGACTGTACATTTTTTACATAGTGGTTCCACTATGTATGATCTACACCAGCTCGCCTGCACTTTAACCATCTTTTTGTACATTTTTGTTTCCCTTGGGTGTTAAATGTTCTAAAGGCGTATCATTGTTGATCGAACCACGCTTAATGTCGGCGAACCACCTGTATGAACGCGAGGTTTACGTTCTTCCGCACTGACGAACGGGCGAAACCAGCCTGTGGGATAACCGACGACGAGCACAATCCAGGAGACGTCCGTCGGTACTCGCGGCGATCGGACGGTAAGCGTCGAGCCCGCCGCTGCCCACACGGCGTCCGAGGCGTGCTAACTACACGCGCGGGCGTCGCTCTGCCCACGGAGACACGCAGCAACGGCAGCGAAAGGTCGACGCGAGACAAAGGCTTCCCCCCTCCCGTCCGTTGCGTGTCTGGCCGCTCGAAATGATGACGGACGAGCTGTCGCGCGTACAAAGCCGGGCCCGGGCGTCAGCCGCGCCTGCGCCGGCGCGCTCGCCTTCCGAGCACGGCCGGAGCGGCGAACAAAAGGCCCCGGCCAAGCGCGCGGTGGGACCTGGCGCCGGGGGCTCGCGGCGGCAGCGCCTTGGGACGTGCGTGCACCTAAGTCAGCAGCGGAACGGAGTCAACAGCGACCACTCGACGTGACTGACGGCTGGGACGCGGCCCGCGCAGCAGACGTCCCGCCGAACGCCGCTGGCAACGCGCGCCGATGCCGGCCTAGGCTGCTGCTGCCACGGCGGATTCGTCGGCGGGCGAAGCGCGGATGCGAAATAGCGTGCAAAATGACTGCCTCGTTGAGACGACCTGAGTTGGGGATTCCGAACAAGCGGCAATAGTGGTGTTATTTTTTTTTTTTTTGAGAACGTGTTTGTGGTGGTTTTCTGTTGTGTGAGCCGTCCTCCATTTCTTGTAAAAGCGATTTAGTTTTGCTTATTTTGGAGAAACGAACACCCCCCTATCTGTCGTAGGAAAAAAGGGGGCTACATCGTAGTTCACATGTCGAGGTGTACGAGAACTAAATTCATTACATAAGGAAGAAAAAAAGAAGCACTGATACTCTACTTAGCTGTTATCTGACCGGATATAATCCTGAGTGTTTCGAAAATGTGCTTAACTAATATTGCATGTAATCTTGTCTTCATTCCACTGGGCACAATGTCTTTCAATTTTGATAACTAATTCCTTAGGTGGATTAGGACCGACCCAAAATGGCTCCAAGTTCTCGCCTTTAGTGCGGTAGACACAAGCGCGTGCTTTCGCATCCAAGAAGATATACCACCAAAAGAGCGCTCCAAAACCGCTCCGAATCCACCAAGTCTGTAAACGAGAGTGACCGCTTGCTGAATTAGAAAAGATGAGACCCGCAGAGTGCCGATGTCGCCTCTCTGCGAGTCGCATTAGACGACCCTTCTACTGGATGAAGTGCCCGTTGAAAACGTTCATCGACGCGTATATCGCCACTGGGGGGCTATGGGGACCGCGCAATGAAATTTTGTCGAGGAAGTGGTCCCACCTGGTGCCTGATTCTTCCAACTTCGCACGGTCACCTTCATTTGACCAGATCACAAACTCAAGTGCCGTGCACTTCGACGTATCACTTTTTGTTGATAGCCCTTTATGTGTACGGCTTTTCTACGCGGCCGCTGTCATGTTGACTGCATATCAGGGATGGGCAAAATACTTGCAAAGATGCAGACGTGTGCGTAATCCGTTACAAGTAACGAAATTACTTTAATCTCTTACATTTATTAGTAATTTTGTAAGTGATTAATTACATATTTTAAAAGATAATTGTAAAGTAATTGCCTTACTTTTTTTCTTTTTAACAAAGGAATTATTGTAATCCATTACATTTTTTTTTTCATTCTCGAAGAAAGAAGGCGGGAATTTTAAACATTAACAGAACGATAACCGTTTTTTTTTTACTTTTTTGTTTGTTTGTAGGGGTACGTTTTAACGGAATCAAGCTGTCACCTGCATTTACCAAACGCCAGGCCTGCCATTCTTTAGATGCTCGGAGCCTTTCTTCACGTCACCTAAAACCTCGACTCGAATATTTTTTTTCTTCTTTTCGTACAGCACACTCATACAAAGGATCCGGACTCTCCCTGAAGCTCTCGAGGTCAAGGTGTTCCCTTCCAACAAAAAACAAAAAAGCAAGGTCAAAGTACTCGTGAGCAGGTGCAGCGGATCTGTGCGCGCCTTTTCTTTCCGTTCCTTCACCCTCTCTTTGCTTCCTTCTGACCGAGAGAGAAAAAGATGACTTCTTTGTATAAACATCAGGGACGAAGATAATCCACCCTGGAGACAAAAATGATGTTTGGGAGAGCCGTATCTAGGTCACTGCGTCTCAATGAGCCAACAGGATCTAGTTGACGTTTCGGGTGTCGAACAAGTGGAAAAGGCCTCGTGAGTCGTGATCCGCTGCGATCGCGTTGTTTTCTACCAACTCATTCATGAACCCAGTCGCATATCCAGGTGGCAGCACCTATTGGGAAAAAAAGGTGGACTGAAAAGGTGCTCAGCGCGGCGGGTGACATCTTCACATAGAAACGAGGCAAGATGTCCGAATCCCGATCAGACTTTTGAGAGCGAGATGGAGCTAAAGGTCACAAAAGTGCGAGCGGCAACAGCAATACACGCTTTCATACACTTGCGTTTTGCTTCTTAGCTTAGGACAGCAAGGTTGAAAGTAACGTCGTGAAAGTAATGGATCACTTTTTGAAGTAGCTTCCACCTACTTTTATAAAACCATTTGAAACTGTAATTAGCTAAACTTTAACCATGGGTAATTTTAAATGTAATTCCTTACTTATTTTAGTAACGTTTCCAAGTTGGGAAAGAAGTATCGTAATACAAATACAAAATACATGGACAAAAATGTGCTTAACTACATATCCAATTAAACCTTTCAAAACATTATTGAAATACCACATCCAAATAAAACGAGGAGTATATTTAATCATCTTCAGATACTTTTGCAACTGCATTTTGTTTCCAAAGTTTGACATATTAGGCTTAAATATAACCGGATAAAAAAAAAACTGAAAAAATAAAGTATTTTAAATACTTGAATTTTAAATACTGCCAAAGTACAATGTTGTGCACTGTTCTCCGCAATCAAGTGCGATTTTGGGCACTCCTCTTTGCCATGGGATGCCATGAGCAAAAACAATAAAACTTGCTTCGCTTAGCGGACTATAAAACACCGAAGAAAAAATTGTCCTCATTCCATATACCAAGAATAAAGTGCTTCAAAGGAAAGTAAAAATAAAAGTTGTTTGGCGTTTGATGGGCGGGTACAACATCAGGAAAAACAAATTCAGTGCAAGTTTATATATATATATATATATGTAGGGCGTTTTTTTAAAGCTTTACAGATTTGTTTTAAACAAGCCGTGAAAGTTACACTTACGCGGTTTGTGCAGGTGAGTTATACGACCAGGGGGACATTATGTGGGTGGCTAATCTTTGGGATAAGTCGGCTAATTAATTAAAATTCGTTAAGTAACTTTTTATCTAGTGAAAATAGACATATGTTTCCAATTAGAAACTTAGAAAGCGTCATCGAAAACCACTAAATCAACTCTTTTTAGAACGACTTGAACCACGTGGAAAGTTGGGGGCGCACCAAAGTTACCACTCATGCAGCGGGCGCAAAGCTAGCAGTGGCGGAACGCGATGATACTCTAATCATCCGCGTTACGCCACTGCTCTCATATAAATGTCAATGTCATGTAAATAATAATAATATTAAACGTTTTAAGAAAGATGCACGCCTTGCTGACATAGGCAACCGTTTCGGGGGAAAGCCCAACTTCCAGGCACTGCTCCTAACTTCTAGGCTGTGCAACCTTGATGTTTGAAAACAACGAGATATTTGCTCTTGCGCTATGCTCGAATAAATACAAAAACTGCTTTCGCCACATCCACAGCCGATGAGACACCAGTGCATCGTGCGTCAGATATAATCAGTATTTCTTCGTTTTTGAGTAAAAAAATTGAATAAACGTTTTTAAAATAATGTTTAGAACCATGTTTTATACTTGCAACACACTTACTGGTGGATGCGTATAATTTTATTTTATGGCTCTACTTTTTTCCTTTTTTTCTTCATTTCATTTTACGTGAAAGCATGCTCCAAACAGAGATTGTGTTCTTGAGCTTCCATGTCGTCTACATAAGTAGTGTGGATGCCTTGTCATCATCTGTCGCTTGGGAACGAGAGAATGCTCGCATTATTTCTAGTAAGAAACAGCGAAAAAAAGCAAATTGACGCTTCCGCCCCATAAAGAATGCGCCCCACCGGAGAGCTCTTAACGGCTGGCGCATACAGTCAACGAAGAGCCGAGTTTCAATTTCCTTCATCGTGCCGCGGTCAGCCGCGGAGTGGACACCGCGGACATGCACCTCGCCGTAGTCGTTGTGCACTGATCCCCGCTCGTACGGGACGCAGGGTTTTTGCGAGAAACGATTCAAGCCAACGCAGCCAGTGGACAAATAAATCTGTAAGCGAAAGTGAAAGAATGTGACTTAAAGAGTGACAGATAGAACACAACAGAAGAACATCGTGAAAGCTCGTTGCTAATATTGGCGTTAGCTCTCCTCGTAGCCTGTCGAAGTCGAAAACAAACACGCAAAGCAAGATTTCCGCGTTGAGCAGCGTACGCCCGTGGATCGGCGTTGAGTTTTAGCTTGCTTCGTTGTTACGACGTGATTTGCTTTAGCCTTGAGTCCTTTACCGTCTGATAACGCCGCAAGGAGAAAAGCATACTTACTGCATCTATACGTCCTTGCGTGGATCAATCCATGAAATCTACGGCGAGGAAAAGGTTCGTGGTGTCCATGGCTGGCTGCGGCACGACGGAGGCAACCGAAACTCAGCTCATCGTTGAGAGTCGTTTCACAGAATGCGCCTCAAGACTGGATTACGCATTTGAGACTGTTTTGTAACAGGAAAATCTTAAAACCGGTTTTTAAGCCTCTTGTGGCTGCTTTCTAGTGGCTGCCCGATAGTGAGCTGTCACAAGGCATTCAGTCGCTAGGGGCGCTCCGGTTTTCGCATTGCCTAATGATACCGGTACTCGAGGGCAAAGCCGATGCACTCGTATATTTGTTCTACTAAATGAGTCACATACATCTGCTCCAGTGTAAAAAAGGCGCCACAAACATTGCCTTGCTTTCGCGCTATTTTTTTTTATGCGGCTTTTTTAAGCTTTTAGTGACGCTGGAAACCAGTAACGTCATTCGTGTGATACGACGCTTCATTTCTTGGCAGCCCGCGAACATGGCACACGTTCTGTTGTCGCGAGGAGAGCTGGGCCGTTACGACAGGCTCGAAGGAACATAGAGGAAGAGGGGGTGGGGAATGGCAGGACGGGGAGGGCTGAGCGCGAAGCTGACAGACGGGCTGCTTTCCGTGCGGAAATCGGCGGCACCTTTAAATATTCACGAGCTTCGTGGCGTGGGCCGCCAGAGGTGGCATTTGTTGCGCCGGCGGCGCCTTTGTCGGCGCATCGACGGCCAGCACGCGATTCGCTCATACGTCCACGGCAAGGCCTCCGCACGGCGCTGCAGCCAAAAGCTGGCGAGCCGTGAGTCGCTGCATGGAGTCTGCAGGCGCGTTTAAGCGCCTCCAATTCCTTCTCCCGTTCTCATCGTATAGATTCGGAATAGGGTGATGGATGGACCACGAGCACAAGAACTTGACTCCCATTGTGTGGACGACATGCCTGCGATAGCAGGTAGTGAGGTTCACAATCCGAAGCGTACCCAGTAGCGAACCAACTTGTTTTTTAGTGGGAGGGCAAACCCGACCCCCCCCCCCAGGGCCGGGGGCCGGTGCCCTTGGTATCTCTTAGGCGCCGCCAGCCAGTGTGTGCCCTGGCCAGTGGCGGCTGTTTCAGGGGGGGGGGGGGACACATACCTTGCCCCCCCCCACTCTGTGAGCTGGGGGGGGGGGGGGGCAAGCGGCCCCCTTGCCCCCCGGTCGGCACGCCCAACAGCGTACCTAACCTCTGGCAGACATAGCTGAGAACGTGACTACGAGCTTACAGAACGCTTCCGCAACTAAGAATTGCACGCCATTATAAGAGAGACGTTCTCTGAAGAAGCAAGCTATGAGCATGCGCTGAGAAGAACGAGCTCAGGTAGTATCCATTCCGCTCATTACAATCAATAGACCGATCTCACCAAGCGTTCGGCGCAACATTACTAAAACACTCAGTTGGGACACTCATCCTTGAAACCCGGACCGCTCGCGTCCATCGAGACAAAACTAAATACGATAACAGCGCCACCCTTTAGTGATGAGTCAAATCATGAAAGTTAATTTATATTGGTACTGCGGATTGGCACTGCGAGATGGCGCCACCGGGCCTTGCGCGATTCGACCTGAGCTGCTACGTGCACACCTGCAGTTCCGGGAGTGGCCGCTACGGGAGAAATGGGGTCGTTGAGATCGTCTTTAGTTCGATTCTCGAGTACGGAACGAAGCCACGTTTTCAAACCAGGCTCTATGCCAGTTTCCCAACTGAGTTGTTCTAGTAACGTTGGTTTGGACGGCACCATAACTCTATTAGCCCCGAGAAGTTTGCGTGGCGCCCCCTTAAGGCGAACCGGGGTGACGTCACACCGAGGACAGAATTTTCCCCCGACTTGCCCTGCTCGCCTTGTGGAGGCTGTGACCACGTTAGCTGTCGGCGCACCCGTTTCTATTTACTTTTTTTTTGTACGCGTTTTTTGTACGAAGTGTGAATTTTTATATGTGGTAGCTGCAGGCGAAACTTCAACCAATATTTTAGGCATGGTTGACAGGGCAAGCAGTGCATAAATCACAGCTGGTATATGGAAATGAAGAAATGTGGCCTCACTCGCAGGAGCATCACGATAGATTTACATCCCACAATCAATGCTGCTGATGGCCTGAATGAGTTGACAAGTTACGCATGCTATTTCGGTTTTTTTTTTTCTTCATTTGTATCTCTGCTTCCAAACAAAAACGCCGAAGCAGAAAAGCGGCGTGCTGCTCGAGCAATGTGCTAAATACATAGTCTGGGCCATGCAGAGAAAATCACAAGTGAGACAGCCCAAGTACCGGGGCAGATAAAAGAAAAAAGAAGGAAGAACGCAGGCATAGAGTACCAGTTATTTATTTATATCTGTCTACATTGCTCGCATTTGACCTTTGCTGGATTCGGATAGTATTTCAAGGAACTCCTCTGGTGGTATCTGTGAACTTGTTTATAATACACCTCAAGTAATGTACAACAAACGTAAGTGAAAGTGCCTAGCCCGTTATTAAGCCCTTTTCGACAATTTACGTTTTACAGGCTCTAAAATTGAGATATTAGCTAAATAAAGTTGGCCTGAAGCTAAAATACCAGAAGATTTTCTCACGCAAACTGTCAGCCTCCGCAGGTTTCACATTTTCTGTTACTAGTGCAGCATCTTCCACTGGACAGCCGTTCGAATTCTTGCTGTTCCTCCACTTTTCCTCTGCTGTCAGAAAGTATAGCTGTAGGAGTTTGGAGGATGAGCAAGCTTTCTGGGGACCCGCGACAGTGCCTCTTTACCTGGAAATGGCAATTCAAGCTAAACGGTGTATTTTCCGAATACACAAGGCTGGAATAAAAAACAAATGCCAGAAAAAAACAATAAACATTCCTAATTACGGCATTATATTTCTGTGCATATTTCGGGCAGTTCAGTACAATATCTCATAAAGGCAACTTGGGGCAATTCGGCCGTTTTTTTTCCGCTATCATACAAACAGATTTCCAGTAATTCTGCGTGCTCTAAAAAAAAAAAAAAAAAAAAAAAACATGCCTGCATAGGTGTACGAACTATATAATTAATTCACGAAGAGGCTACATTTATGTAAACCCTGTTCCACAAGTATTTCAAAAGCCTTTAGACCTAGGGTCCATGAAAACCAGTGCATGCAGAGTGGCGCATGCCTTTGATATAAATGCCATTTGAAATGGCCACAAAGTGGCGTTCAATATTCTTCTAGCTCATGAACATGCAAGGAACAGAATTTCAGCGTCTGAAACACTTACGCCGCCGCATCCCCGACTGCTCGCACGATCGGGAGGCAGGCGGCAGTTCACCAGACGGCTCGTGCCGTCTCACGTTCTGCACCCGCATAGCTCCGGCGAGGTCGTCGGACGTGCAAAAAACACTGAAGCTCCCTGGATGCATCGCGTCAGCGGCGGCGTAGCCAAACTGGCTGGTGAGATTGGTCTATTTGATTTGGCCAATGCACAGACCAGGATGCGATCTCCACATCCGAGCATTCACGTGTTTCTGGCTTCGAAAAAGAACGGCTGTGGCCCCGGCCGAAAGTTATTTATAGGAACATTCAAATGGAGGATTGGAGCCACTTTCAGTATTCGGACGTGTGACACCTACTTTCCTTGTCTTCCGAAGCGACGAAAACGCACGTGCTGAGCAGTGCAGATTACGGGATTCGTAAACCATTCACGATAAGGTTGAGGCGCACGGTTCAGATTAGCTCGCTTGCCCCTTATGTCCGAGTCCCACTATAGAGCGACAAAGAAGAAGGACCGACACCCACTAGCCGGAAGCACGCGTGCAGCAAGCACGTGAATGTGCCTGTCTTTGGCAGGCTTGCGTTTACTCGTGCATACTTCACATGCACCGAGAGCCTGCTTCCAAAGGTATTGGCGACGTGAGCGATCGAAAGCGTCGCTGTGGTCGGCCCACCACAATTGGCCGAATGCTGACAATGACGTCAGCAAAGGATGTCTCATCGACGGAAATAAGAGGAATGAAAGAGCTTCAGTTTTGACGGTGTTGGCAGTGTCGCTTTGAGAGCGCTATGATTTCAGGCTTCCACCTGCTCATTACAAACACCATCGAACTTGTTGTTCACAAGGTAATGACGTCACGAAAGGTAACCGAACGAGGGCGCCACCGAAACATCTCGCCACTAATAGGGAGTATTCACTGGCGGCCATATCTGTGTGCGCGGCTGCTGAGCGCGTGCTGACGGCGAGCTTCCGCTGTCCTTTTGGAGCGTGCATTTAGCACCATCAAGGTTGCCGGTCTTAGCAGGCTATTAATGTGAGCTCGTTCTGGGCATGCGCTCTAAACAGCACCCACAAATATGGCGTCCAGTGTATACCTCCTATACCTTTCTCGTTCATGCCGCGCCTGCTTGAGGATTGTCGGTTGGGACAAGGAGCGCGTATCTTTCGGGTGCCCGGCTTCCAGCACGCGCTCGTTGTCCTCCGTTTGGTGCCCTGGCTGCGCGTGCACACTCGGAGCTCAAGAGACGTCCGGGAGTCACCGAAAGTAGAAACCCAGGATGCGGGACCGCAGGAGGACCTCCCTGCTTTTTTATCCACGCAGTGACTATAATGGCGTACATTTACTGATCGGCTCCGCTCTTTGTGTTGCGGTTGAGAACGCGCTGGCAGCGAGATTGTACTTTCCTCCTTGTTTATTTTACAGAGCATACCTTTTTTGCTAAATCAGCCAAGCACCGAAGAGCATGGTATACGAGTGGAGTTACACGCGCTGCACTGCTGGCGTCTGCAGCAGTAACTGTTCTAAAGCAAAAACCTAAAACAATAGACCTTTAGCTAAATTATCCAAGCATAAAAGAGAATGATGGGAGAGTAGGTGCACGCGCTGCACGCGCTCGCCTTGAAGTAAATAACCAAAATAAATTGTTTGTGGAACGCGCGCGCGAAGTGCCATTTCTTTCAGATGTTTGCTTTCGAACAGTTACAGCTGCAGACGCATGCACGCGCAGAGCGTGCATTTACGTCCCCGGCAGTCCTCTCTGCACGCGCGTTCGTCAACGCCTTATTTTGGTTATTTACTTTGAATATTTTATGCGTGGAAACCGAGCACGTGCGGCGTGTAGTCTTATACATTCCCGGCATTCTGGTTGATGAGCAATGTCTATTTCTGTCGCTCTTGACAAATGTTAAGTTACTTTACGAACAGTTAGAGCTAATCTGATGGTAATGTTTACTCGTGATCCGGCGCGGGGATACCTTTCTGCGTCATTTTCTAATCCCTGCAATGATTGGTAAAACGTATAAGTATACAATTAGTACATATTAGGGTGCCTTCATGTGCGCTTTGCTTGGGGTGATGACATCTGGCCATTTTGTTTCGAACACCTATTTTTATTTTTTGTTCTGAAGCGCGTGGAAGACCGTGTCCTTGCACGCGCTCGTGGCACTGACTGTGCTACGGCGACATGTTGTTTCCTGCGATTTCTTTGTATTTTCCCTGTGAACGCGTGCTGTCGGCATCGGGTACTACAAACGATGGCATCACCCTAAACAGAAGGACATTGAGGCACTCTAGTACATATATGTACACTTATACAGGGTGTTTGATTTTAATTCAAACAGATGTATTAAAAAAAGTCATGAAACGTAGACGAATGTGGTCCCTGCAGTCGAGTTATGCGGCCAAACGGACATGATATAGTGGAAGGGTTTTAATTTCCACGATGAGTTGAATAATTGAAGGATTAAATAAATTTGCTGATACTTTTTAATTAGTGAAAATGAACATATAAATCAAATTAAACAATATTTAATTTTTCTTTTTTAGTCAGGGGACATATTTGGGTTGTTTTGATCACTTATGGTGCGTGACAAAATGCATGGGGATATCCTAGGGTCGACTAGATTTTTAGGGGAGGGGAGGAGGAACAGTAGCCCCAGAGCTCAATAAACGGCTCTGAGTAGCCCTATTAGCGCCCCCCCCCCCCCCCCCCCCCCCCGGCCCGGCTACGCCGCAGGTTATTCCTACAAACTTGCATAGCGTCATCGAAAACCGCTTTGTCAGTCAATTCTAGAAAGATAGACGTAGTAAGCACGGGGGGTACGCTTACGTTTCCACTGGTGTGCCACAGGCGCAATGGTGGGGGCTCGAAAACACGGATAATAATCCTTTCGTCCACGTTTCTAGACAGCCAGCGTTGCGCCTCTTGGACGAGTGGAAACATTGGCGTCTTCTCGCTCTTACCACGAGCTTCAAATGTTTCTAAAACTGACTGGTTTAGAGATTTTCAATTACGCTTTGCAAGTTTCTGATTAGAACTATATGTTTTTTTTTTTTCAAAAACAAAAAAGGTAATTAACAAATTTTAGGTAATAATTTGACCTATTATAAGAATTAGTCCCCCATATTATGTCCCCCTGGCAGTATAACTCACCTGCAGAAAACGGATTAGTTTACCTATTATGGCTTTTTTTTTATTTTATTGAAATAAATCTGTCCGAATGGAAGTTAAACACCGTGTATATATCTACATAAAAAGAAGAGAAAGCAATAATACTACACGCACATGAGGCATAAATAGGATTCTTTGTTCACGTCTCTTAGCGCGTGACCATGAACTTGATTCAAGGTCATCATGTACAGTGCGAAACGGAAGGAGTCCCGCGGCCGTTAGAGTTCAATATCAGAATGGGTTCATTTTATTGGGCACTGCGAAAGGTAGGGCATCAAAGCTGAAATCACTCCTATAGTCCGACTCCGCTGCCGTTACCTCCGGAAATCCGCAGACCCCTTCCAGCAGCTCATGATGGCAAGTCCCTATAGTCTGAAATCTCGTCGTAATCTGCAAGAGGAAGACCAACGCAAGGCGCTGATTGGGCACGAGCGGTGCGTCACCGTTCCGCCGGGACTCGTGTCCAATCAGAACACGAGCACCAGCCGAACGCAGACTTGGCCCTCGCGTTCTATTCGCACCCTGCACTCGCATCTTTCTTAACGCGGACAATCCAGCGCTATACGACCTTCAGCCTATAGCTGGCGTTGCCCCTTGCGGGTCTTCCCCCACCCGTGTATACGCACGACGAAGCCGCCGCTGTTTTCCCCGGAGACGACTATGGGGCAACGTTGCAACAGCGACGTTTCCAAGTGCCGGCGTTGCCACTTTTAACCCGTACGGCGCAAACGAAGCAATCACAGCCAGAAGAGCCGCTCACGACGCGCTCCCTTCGTGCAACCATGGCGAGCACGCTGGCGTTCCCCGCGGCGTCCCTCTTCTCCTTTTCCACCTTCCGTGAAAAGCAAGAGAGGCGAGCAGCCTCCCTCCTTCAGACAGTATCAGAGTGTGCGCATTCCGAGATCGATTCATTCTCAAGCGTCGACTCGCGCGGGGCTGCTGCAGCGGCGGTAGTGGCGAGCGGAGGGGTGGAGGGGACGACTGAGAATATATCGGCCTGCCTGCCCCCGCGAGTAGCGGCACCCAGTCTACCCGCAACGAAGATAAATCAAGCAGCCTGTCCCCGCGGCGATGGCGTCTTTCTGTGCAGCAGGAGGGAGGGAACAGCCCCGTGTGAGCAACCGGCAACGGGGCAAGATACTTCATTTCATGTTACGACGGACCGCAATGGACGCCACGAGTCATCCCAGCTAATCCAGCGCCCTGAACGTCTCACGTAGATCTGTATCAAGTAAAGAAAGGTCACGTGACACCCACGCGGCATTGGATTGGCTTCGATGACTCGAGGCGTCGTCTGCGGTCCATGGTAAGGTGGAAGGAAGTATAGACATTGGAAAAGAGGGAAGGGGGAGAGACTTTCGGCCATCTTTGTTGCGCACCCCGCTGATGCGCGTGTCGATGGGCAGGCCGGTATCGCGGAGGGGCATCTACAGCTCCGCAACGATACGGGGTGGAGGGTTCGTTTTCCATGAATTGTTGGCCCCCACCAACGATTGTGACGACGCATGCCGCGCTGCCGAAGAGTCAGTCGCCCGGAGTCGAGGATTGAGACGGCCGTGCGTCGGTGGAGTTCGGACCCTAGTACGCTCACGCAAACGGGCTCGCCGGGCTCCGTGTTCGAAACCGGGATCTGATAAGAGGGTATACGGAGGGTGGTTGTCACAAAGGGCCGGTCCCGACTCGGCTCCGACCGCCGGCAGCCGTCGACGCGGGGCCCCCGGCTGATGCCGGCACCGGACCCAGATGGACAGATAGAGTTCGGGGAGAGCCGGCCGCTTCCCGGATGGACGCTGGAACGGCCAGATTGATCGTGTGTCGCTGCGCGACAAGAACAGAAAGTAAAGGTCGTGAAATGCGCGCAGTGGACAAGGGCGACGAATGAACACGTCATTGCGGTGTGGCTAGGACCATGGGTGATCGAGGGCGATTCCTCCTGTGCCAAGGGTTTCTGCTTGGATACGCGAAGCATATCTCTGTAGTCGGCGAAGGCTGTGCCATATATAATACGCTATGGCTATTCCCGTGTCCGAACCTGGACGATAACAATGACGTGCATAAGTTGATGCAATAGTACAACTTTTTTTTTTCTTAGCTGGTCATAGTATAAAAGGATACGAATTCGTACACCCATTCTATACGTCTCGAGACTCTCATCTCTTTAACTTCGAGGAGTGTCCGAGTTGTCCATACACTGTAGCCCAGCGTACGGGAGGACGCTGACCTTGCATCAATTTTCCGCTGTATAACGAAATCTTTCAAAGCGTGGTCCTCAATGATAGATATGAAGCCATTGAGTCGGGGACTTATAACATGTGCCTGTAGTTATACACGAACTCATCTCTGTGACGTCACGGCGCGGTGGTGGCGCGTCGGTCGCACTTCCGGTCTGGGGCTGTGGGCAGAAGTCCCCATGCCAGACGTGTATTCCTGCGTTGTTTTGAAAGGAACCAGACAAAAACCTGCCTTCTCGTCAAAACGCCGCGACTGGGGCCGTACCAAAAGTGTCGAGAAAGGTTTGAAGGTCAGTTTTCACGTGCTCGGTTCGTCCGAGAATCTGGATATGTGCCGTGAAAAGGGAAAAGCAGACGCCGTCGGACAACGATTGCTTGGGCGGGAAGCACTTTGGGTTGAATTCACGGATACTTGTGGTCATCAGATTTATTTGTTTTGTTCCAACATGAACGTCAGAAAACCGTCAAGTTGTGCGGACCACCTGCGGACTACGTTCAGTGCGTCTTCAAGTTCAAACGGCCGCCTGATCGTTCGAACTGTCGTCTGCTCTTTCAAACGTTTCTGCTTGTCGTCTGCTCTCTTAGACGACGCCGGTCCGTAGACCAAATGTTGGCCCGGTACTTGCGATAAGAAGTGAGTGCAGGCCTCAAAAGACTTAAATTTGAAGGTTGGTAAGCAGGCTCGATGTAAACAGTAGATACAAGGAGATGTTGGTCATTGTTACCAGTGACCAACACCGACTTGTTATGCCTAATTCAGTTGGTCCGATTCTGCTTGCGATTTTCAGTATCGTCGTCGACCATCTCAGCTACGGTTCACGCTTTTGGAGCCCGAGCGGCGTCGCGACTGAAAATTCCGAGCGAAATCTCATCATGCGAATCGCCACATGTCACATTATTCACGCGAAGTTTTGCGGTGTAACGAGCCTCGGTAATTTCGCTGACGCCGCTCAAGATAGTCAGACATCGCCAGGAAGACGTAGAACCAACAATTCGAACGCGAAAAAGGGCAGGGGTACTCACACCGACGCCGACAACATCGCATTTCAATGGTTTGTTTATGGGCGACGGCGACCTTCTTGCCCACACCCCCATCGCGCATGCGCGGCGCCGGTGGCGTCCGCTAGGGGCGCTCCGGGCGCTCCGGTTTGTTTGTAAACATGAGTTGGTGTATAGAAAGAAGTGCCCATCCACGATTTAATGTTGAATCGAGTTTTGGGTTAAGGTAAGATAGGTAATGAGAAGTGACATTCTCCCGCTCATGGAAACCGATAGAATTTTTCACAGTGCGTAGTTCTGAATACTTTACTGTGAACTGTGCCCGTAAACTTTAGGTCCCCTTTGCTCGCACGCTGCTTGACAGCATTCGAGCAAAGGGGACCTCGATTTCATTGGCCTTTGGCGCTTACTGACACCTACTGCTGGCTATCTCACTCTTCTTTGTTTTTGTTTTTTTCTTATTTTTATTAACGTTCGTATTTTATTGGTATTTCAGTAGGACTGGGTAGTGAGGACATAGTGTGGTGGCCGGTACTCGCCGTCTCCCATGTCTTAAGAAAGTCAAATTCAGAGCGGCGTTTTTTTTTCCCTGAAATTTTAGTTATACGTCATCGATTTCTTATTTGGACGACAACGCTTTCACTGTGTCTTTATTACTTTCTTTCACCGTCCTTTCAATGTGTGAGCATTAGAACGCTCTTGTTCGCGAAAACCCGCCGGTGCCAATTTGTGCATCAGCGCCACGCATGACGTCGCGAGGAGAGGGGGGTTGTGAGGAGCTATCGTGTCGGAGGCGGGGAGAGGGTGAGGCGTGCTGACGTCAGCGCTTCGGACCAATATGAGCGTTGCACAACTGGCGCGGAGTCAGAGACGAGCAGGCGCCACGCCGCTTTGAAATGCGGTCCGGCTCAGTTGCCGCTCCGGCGATGGATGTGGTTCTTTCCGCGAGTTATATGGCTGACCCTATCCAAGAGCGGCAACGGAAGAAAGCCGAGGCCACGCTTTCAGTGAATTGAATCCGATGGAAATGCTAACGATTTTCCATCGGATGAACTCCATTGGTCGTCAAAACAATGTTTTTCCTTCAACGTTTAAAAAAAAAAAAAACTTTTTTCAATTTGTTTTGCTTTGAAATTTTTTACGTACAGGCCGTATGCTCAATTCCTCCCAGCTGTCATCATCATGCCATTCGGAGCCGTTATATTAAGGTTTTCTCTACATCTTCTATCTGTGGACGAAGCGCATCTGCATTTTCCTCGGTTTTCATGATATTAAGAAAATGTATTTGTGCGCTCAATGGTTTGCTGTTTAGTTTTGATTCAAAAAGGAAAAGAAAGACTGCCTCAAAATTTTGGAAAAGAAATTGTCAGCACCGAGGTCGCAAGACTCGTCACTCAAGCAGTGAACTGGGCCATCCAGGTCAGTGAACGGTCTTTATCCAAGACGTTGTGTGATGGGTTCGTACTAGAGCTTGCAGCACGTGATCATGTTCAAGATCAAACACAACCACTTTCCCAGGATCCATTGTCTTCTTATTTTCGCCAATTATGGCGGAAATTTTATAATTGATCATGAATACACTATAGATTCGCTCTTCTTCTCGCGTGTGGTTTTTACATATGGAAATTGCATATCCGCAATTTCCCAGCACTCGTACTCCTTTGTCTTCCCAGTACAACGTCGACTCAACAAGCGAAAGCGGCATCGACGCGAAAAAAACCGCTTTAGTTCAACCCACAGAAGAAAAAATATATATATATATCCATCGTGATCGCGTGCACACAAAACAGCCACCACGCGGGACTCGCGCGTTCCCTTAATAGGTGCTCGTCCGTTTCACCAAGCACACGAGGCAAAACGAATCCAGACAACACACGCGATTAAACCCACACGCACGCACGCACGCACGCACGCACGCACGCACGCACACAGGCACACACAAGCACACTCGAACGAAAGCCAGAACAATCGAAAGCAGCGTGGCAGAAACGCGGGCGAGGGAGGGAAGAAGGCAGCCCGGAGAAGAGAGAGAGAGAGAGAGCCTTTGACAGGGGAGCGCGTGAGGTCCATTTTTAATGCGCTACCGAGCCAGGAATGTTTCCCAGATGATCGATACCTTCGGCGGCAACGTTTACTATACGTCCGACAGTGCTCCGCTGCTGCTCTGGCGTGCTGTGGCGCTCGGCTCGAGCGAGGAGCGGTCAGCTTCCCGCGCTCTCCTGGATACTCTATTCAGCGCGTGCTGGTTGCTGTTCTCGCCTCAGCAACGGGTTTCTCGCGGTGCCCTTGGCCACCACGCGAAGCTGCGTGCGTGCACGAGACGCCTGCTGCTGTTGCCGCCGCAGCCGCATTTGAGAGAACAGGGTCTTATGCTCCGTTCACCCCTAAGCTGACACTGCGGCGGAAGCTGCTGCGTGCTCGATGAACCACTCGTGCGGATATCTTTTGCCACATGATCGCGCACCCGCCCATAGCACGCGGAGAAAGCGAGGTCAGGTGATGAAAGGGAAGCGGTTGATTGGCCCTGCGAGTGCGTAGCTCCCACGGCACTGTCAGGTTAGGGGTGAACGGAGTAGCATAGGCCAGACTTGTGCCTATCTCAAATACTCTACTCAAGATACTGTATCTTAAATACTTTTTGAAGTATCTTGGTATCTTGCAAATACTTTTAATCGAGAGTATTTAATACTCTATCTTAAATACATTTCTGAGTATCTTATACTCATTATCTCAAATACATTTTTGACATTCCGCCATTTTCCGAGTTTTTCGGTATGAAGTGGCGTGGGCGTGGCACGAGGAAACGTGAACATTCTTTCGAGCAACCAAATCCTGTTGCTAGCTCCGATAAGCTACGGTGACTTATATTGAGCTCTTGAAAAGATCGCTTTTGTGACGATTGTGACTCATATTTCACCCCGAAGTTCGTGCAATGAAGTTTTTCCCCTCGCCTTCCCAAAGGCGCTTTTTGTTTCCAGAGATTCTCCTAAAAAATCCTCAAACAAAAGGGGTGGTTTCACGGAAGTTAGGATTGGACACTGAGGCGCGGCGCAGACCGGGAAACGAGCTACGACAACAATGCAGACTTGACTGTCAAGAAAATAACTAATAAAAAAACAAAAAAGAAGAGAAGTGGATAGGAAAAGAAGAAGACATTTTTGTTTTACTTGTTGTATTTTTGACCCCCCTACCGCAAAACGTCTAGGCTTCCTTTTGTTTATTTTATTTTTGTCGTCAGTCCGTCTCTTATTGCTTTCGCGAACATTGATAAGCGGAGAACAGGACAGGAAACGAACTAAAAGTGTGATGATCTCTCGAAATCCCAACAAAAGTGCCCCCCAACGCTGAGTGCCTTTCTGAACGCAACCAACTTGAAGAAGGTGCGACCACTGCCGATGGCTTTTATGTGGGTTCTCTTCGTTATCCGTTCACTCATATCCGTATCCCAAGTTCGTTTATAGTAAACTCCCCATATAGGGAATATGGATTGTAGTTAAACGCTGCGTCTAAGGTGCGCCGCAGGACGTGATATTCAGCGATGTCACTATAGCTAAAGCGACCTCTTTATTTATGTCCCAGAAATGTTTTGTAACGTGTATCAGTGATATTGCCACGCGCGTCGCCGAGCGAGCGCGAGGCCGAATGGTTCGCGCGGAGCTTCCGGGTTCGATTCCAGGGAGCGGACTCCTCTTTTATTTATTCTTTCAACTTGACATTCTCGTAAGTTCGAGAACCTTGTCGTGTGATCGAGTTACGAATATTCTACGCCAGGAACGTTCTACGCCGAATTTTCGAGAAACCCACGCGGGTACAAAAGGTGCTCCGCGTGGCGGTAGCGAAAGCTTGCGCTGGGAACCTCTTTGGTTCGATCCCTACTGCCCCCGCCCCTTTTGATCTGGATAAGTTTCGCACCGGCACGCGTTCGTGTAATCACTACTGCGTGATGCACGTTAAAACCCCCAGGTTAGCGGTTGTACTGCACTGGCTAAATTTCTCATCTACAGCTAAGCGACCGGTCACCTGTTGAGAAAGCAAGCCAATTTTTTCTTTTTTTGGTTCGGTGCCAGTCTCGTCCAGCGCTCGATCCTGCTGTTCCGCCGACATCGACGCCTGCGACGCTAACTTACTTCTATTTTGTTTTGGGCATAAGTTCGCCACATTATAGGTTTAGTTTCTTCAGTTATTCGCCGCCTCATCATTTTGTCATTCGTGACAATATCCTGATCCTTATAGTTGGACTGCATTAAATAGCCTTACGATGTTCTTTTTTTTTGTTTTGTGTTGGTTCGCGCAAATAAACCACTGTGGTAAACCGGATTTGCGCAACCGTATAATTGTGTTTGTCACTGACGTCGATTTAAATTACGCAATGCGGAAGTATCTTCAAAAGTAACTGAATTACATTTCTAAGTATTTGTACTCTACTCAAGATACTTTACAGGGAAAGTAACTTGAGTAGTATTTTAAATACTTTATGAAGCAGGTATTTAGTAACTTAACTTAATTACTTTTATCGAGTATTTTGTCCAACACTGGCATAGGCGAGCTGGAACTGCGCCAAAGCCAGATGGATAATCCGCCTCGCGCGTCGGTTATCTGTCTGCGCCGTCGCGCGGGACATGCATTTCGTATAGATCGTCGCCCATTTCCGATCGTTTCTATTACTCCGGTTCGCGCTGGGAGCTTGTTTCGGCACGGTCAACGGGGTTTGACGAAGTCTCGTCCGAGCAGCCATAATATGTATATATGTGTCGTTCGTTTCTAGCCGCGCGAAGGTCACCCGGTCGAGGGTGCCCATGTATCAAGCGATAATGGTGCAACACAATTTGACTCCGTTCTGCCAAGAGGGGGGGGGGGGGGGGGGGGGTTACAATTGTTTTCTTGGGTCCCTAACTAATATGATTTATATTATTTAGAGATGACTTAGAAATAATATTTTAACACATTCTAGTCAAACAAGAAATATGTACGTGTTGCTTGTAATCCTGCGTTTGGGTACAATTAATGGCGAATGCATATAAGTGAGCGCGGCATTACATCTCGAGACGGACAAATTTGAACATACATTCTCAACGAAGACAGAAATATTCTTGTTTACGTGCGAACCACCGCCAAAAAGCGATATTTTGCGAGCGTAACAGTTAAAAAAACGTACGAGATTGGCAGATTTGAGCGGAAGGGCTTCCGAATCATCGAAATGTCTTATGTACTTTACAGCCAATCAAAAATGCCAAATATGCTCAATGTGCTTTGGTTTTCTATTCTGAAACTGTAGGTACCCAAGAAGCGGCGCCCTTACTCGTAACCGTCGTTATTGACTTGCTCAAAAATAAACTATTTGCTGAAATCGTCTATGAATCGACTTTTTCTTAGAGGGAGCATTATCTAGCGGCTGAAATATGTGTCTAACTCTTGCCATACAAATTGCGTAATGACTCTAGCGTATTATTTTATTAATCACTTTCACGTCCGTACGTCACCGGTAAACGGGATTTTCATTCTTCGCCGGTCACTTTTTGCTCGTCTAGTTTCAGCCCCGATGACCAAAACGATTGGTCTATACGAGGCGAACTTTGACCTGACACATCGTTCGCATCCACTTCGTGCATCGCATTGGGCCGATCATCTCGAACGCCCAAAGCGTTGTGTCATCCACTCATCTTCATCTCTTCGAGGCAGCCAGTAGTATATATATGGCACAGACGGAAACGACGATAGTCGCCTATTTCGATAACATTTCCATCCATAGGCACCCCCGGAACTGGAAACGCAGCCAGCAAGAATGTACTCGTCTGTGTTTCGTCCTCTCTATGTTTTATACTTTCTGTTATCTAGCAACACCTCCTAAGTGCATTGCGAGGCAATAGTGCTGATTTTGCTTACGCCACCTATATATGACCGGAAGCCAGCGCGGGCTACATATCGGTACACGAGTGATGCGTCAGCTTTCGGTAGTGACTATAGTCGGTGACAGGTCAAGAACGAAGTGGAAGCTCCTCCCACCTCTCTCCCCTTTGTCAGAGTGAACGCTGGACAGGAGGCGACCTCCTCCCCACCATTCGCTCTGGTGAAGTTGAAATGGGTGGGTGGAGCTTCCACTTCGTTCTTGACCTGTCACCGACTAAAGTGTCCAATCAGAAAGGAGACTAATACCGCCCGAACTCTCACACAATTCCCGGCAGGTCACGTAAAACATTCAGCATACGGCCTTTGCTGTCTTTAGACGCGTAGTCACCTTTTTTGCAGGGTGCGGCCGTAAGGAACAACACATTTGGCACGCCTTGCAAAATTAAAATTTCAGACATACATACCCAAAGTTGGGCACGCGAACGTAGTTTTGTAAGAAATGTTACGTATATTTTTTTTTAAGGCTCAACTCGGAGAAAGTGGAATTTGCAGAAAATCAAGCAAAAGCCCCCCCCCCCCCCCCACACACACACAGACACACACACACACACCTTTCTTGTGCACTAGTTTATGAGCTCGCTCCCGGATGGCTTGTTTAACGCAAAAACACTAAGAACCAGTGGCGTAGCCAGGGAAATGGGGGGGGGGGGGGGCTTTTTCGGGGGTTATAGCCTCCCCCCCCCCCCCCCCCCCCGGGCTGGCCCGTGTGGGCTGAATAATGGCGATAATTAATATTTTTAACAAAATATATGAACAATGACAACCTGGTAACAAGCTCACAAACCAGTGTGCAGACCATGAAGATGGACTATACGGCATACAGAATGTACGGCCGCCGTTACTGTTCTATTTTTAGTATTTTACAACCTCTGACTTTTGTGCTCTGAAAGTATAATATAAAGATAAAACTTCTCGCAAAACTACGTTTGTGTCCTCAGTTTCAGGTATGCACGTTTGGAATTGAAATTTTGCGAGGCGTGACCCAACGTGTTGGTCCTTGTACTGCATGCCCCAGCCTGTAGATTATAGACCCTTCTCAAAATCGCTCTCTGCGTCCTGCCATCTTTGTCTACTGGGCTGTGTGGTACGCGTTCTGATCATGTCCATGCGATATGCAGTGAAAACTGTATACGAAAGACACGTTGTTCGCTGAACATATGACGACTGAATTACCTGCGGACGCACCTCGAACGCGTTTTAGGCATGTTTGCTGTGTAGATATGTACATTTCGAACATGTCTGCAGAGAGTTGATATATGATCAATGTGACAGGACTCGTCACTCATCGAAGAAACGCGTCTACTCAGAAAATGTCTCCAGATGTTTTTTTTTTTTTTTTTTAGTAGTGTTTTTGCAGTATGGTTGCGACTTAAAAGGTGTTGCTCGAGGAGATCTTGGGACCCAGTTTCGTCTCCAAAGCACCTCGTGACTTTAACCCCCGCTGCGCTAAACACGGGGTTTCCAGACTCTCGGGGCTCACGCGGCGGCCCGTTCCTTCAACCCACGCGGAGGCGTCCGCGACAATGACGACGCTGCAAACGGGCGGAGCGGAGATTAGCGTTAATCCGCGCGCGGGTGCGCGCTCATCTCGAACGCGATCGTCGTCGCCACCGGTGCATACACAGCTATGGCGCACCGCGTCCGGGCCAAGCGGGTACGGATTAAGCGTTCCCACTTCCAAATTAAGCGGGTCAAATCCGCCGAGCCCCAATCCTCGGCTCCGGAGAAAACCTCTTTCAGCGTCATGCAGAATTCTTTCGGACCAAAGCTCACTCCTCGCGGCAAGTCTCGGAGAAGAGGCCTCTACAGTCGGAATCCTTCGCGCACTTCCTCGGGCGCAGCTGACAGTACGGTGAGAGCTATACGAGCACGCCCGACCAACGAACCGCCTTCCTTTCATCACCTAATCCGGTCCATCTGCGCGTGGGTATGGGCGGGAGGGGATCACGAGACGAAATATAGACGTTATGACTGGTCCAGTGAGTACGTAGCTTCCACCGCACTGGCAGCGAAGGAGTGGGTGGAGATGACGCTGTGTATACCGTCTGTAGGCAGGGAGCCCTCTGTTGACTCGCGGATAACCTGCCTAAGTCTCTCGATGAGACGATTGCCGTATTGCTCGGCTTACGGTGGCCGCCTTCGCCGCCCCCTCGCGAAGATTTAGATTGAGATTCGTCTTGCCGATTGTCTGCGTCTAGACTGAAAGGGACTGGAATCTTAGTAAGCTCGAGGAGCTTACCCACTTGTCTTCATTCATACTGAATTTAACGCGTTGTGTAAACGTGACCCTGCGCGCTGTGACGATGGTGTGCTGGCTGGAATTACGGAATTGTCAAATTAAACTAGTCTCTTATACTTCCCCGGTTTTGACTTGCAAAGTCGGAAACGTCGCTCTCGCTGCATTCGGCATCTTCTGATGATGTCAAAGCTACCGTTAAATCGTCGTTTTTCTCTCTCTCAAAGCTACAGTTGGATCCCCGAGCTACTGTTTAGTCGCGGAAAAGTCTATGCGTCGATACACTGACGGAGATTATAGAGACAAGAGCGCGCTTGGACGTCGGAACGCCGAGCTCTGGTTGCTATGAATAGACCGAAAGCTAGCCGCCTTTGTCTCCACTGCGCTTGCCGAACGCGTTTGAATACGAAAGTCAAACCCCGGACGCCGGCGTTCAGCGTTCTAACGCGTTCGACGAGTGCAGTGGAGACGGAGGCAGCTAGCTTTGTGTCTACCCACTAATCATACCAATCAGAGCTCGGCGTTTTGACGGCCCCATGTGACATTTTGACGACTCCTTCTCTCTCTCAGTTTCTCGGCGCATACATAGGTTGCACTGACGTAATTTGGTCCTCCTTTCTGGTGGCCGAACTTCCTTGAGCGTAGCCTTTACTGTGCATATTCTACGAGCAGTACACGAGCGTCGCGAGGGAGCAGAAACAAGTGAGCACAGCTTCATTATACTTTGTTTCACTTTATCTGCGAGCGAAGCCAAAGCTAGAAGCGCGAGACCAGCGCTTTTTGCGTTTCTGCCCAGCTCGCGCGCTCGAGCAAAGCCTGAAGGCACGGAGCTTTCGTGCTAGCGCTTCCAGCTTTGCCTTAGCTCGCACATAAGGTGAAACGAAGTATAACAGCAGGTTTTGGCCACCAGAAAGGAGGAAGGATATGACGTCACGTGCAACCCATGTATAGGAAACCGCACAAGTGCTGCACTGGGCGAAATTGTTAGCGCGAACACGATATCGGCGCTTTTCCGCAATTCACGTCTAAAATGTACTGGCTGGCACCAGATGTTTACGCAGCGTGAAACGCAATGCAAGGCGGACCTAATTCGTTAGGCCAGTATAAGTCACGGTTTTACATGCGCTCCGGTCGCTGCTGCAGTTTTCGTTGCTGTGGACACAACCAACGCAACTTTTCTTCTCGTTTTACTTCAATGGTCATCGCGCTAACCGCCGACAACACGCAATCACAGAAACCGCAAGATAATTGGGGGTTGTGTGGATATTTATACAGCGAGTCGTTGGTCAGCCACTTTTAATGTTGCGACGAGTCACTCGCTGTAGATGAGCAATTTAGCCAGTGCAGTAGAACCGCTAGCCTGGGGTCTTTAACGTGCATCACGCAGTAGTGATACACGACCGCACGCCGGTACGATGCTCATCCAGATCGAAACGGGCAGGGGTGGGGATGAAACGGCAAGAGACGAGCAGAAATCACGAAATGAAGTGTTTAGGCCAGTTCAGTGTTTTCCCGCTAGGTGCAGTCCGTTTTGCTGGATTCTCGAATACCGGCGATCGCTTCGCGCGTCAAGTGCGGCGCAGTGTATGTATGCAGCGCTCTTCAGACATAACACCCCCACTCGGTTATTCAAATATTGACGTATTGCCAGCTACTAGAAGCTAAATAGACCGATTTCACCAGCCAGTTTAGTTACGGGGCGGTTCCTCAATTCATCGAGGGAACTTTAGTCTTTCTGCACGTTGGACAACACCGCCGTAGCTTTGCGCGTGCAGAGTAAGAGACGACACGAGCCGTCTCGTACATTGCCGCCTGCCTCCTGCTACAGTGTTCTCCTGCAAACTAAAGTTATGGCGGCGTCACGCGTGCGTGAAACGCTTAGGGAGATCGGTCTATTGTTCACTGCAGAAGGCGGAATATCTTCCCCGAGCAGGGTTGTGATCGGGAAGAAAAAACTTCATCACGCATAGTTTGACCGGTAGCAGAAGGAATATAAACAAAACGTGCCAGCAAATTAACCATTTCGTGGCGGCATCAAGTTTGGGTACCTCTGTACATTCGCGTAAACAATGCCCGCTTATGTGCGCGCTTACCGGGCGACGAAAAACATCTCTCTTTCTTCGGTAACTGAGAGATCCCCCCATCGACGCCGCACCGCACACACAGGTTTGTGGTCGCTCTCCCAAACAAACAATCTCCGGAACACTTCCTGCCTCGTACGGGTGGCGTCCCCGCGGTATGCCGCGCACACGATTTTCGCCGCGTGTGAAAGCGTGACGCTCGAGTCAGAGACGCACGTCCACAACCGCGCAGTTGCCTTCCAGTCGAAGAAGACGCTCGTCCGTATGCCGCAACGGGCCGCATACCCTCTCGTTCATACGTCGCACGGGTCGACCTCTCCAACCCCCGCGAGGGTCCGCCACACTGATTCCCCCCTCGTCCGCGCGAGCTGCGTGCTCCGGTCGTGGCGTGTGCCTGACTGCGGTGGGGCCCCCCGCTGCGACGGGGGACCGCTTGACGGGCCCGCTGACACGCCGCGACCCGGGGGACCTCGGAGCAAGGGGACCCGCGGGGGGCAGCAGAATGGTCGGCCCTCATTCAAAGCGCAGTCATTCATGCGCCGCCGCCGCCGCAGCGTCCGCCACCGGGTGGCCCGCCATGGGCTCAGAGGGCGGGTACTCGTCGTCGGCTCCCTCGACCGCGTGTGTCGAACGTCAATATGGATGGGCGCGGTGATCCCTACGGGTAATGCTGCGGTAATAATTGTAGCTAACTCAGGGTTCCTTGTTGTCACCTAAAATGTTCAACACGATACCACTTTGCAACCGACCCTGCGCGTCTCCTATTGCTGGTGCTGAGCGGAAGAACTTACCGACGTGAAGTGTTTACGTAGCGTTTTTTTTTTTCTTATTTGGCATTGTTATTTCCTTTCGTGCAGCCTTCGTGTGAATTCAAGCTGTTACATTGTCTGCCGTGTTATCCGTTTTGAATAATTTAATTTATTTTTCGCAGAGCTACGAAATATTTTCCGAGTCGAATGCCCCAGGTTCTCGTCAGGTCACGGGCATATCTCATATCAAAATACACCTCTGACGAGTGTCTGTAAATATATATTCTCTCCGTTCCCGCTACTCGACTCTTTTGACTAACAGACCCCCTTCGAAAGTCATGTACCGATTAGAGGGTCGGAAGCACTGCACAATGGCGGAACAACTGACATCGTGGAACGCCCAAGTCATTCCATAAGATAGCGAACGTCGGATCACGGCCGAAGCTAGGAGCCGATGAGTCAAGCAGCGACGTAAGAGCAACGACACTGCGCTCATCACCTTTTTCTACGGCTGTGTTTTTGCCTTTTAATCCAACCAAACGCATAAAGTGTGCCGCGATGTTGTGGTTCCAGTCCGCCATTGAGCAGGGATTCCACGGCTGCCAACAGAGGGCAATCATTTCTAAAGGGGTCTATCGTTGAAATGCATATACTACCCAAGCAAGTGCCTACGTACAATGTAAAGAGCTAGAGTTCCGTAGGGTAACAATGCTGAATTAATCTACCGACCTAAATGCGGCTGCGGAGCAAACGATGCAAGCGTACCCGCTCCCTTTTCCCTGTTTCTCATAGTAAAATTCCTCACGCAACGCGGCAAGTTTTCAAATGCTTTGGTCGTTTCATCCAAGCTTTTGGAATATAGCAAAGACTGTGTCTAATCCCGCGGGATAATATCGTTGGCAAATCAACTTTCTACAGAAAGAAATGGCATGAAAAGCTTCGAAGACAGTTTGCTTTCTGTGCAGTGGCAGTTGTGCGAATCAAAAACAAATCAAAATAGGTTAGGTGGTGCGTGCGCGGAAGATACAAAGCTAGCCATATATGGCGGACGCAACTGAAGTCAAAAGTCACAGATTTTCAGTCTCTAGATAACACCACATGCGAAGGGGCGCTTAGCTACCACTCACAGCATGCAGTGGACTCATTAACGAGAGGCGCCAGATTTCTTCTTTTTGTACTTTTTTTTATTCCTCTCGGTCTCAGGCGTACAATAGCCACATGCCCGTCTCTGCTGGTTCTTTCTTTTGTCCAAGCAGAAGGCCACGCAGACGCGTGTGCATGCACACTGTCGCCGCCGCCATACATTCCGAGCGTCGCTACATGCGTCCGTTGCGAGCGCGTGCGGCAGCAGCCACCCCGCGGGCCAGATTCCATTCAGCGTCGTTACCTTCCCCTCAATGCACCCCCGAGAGTACAGGGAGGGGGGTACACAGCGGAAAATTTGGGCGGGCAGCGGCTTCAAAGAATCCGCGGATGAAATTTAAATTACCTTTCTCGCCTTCGTGTCTTGTGTGTGCTGGTGGGGCGCGTGTGTATGTGCGTGTGTATTAGTGTGAGTGAACGTATTCTCGTGCGCATGTACCGAGTGCTGCGTTCGGAAGCTCTTGGCCGCCATTGTAGCACGGGGACACAATGTCGCCGCTCGACCGACGATTCAAAAGGCGACAGAAACACGCGCTCTCTCCAGGTGACGGTCTCTCGCTCTCTTTCTTTCGATTTGTTTATGTATTTATTTTTACGTATAGTATATACACGGAGCTCTGCTTTGATCTCGTAAAATGAAGCTTACGCAATGTCGCGGTTGAAGGATAATGGGAGCAGGTTTTTGGCTATCTAATAATCTACACTTCCGCTGTCGCCTTCTGACTTGGGTACTGACGTTTGTGTGATGAACCGCACATCAGTTGCGCGTGATATAATGTTTTGCAATACCTCACTTTATTTTATGTTTGTTTACTTTTTTCAGGAGACAAAAACAAATTTCAAAGGAATGAGTCTTTTTTTTTTCTTTTGTTAGGTTTCTGTTAATATCGCGATAACATTTTCTCCCATGAAGATTAAACTGACTACGTTGAAGATGTCTTCGCGCTTCTGTAACGCGCGCACTGTATTCATACGATAACATGTGCAATGTAAAACTACGAAGTAAAAAAAAAGGGACTCAGGTGCAACATTACGTGACGAGCTTCATGCTGTCCGTTATTTTTATGCTATGCTCCTATTCTTCGCATACGTTTTATGTGAGTTGCCTTTAGAATAAGAAACGCTCATCTTTTTATATGTGGCAAAAGTAACAGCCCCGTAGGACCTAAGAACAAAAATAGCAAACGACTGAAATTTATTTTTTGTTTACGTTGTACCGAAGCCGAGTCTTCCAAGTTTGTACACAAATTCGTGACGTTGCACACAGAATACATCAGGGCCGGCTCACTAGAAACAGCGTCACAGCCGAGACTGGGGGGAGAGAAAGCCCTGCCAAAGCCAGTGCACGAGCGGAGCGGTACTCAAACCGCGTTTTAAACGCGCGCTCCCAGCCTTTGTTGCAGTGCTTTCTTTCACCCAGTCCCAGCTGAGACGCTGTTCTAGCAAACTGGCCCAGAACTCTGTTACACTTCCGCTGGGTTCTAGCCAGTCTTATGCATCTTACTAAACCTAATCGGTTACAATTACTATCGCTTAAAACGCATTTAATCAGATTTCTCGATTACTCGAGACGAAACGTACTTGGCCGTCACTTGAAAAAGTAACAGTTCTCCGATTACTTCAGATGTTCAAAACGAGAGGGGTTTTCTGCCGGTTTGAAAACGGGACTTTCGTACTTTCCATTATTGCATTTGGGATCCCCGAGTTACGAACTATACTTACCTTTTTCAATTCACCGATTTCGGTAAACCATTCTTCTGTCGGAGATTTGGTTCGACGATTTCTTGGTAAGAAAACCTGTACAAGCAAAGGGCGCCACTGGAAACGAGAGGGGAAAAACAAGGTAACGGTTACGAGTAATTTTAGTACTTCCAAAATTAATCAAAGTACCGTTGCGATTACTTCCTAATAATCAAATTATTACGTGATTACTTTATTAAGTAATCGATTGCAGGAGTAATTTGATTCCTTGGAATGAGTACCTTACAAGATTGCAGCATGGTCCGGGCACCCGGGGAGTCAAACTAGTTTTAAGACGTTCATCCCCTGCTGTCAAAAAAGTGTTTTTTTTTTTTCTCTCGAATATTATGTAGCTCGTTTGCTGCTCGCACTATCGGTTTATTCGATCATTTGCCATAGGCTCCTAAAGAAAATAATTAAAAATTAGCCAAAGGCCGCTGTCACGCTGCAAGTACATGACGACAAAATGACCTGCGGACAGGCCTCGAGCATATTTGAAGCGTGTTTATTCATACATATATGTGTGCTTCAAACATGCATTCTGCAGCCAGTTTTCATATGGACAATGTGAAAGGACCGTCATACAAGAAAGAAACTCGCCTCGGATAGTGTCTGCATGACTGCCTTTTGTATTATGTATTAGATATGTGACCACAGACATAAAGGTATACCTCTTCTCCCTTCAGGACTGAAAATATCTCACCTTTTAATTCCTCCGTGTGCTATTTGTCCGAAAATAGAGCCGTACGCCTTTAACTTACTGTATCGTAATGTTTGCTTTGTCTCGTGTCAAATCCTATATGCACTATTTTTTTGCCCTTTTGCGACGCATTTACGAGGAAGTTTTAGCGGATCGGTATTGGGGTGAAAAGAAGCTATCTGCGAAGACACCTGTGTGACAAATTTCTGCTTCTTTTCTTTTTTTTACTATTCTTACTTCTGCGAGTGGTTTTCTACGTATCGTAAGCGGATGAACGGTCCTTGTCGAACAGAACTCGTCTTGAAATTTTAATTTATATATATATATATATCTGAGACCACGTGTGTCTGAGTAAAAGACAAACACGTGAGCACGTGAGGGGAAGTTGTGTAACCAACACCTACCACGTCGTGCGGAGAAGCGACCTTTACGGTTCCTATTTATAGACCGCGCACGCTCAAAATAGACGTTACGTAAAAATCGGATCCATTATTAGAAGACCGAACAAAACAAAAATCAATACTCTCCACTCTGTTTCTTGAGATGGAGACAATTCGAATAAAGACTGCGGTGTAATTTGTTGTGGCTATTACCAAACAAACTTTTTTTTTTTTTTTTTTTGTCGCTGCGAAATAAAAAATGTACGGTCGGTGGCCCCCGCGGATTTCTATTTCTTGCGTTCCTTTTGTTTACAACTTCGTCTGTTTTCGTGAGCGGCTAATCTGACAAAGAGGAAATTGAATGTCGCAGGAGGTTTCAACCCTCCTCAACGTTCATGCCAGGACAGCTTGTTTGGTGCTTTGTCTCAATCGCTCGCTTTTAATCCTTATAATTGTTGAAGGTCTTGACGTGTTACGTCAGATAAAGTAGTTGGCCGTCGTGACTCATTCATATTTCGAGTGTAGCTCATCGCCACAAACGACAAAATACCAACAACGAGCCAACGTTACAACAAATTTGTTGTAAAAAGGTTTAGACAACGGGAGGTTTTTTAATACGACTTCACTTTTAGCCACCAAGATAAGAACACTGAAATAAAACGAAAATGATAAGAGGACACAGACTCTCCTTATCAATTGTCTTCGTTGTTTTGTTGTGCTTCGTGGCTTCGAGGATATGTACTAAGGAAAGGAAAGGCTCGATGAAGTTAGTCAGTTATATAGCTGAAGGCTGGTGCTACTGTGGAACCACTCATGTGTCGGTATTATTATTTGTTCTCGTTAGGTTAGGTTAGTTCAGGTTAGGTGCAGCTAGTGTTCATTGTTTTGTCCTTCTGATTTGCATCACGCAGCGCCCATGACTCGCTTACAATTGACATATAACCATATTGAACAGATCCCCGCGAATACTACCTTTGGCATTTTTTATGACATCCGTATCTTTTGACAGCGTAATACTACCAGTGTACTGTTTTTCTTTGTTTTGTTTTTTTATTTATGTTTATAAAGTCTTTATATTAGTTCCAGAGGAATCGGAAAATGCACCACTAAGGAGGCGTCAAGCTCATGGACACTGAAATAATTGAACGAATAAATGAATGAATACTGGGCTCAGTTAGGTTGCGTTAGGTTAAGTTAGGTTAGGTTAGGTTAGGTTAGGTTAGGTTAGGTTAGGTTCGGTTCGGATAGGCTAGGTTTGGTAAGGTTAGGTTAGGTTAGGTTAGGTTAGGTTAGGTTACGTTAGGCTAGGTTCAGTCCGGCTCGGTAAGGTTAGGCTGGGCGCAGTCGTTTCAGGTTCGGTCAGCTCAAGTTCTCTCAGGCGCACTGTGCTTGCTTTCTGTGGCAGCAGCACCTACTCGTGCTTACTATACCATAACCAGCGAGAGCGCGACGCGTGGAGCTGAAGACGTCGCCGTACGTCTACGGCCACGGGGCATGCGAGCCCTCCTCGAACACTGTGTCGACCCGCGACGTCGCAGGCCCTTCGTGCCTCGGAGGGGGGTTCAGCCTCGCGCGCCCACGCAAGATGGATCTGCGGATTAGGGCTCCTCTCGCATCGCGTGCGCGCGGCCCGTGAAGCCGGCGCGGCGGCGACTCGGGGCCCGCGCGGCTTCTCTTCTGCTCTGTCGCTATCGGGCCCTGCCTGCCTGCACGCAGCCAGTCGAGGCTCAGACCCCGCCGGTGGCTGCAGGAGGAAGGGATAGTCCCTAAAGCCAGCTTCTCTGCACGGATTGGCTTCGCCGAGCCTTCTTCCCCCCGCGCGTAATTTGCAGGCTGCCGGCAGAAGAGCTTCGGAGCAGCCGCGCGCTCGCTGCGGCAGCCGAGCGAGAGGAGATTGCGTATTCAAAACGCTTGCCTGAATTTCCTACCGCTCATTTTTTTTTTTGTGTTACACGTTATATAGTTTGCTTTCGTAATGTATTTGTTTGGCTGTTTTCTGTTTCTTTTTATGCAATGTTTTTGTCTGTTTTTTATTTCTTTTTTTTTAAGAAGGAAGGATGAAAAGAAAAAAGAGTGGCACACAAACGATCCTGAAGTTAGGTTTGTTTTTGTTTTGTTTACTATCGTTACTTGTCCTACGTTTTCCCGTAAGTGCATTTTTTTATATTCGTGTCTAGCTTAGTCATTTGATGCAACTTATCGTGCTTTATAGCGTATAAACTGCTCTTTCTTTTTTTTTGTACTGGGTGTTTAATATGTGCAGCGAGGAAGTACGGGAAAGCTGCTCAGTTACGTGTCACTGAGTTTTTTTTTACGTTTTTTTATGCGTACGGGATTTGGTATTAAGCCACTATCGCAGTTCAAAGAGAGCTTTGTTAAGTTGTCTAGAGAAGGGTTCAGCCAGATCTTTCTGACGTACGGCAATAACCATGCGTCGTTTTTATTCCTAGTACTTCCGTTTCTTGCTTTTCTTTTAGGCAATCACAATCTGCTTCGAATTATAATATTAACTTTTTTTTTAAGAGTGCGTTTTCGTGAAGGTTGAGTCTTAGGTAAGAGAGTGTTCATTTTACTCTGCTCAAAGGCATACGCAAAATGCAGTGTTCTAAACTTCTTTTTTGTTTTTCGCGGGCGGACGCCAGACAATATTGTCACGAAGAAAATTGGAATCTTTCTCCGTTGATGAAAATACTGTTATTAACCAACAACTGTTTCTTTATTGAACATAGAGAAATTACTCTTTTACTTCACTTTGCACAGTATGTAATTTGAAATTAAACTTTTGGGGGTACTACTCCTAACTTCTGGCGACTTCTCCTGCTTTCCTCCTCGATCACATCTCCAGCGGGCAACCCGACCAGAGCCAAACTCAACAAACAAGGATCCACACAAAGATAAGCGAGCCGAACTCCTCCACACCCGTAAGGGGTCTCAAGTTTGCAAATTAGCGGGCGGAAGACTCTACAGTCGAAGGGGATCGGACGTGCAGGTTGGCCTCCAGAGGCAGGGGGATGTTCAAGGCTTGCCATCCAGGAGCCAAGTCCTCTGCGGGACTTTGGCGGCTGCTTATATTGAGTTTAGCAGCATTCTGGGGCCACTTTGGCAACCAGTCCCAGGTTTTTTTAGAGTCAATCGAAAGCCTCGGAGCCCAAAGGAAATATGAACATCCCAAAAACAAGCGCATAGACAAGACAGAACACGTTCCGAACGAAGCTCACAAGAACAGCTATAAACAATGCAAAGTACATTCATCGACAGAGAAGTTATACACGGAGCAAAAACCACCTCCGAGGTGGAGATCCCAGAAAAAAATGTGCACAAGATAAAAACATCTCCGACGCGGGGTTCTATAAACTAGGTGTACCATTACAGTGTTCACGTTCGTCCCCATTTGGGGCCCCCCGACTCCGGTAGAAGCCACGAGCCTTGCCGTGGAGACGAAAGACCCTCGGTGAAGGTGAAAACGTAAAGTAAAGCTAGACTAAACACTCGTGGGAACACAACTTCGCGACAATATTGTTTGGCGGCAAGCGCAGCCGATCATGTCTGGCAATTAAGACAGTCAACAAGTTGCACTTCTTGTCTCGAGGAGCCATGCTCGTGCCAGAACGTTTCGCTGGGGTACGTTGTCCCGTATTTGCCAGAAATCCGATGAGCTATGCGTATTAGGATGGACACGTAATCCGCGCCAAAAGTCCAAAAGTAGGGTTGAAAATCTCGAGTATTTTATTCTGCTTGAGGGAGAATAACTACGTTGTTTTTAGCTTTCATTACTACAGAGCTTGCAACTTTGTAATGAGTCTGTGGCTTGGATATATGTACACACATCTTCTAAAAGGGGTGATATGTTTTTCATGACTTAGTGGCGTTACGCAGATCAACACAAACATGAAAATTGTTTTTTTTTTTCTTCTTTTTTATAGTCGCCCTTTTCTTTCATTACTATAGCGCAGTGCATTTTGTTTTTGTTTAAAGGACACATGCAAAGAAAAAAAAAATTTTTTTTTAAACAGCTTAGATGGAAAAAGGATATCATAAAACGATTTTACAACGAAGAAAAAAAATTTTTAGAGCTATATTTACGGCGCTATACGAATTTGAAGTTGGCACCGCCGGAGCCGCCGCTGGTCACATGGTAGGCCCGCGCGCCGCCGCCCTGCGTCGCCGCAGCCGTAAAGCGACGCCGCCACCGCACGCTGAGCGTTGTGCGAACGCCGCTTCAACGCGTTTCTCCACGCCGCCGTCGCCGCCGCCGCACAAGTTCGTCTGGTTCGGGGCGCCGCCGCCGTCATCTGACCGGCGCACAGGTCTATCACGTCTGCTTGCGCTTTTTCAGGAGTTTCCTCTGGGCTCTAAAAGTTACTTATTAATCTTAGTTTTTTGTTATACTTCAAACAAAGATGAATAAGTTACTTTTAGAGGCCATAGGAAGCTTCCGAAAGAGCGCGAGCACCACGTGACAAATATGGGCCCGTCACGTGATAAATAAGGGCCACTTTTCCGCGGCGCCCGCGGGCGCCAGCTACAAATTCGTAAAGCGCCGTAAATATAGCTCTAAACATTTTTTTTTCTTCGTTGTAAAATCGTTTTATGATATCCTTTTTCCATCTAAGCTGTTTAAAAAAAAAATGTTTTTTTTCTTTGCATGTGTCCTTTAAGGTATTACAATAGCGATATAAAGCAAAAAAATAAAAAAAACTTTTCATAAAACTTAGCTGTGCTATATTTCTCAGCTCCTTTACGGAAGATGCAAGTGAGAACAGAGGTAAGAATTATTCCGTTCCTCGACATTCTCGCACGTGGATACGTTGCTCGTTTTGCGCCCCCCCCCCCCCCTCAAAAAAAAAAGTGTGTTGCTTGTATGTTTAGACAGTCTCGAACTTAGTACGCCTCCACGGGTGACTTGTCTCTTAGCTGTAGATGAGAAATGTAGCCAGTGCAGTACAACCGCTAACCTGGGTTTTTTTTTTTTTTTAACGTGCATCACGCAGTAGTGATTACACGAACGCGGGCCGGTATACGAAACTCATCCAGATCGAAACGGGCAGCGGGTGAGGATCGAACCCAGGAAGTTCTGCAGCGCAAGCTTTCGCTTTAGGCTCCGAGCTGAGACGCGTTCGCACTTTGCGTAACTCTATATAAGTATACTGAATACCGCCTCTTTTCGTTGGCACTGAAGCGGTGCTACAAAAGCGAAGGTAATGCGAGAGAAAACGGGACTCATCGAAGCGTTGGCCTTGGGGACTTTCACCGCCGTTTGACCTCAGTTTGCAAAGGGCTGCGCAAGCCAAGCGTGTCCCCCCCGACTTTCTTGGACAGGACTGCATTCTTCGCGGCTGCGCATTTCGTACGCGGGGCTCGACTGGCTAAGCAGGTGCCGTTTCAAGGGGAACCGGCGCGCTCTCGCCTCGCCGGTGTAGCTTACCGCATTCTTCCAAGTTTTGATCGATCTCCCGGGTTTTGACACCTTGTCGACGGCATGCCGTACGACACACAAACTCGACGTAGCGCGGGAAAAGAAACGTAAACCTCAAGGATTGCTCGAATGAAGTGAACTTGGCACCCATTTTCCTCTCCCTCGATCCCCACAATTATACTTCGTGGCTTTGCGATGGTAATGGCGAAGTCAAATCACGTTAGACTTGCCCACAATCTGACAAAAGCTCACTACGGCACGCGCAGCGTGAAAAATGAGATGTCAATTCAAGATTGAAACCTCCAGATGTTAAAAAAACTAGATATTAACTCTCCATTCGAGTGTGATATCCTTTGCCAGTTTGACGAGGAAACGTCCAAACTTTTATTTAATGCAATTATTCATCGCACCTCTTTTTTTTTATGTAAGAAGAAGCTTCATAAAACCACTGACATTTTAAATGTAAATATTTGCAAGCTTGAGAGTTAAGGAGATAACTTTCGATGCGTACCGTGCTAATGTCAAGCTGTCTTTTCAAATATCGGAGGTTGTCTTTAACGTCAACTAGCACGCCTGACTTTTTTTATTTATTACGACAGATCCAACCTGCAGGTCCATTTAACATTTTTATCTTTTTCTGTTTTTTTTTATATGTGATGTACACACAAATGAATCGCACGAAACTGAACTTTTTTTCTCGAAAACGCGTTTTCACTACGAGAAAAAAATGTTTCAAGTTTGCGCGACGGCCCTGCTCCCACCGCGGACTGCATTAGTTGCCACCTTTGCGGTCCTGTGGAAGGCAGGAAAAAAGTTGTAGGCCAAAATTGTTTCCTGTTTCATGTAACACACTAAAGTCTAAGTCCACTGCATGCAATTATTATGTGCTTTACGAATTAAAAAAATACATAAAATATTCATAACTTTAGACCCGGTGCAACAAATACACTCAAGTTCGGGCCTTCTACCTCAATATTTATGGCATTAGCGACTTTGAAAACTATATAATATAGGCCAGGGAATCTCAATTATTCATGCAAAATATAAACTTCCAATAAAAAATAAAAACATAAAAAAATATTTGAAAAAGTACATCTTCAAAAAATACCCATATTAAAAAAAAATAAAAAAAACGATCTTGATTTTATTGAAACTCTGGAGTACAACTCTCCTTAGGCCAGGCAAAAAGGAAGTACAAAAACACGTTGCATCATTTGCTTGCTACAAAAGTTCTAAGCGGTCAAAGTGGCGGTTGCGAAGCGTCTTGACTCCGACGTTTTTCGCTTCACCTCGCTGCTAGTAACTTTTTTTATTTCTTTTAGCAAAAAATAAAATTTTTTTTCGCCACAAATAAGAAATTCATGTGTTGTAGCTTGCTGTAATAAAAAAAAAACTGTTTCCAAATTTGTTTTTAATTTTTTTTTTTTGTAGTGTGGCTGTTTAGGGCACTTGTGGAAGTTTATACTCCTTAATCACGCTTGGACTTCGCATGTCTCGTTTATTAAAACTGTAGGGAATAAAAGAACGACGCCTCTGGTACAAGGCTACGGGGTGCTTATGTTACGGCGAAGCCAAGGAGGAGGTTTATTTACGTTTGCCACGCGGTATACGTGGTTCGCATTCGCTGTCGCTGTCAGGAGCTGGTAAGATATTTGAGCTCATGTTTACCGCGGGGCAAACGTACACATCCCCCTTGGCTCCGCCGTAACATAAGCGCCAAGTACCCCTGTACCTGAGGCGTCGTGCCTTTATTCTCTACAGTTCTAATAAACGAGACTCGAGCAGACTTCAGCCCAACTCCGGAACGAACAGTTGTCCATGCCCTTCTTGCTTGACGTCTAAAAACGTAACAACGACCTAAATATGACGGCTCGTCAACGCCTGCCCTTGAAGAATATTTGGAGAATCCAAAACTCTGGGCGCATCGAGGTGGATTACTGCGACAGTTCAGCTAGACTCATGCGCGGTGGCAGAGTTGGTGTCGGCGCGTCAGTGATGTAATCTGGACATTTGTGTGTTTGTGCGTGTTTGCCCAGGAAAGGCGCAGATGCAGAGCTTCACTGCGCGTGAACTTTGACTCTGCCTGGTTCGTGGCCACTGGCGTTGGTTGTCAGCGCGGGGACTTCTCGGTCGCAAGAGCATTCCGAAACCTTCGGGCTTCAGTTGGTTTGGCGGCGCAGACGAAGCAACGGGAGAGGCGACAGACGTCGCTGTTGTGCACTCAATGCACGCAGTACATAGCTCACTTACGAGTTTTTTGCGCCGATTACCTCCGCGTTCACAAGAAGGAGATACCTTCCAGCGACAGCGACCACGAACCCCGCATACCGCGTGGCAAACGTAAATAAACCTCCTCCTTGGCTTCGCCATAACATAAGCACCCCGTAGCCTTGTACCCGAGGCGTCGTTTTTTTATTCCCTACAGTTTTAATAAACGAGACATGCGAAGTTCGAACGCGATTAAGCAGCGTAAACTTTCACAAGTGCCCGTAAACAGCCACACTACAAAAAAAAATAATAAACAAAAATCTGGAAAGATGTTTTTTTTTATTACAGCAAGCTACAACACATACATTTCTTATTTGTGGCGAAAAAAAAGGTTACTTTTCGCTAAAAGAAAAAGAAAACAAAGTTACTAGCAGTGGGGTGAAGCGAAAAACGCCGGAGTCAAGACGCTTCGCAACCGCCACTTTGACCGCTTAGAACTTTTGTACCAAGCAAATGATGCAACATGTTTTTTGCACTTTATTTTTGCCTGGCCTAAGGAGAGTTGTACGCCAGAGTGTTAATAAAATCGAGACCGTTTTTTTTTTGCTTTTTTCAATATGGGTATTTTTTAAGATATGTTGTTTTCAAAATATTTTTTTCTATGTTTCTGTTTTTTTTTGAAGTTCATATTTTGCATGAATAATTGAGATGCCCTGGCCTATATTATATATAGTTTTCAAGGTCGTTAATGTCATACATATCGAGGTAGAAGGCCTGAAACAGGCACGTAACCAGGAGGGGGGGCCCATGGGGCCTGCCCCCCCGAAATCTTCCATTTTGCTGGGACCTCCCCTCCCCCTTATACAGCATTTTTAATTCATACAGCACATAATAATTGCATGCAGTGGACTTAAACTTTAGTGTGTTACATTAAACAGGAAACATTTTTGGCCTACCACCTTTTGCCTGCCTTCCACAGGAACGCAAAGGTGGCAACTAATGCAGTCCGCGGTGGGAGCAGGGCCGTCGCGCAATCTTGAAACATTTTTTTTCTCGTAGTGAAAAGGTGTTTTCTAGGAAAAAAGTTCAGTTTCGTGCGATTCATTTATGTGTACATCACATATAAAAAAACCAGAAAAAATAAAAATGTTGAGTGCACCTGCAGGTTCGATCTCTCGTGGAATCACCCTGTAAATGATTCCTGGGAAGTTGGACTACCTGGGAGGGGAACATCTAGTCTGCCATTCCATTTTTGCCTTATGAACGGGGGTGGCAATATCGGCATCTATCAAAAAGAAGTGGAAATGAAATTGGAGCAGTACAACTTAGCCTTTGGTGTGAGTTATAAATATGGAAGGATGGAGAAATGTAGTACAGGTAATACCAGGACTGATGTATGCTGACGACATAGTACTTAATGCAGATAACCAGGATATATTAGAGTAACTATCTAGAATATGTGGAGAGGAAGGAGACATCTTGGGTCTGAGTTTTAGCAGTGACAAGCCGGGAGTAATGGTGTTTAACGACGAAAAGAGGGAACCTCTGAGGATACTAGACATCGTAATAGACCATATAGGAAAATAGAAATATCTGGAAATCTGGCTCAATGAGAGAAGGAAACATCTAGAGGAGCATAAAGAGAATATAATTAAAAAGGGAATAAGAATGGCAATCTGGGCTAGTTGGTTCATGATAACTTTCAGGACGCCGAAAATACACAAGGACAAGAAAGGAGACGAAACAAGGCGCACTCGCAACTATACTTCGTTTCAGCTTAGGTCCGAGCGCGGCCGATGTTATGAGCCGAAGGGCCAATCAAACAGCGCAAATCGCAACGTCATGGCGTGCTCTCTGTAGTTGATAGGACTAGCCGGTATTCGCCGTCTCTCTGTGCACTGCTCCTTCGCCAGCTAGTCAAACGCAGAGAGCACGCCATGACGTTGCGATTTTTGCGCTGTTTGATTGGCCCTTCGGCTCATAACATCAACCGCGCTCGGACCTAAGGTGAAACAAAGTATAGCGTTTATGAAAAAAAAAAAAAACACTCTCTTATATGCTCATGGCAAACAACACAGTCATACTGCACAGTCATACTACATCCGGTGTAGCCCCCTTCGTAAAAAATTGTGCTCTTTTGCCGATAGTGACACAGACGTGTCGCTAATGCAATCCTTGCCTTTTTCTTTATTTCGAAGGCCTCGCGCAGCTCCCTCGATATCCGATCGGCGTATCTGGCCAAAAACCTTGTGTCACTGAATGACGGTGTGCATGAGCAACGGCTGCAGACTGCAGCCGTTGCTCATGCACACCTAGCCATGCACTGCAGCCTGCAGTGCATGGCTAGGTGTCCCGACGGGGTAGCCCGTGTAGCCGCCGCATGTTCGCGAGCGCGATCATTAAAACATCTGCCCGTTTGGCCAATGTACGATGATCCGCATGACATGGGGATTTCGTATATGACGCCCGTGGCACATTCCGTGTACCTGTTGCGGTGCTTCGTATTGCAAGGATCTGCGGACTCACGGGGATTGTTGATTCTGCGACACAGTCTCGATAGTTTGTTTGGTGCGGAGAACACAATAGGCACATCGTACCTATCAGCAACCTTTTTAAGATTGTGGGTTAGTGAGTGTACATAGGGGATTACCACCGGCCTCACTGCTGCTCTTTCACGGGGCTGCCTCCGTGTGCCTTTAAACGTTTTTATTAGGGTGTCCGATACATCCACCAGAACTCTCTGCGGGCAGCCCGCTTTCTGCAACCTCGCTGCCTGTCTCGTGAAGCTCGCTTGAGTGTATAAGGGAATAAGAAATTCATTTACTATGAAACTCGAGGCACCATGGAACTATAATTGATATGAAATGGTTGAGTGTATATGGAAAGGAGTGATGGTACCAGGTCTGTCTTTTGGCAATGGGGTACTCTGCATAAAATCAGAGGTTCAATCAGGACTAGAAATTCGACAAAGAAGCGTAGGCAGATTGGCATTGCTAGCACATGGAAAGACACCAAATGAGGAAGTACAGGGGGTATGGGCTGGTCGTCTTTTGAGAGCAGGAAGGCAATCAGGTGAAATTTGAACAAGGGTTGACCGAAATGGATGATACGCGGAGCGCCCGAAAGGTATTTAGGTATTTATATATGAAACGTTTAAATACAAAATGGACAAACCGAACCTGAAAGCTTACAGATAAATACCCATCGTAATATCCCGAGAGATAGCTCACCTAAAATCGAAAGCGAATCTGGTGAAAATAAGGAGTAAGGCTAACTTTCGGTGTGCGATAAAAAAATAAAAGTTGAAAAAAATGCTAGTTTTAGATTTTGTGACGTATGCAACTTGCGATAGCAGGGAGGGGCGACGAACCAAAGACGACTATTCGTTCCAGTCAGCAATGTTCGCATATCTCCGGTCGTGGCTAAGTAACGCCACTTCTGCCTAGGTCACCATTGACCAGGGCCATGCAATTGCTAGAAGTGGGCGATCTTTTGGTGTTTTTTGAAAAAAATTGTAAATCGTGCCAAAAATAGGGGGCGGGTTATCTTTCGGGGGTGCGGAATCTCTCGGGATATTACGTACACACTAGTGATGGGGCTGAGCAGACTATTTCAGTAGAAAAGGAAGCGAAAGAGGCAGAAAGGGAAATGTGAAAGGGTAAATTGCAGGAAAAATCGGCTCTAACAATGTACAGATCACAAAAACAGGACATAAGAAAGAAAAATCTGTTTGATAATCAACTGGGAAGTTCTTTACTGTTTTAGGCGAGAACGGTAGTTTCGAGGTCTAGGACATATAGGGTTAAATTTCATGAGACAGACACATTATGTGCCGCCTGCCATAATGAGAGCGAGACACTAGAGCACTTGGTTTTGAAGTGCACTGGCAAATTGCAATTTATAAAACATGTGACGTCACATAACTGGAGAGCGCGACAAGATTGTTGGTTTTGACAGAACCCTCACTTGTCATTTTATCAATAGGTATTTCGAATTTAGAAATAATAAATAGCATGCCGGGAAGAGTCAAGCATGGGCGCCCAGAAAATGTGCTTAAATTAAGTAGCTAAAAAAAAAAACACAAAAACCCGCGGGAGCTTTTTTCCTAAACTTTGTGTCTTTTTTGTGCGAGACCTAAATTTTGCTTAAAATAGGGCTGGGCGTCGATTAAATTTTTTAACCCGATTGATTGCCACCCCTTAATCGATCTCGCAATCTCGTTCATTTCCATGGAAAATATTAAACAAAAACGTTTTTTTTTTGCTGTTTATGTGGTAAACGACACGATTTATAATTTCAATTATTAATTAATATCGATGTGTTGTTGAGAACAGCTCAAAGACACCCACATCCACAGATCATTACTTGAGCTGCATGAGGCAAAGAGGTTCGTTGATATTCTCCCGCAAGAGGGACCTCTCTCGATTGTTCACAATAGTCTCTGCTGAACTAAACGGACACTCGCACGACGTTGAAGTGGGCCGTGCGTGCGGGACACGTGTAACCTTCTGTACTTGTCTGGAGTTACAAATCTCGCGCCTACAATTTGCTTTAGTTTAAACTTTTATATAAAGTTTGCTCTCCATATGGGTATATTTGTCCACGTCTGCGGGGGGAAAGCGTTTAATTTTTGCTTTTTGGTTCGTCAAAAGTTTACCGATCAACTGGTCAAAAATTTTAATCGCGATTAAAGCATTAATTAATTTATTTTCTGTTTTTTTTTTTTTTTTTTTTTTTTTGTCGGGCAAGATTGAATGCGAGCCCTCAATCTTGCTCGTGATAGCTTCGCCAAGAGGTTGCGCCTTAGAAGGGCACTGACAGGGTGACTTACAGCCTCTTGCAATGTCATCATTCGATCCACCCTTTAAAACCCCGTCACTCGTGATAAATCTCTCGATACAACTCGCTCGTCACAAGCAGAAACACAAAAATTAAGCTTGCGAAAAAGAAAAGAAGAAAAAAGAACAAAAACAAGGCAAAATTTGACTCCGCTTCCTTAATTAAACCGCTTCGTGCCTCAATTGTGAAAACAAGAAGGGGCGTCGTGCCTTCCTTAAAATCGCGACTCCGCAAACAAAGCGCCCGCTATACGCGTTCACCTGTCGGCCCTCAACGCCGGGCACGCAGAAGCCACGTGTGGGTGGCCGCGAGCCCGTCCCGCCGCGCGCGAAAGACAATAAACAGGGCGTCCTCCCCCCGCGTACGCGTCGACCGTAAACGCTCCACGGCGAGAAAGAAGAGAGGACGGGGGCGACAGGAGCGGGCCGACCGAAGAACAGTGCCGACGACGACAAGTGGCGCTGTCGGCCACCGCCTCTTCCTCCCCCCGAACAGACGTTATCGGCAGCCACCCCCTTGCCTTTGTCTCGGGGTGTCGATGTCCGCGACACTACGTTCGCCCCTAAGCTGACAGTGCGGGTGGGAGCTATACGCGCTCACCGGACAAATCCACCGCCTCCTTTTCCTCGCCCGACCCCCGCTTTCTCTGTGCACGGGTACGGGCTAGATCGTTGTCATGTGGCCAAAGATAGACCTACAACTGGTCCAACGAGCATGGTAACCTCCACCGCATTGACAGCTTGGAGACGAACGGAGTCCCCTGCGGTGTCTTGCATGCCCGGTGTGCACGGTCGATGGATGCCGCTGCCGCCGCTGGACGTTCTTAGTTCGTCGCGTACTCAGTGTCACTTTACGATGGAGCGCAAAAAACGCTACGATTCATCCTAGCCAATCCAATCCCGCGTGGGCGTCACGTGACCCTCGGGAGGGTCGCAGCGACGCAAGGAACGCGTAGCCCGTGTGGCACGTTCACAGCGCTGGATCGGCTGAGATGGCTCGGATACCGTCTGCTCCGGTTCATCGTGAGGTGCAGCGGAGTATAATAGGTCGCGAAGGCAGGCTGCTCGCTTGAGCTGCGCCTCCCTCGTCGTTATCGGCCGTGATCGTGGTGTCCGAGAATTAGCGGCCGCTGTTGGTCTTGTTGTTCTCTGCCGCACCTCCGGGGTTCGGGTCCCCGGGCTCGCCGTGCGAAGATCATCGATCTCGACGCTGGGGCTGTCGGGATTTACGAGGCTCTCTTTCGCCGGGTCCGAGTCCCCGAACTGCGCAGGGGATCACGACTCCGAGACCGAAGTTTAAGACGCCCGAGGTCCTGCCCTATGGATGAACCTTGTCCGGGTGTATATCTCTCTTGAGTTTTTATAGTTCTCTAGCTGTAAGCCGCTGGCATCCCAAGAAACAAAGGTTAGAAACATGAGCCTGCACTATACAATAAAAAACACTGAAATAGTTAAGAAAAACAAAACAAAAAAGTCGTCCCTTTGAGTATGAGCGTGGCAGAGGCAGTGGTAATAAAGAATGTGATTTGTTACTGTTAATGTGGAGAAATTCTGTACACATGTGGAGAGAGACTGGATGGCACGAAGCGGCCCTGTGTCGTGCAAGTAAGCGCATGAGCGCTCCGTGGATGTCTCAAGTTACTTGTGGGTGGCATCTTCTGCGGTTGCAGTGTGTACATGCGACTTTCTCAGAGCCTGTTGGAGTGTGGGATGCAATAGACGGAGCGTGCGGAAGACAGAACAATTGGAACGCTGCAGCGCCGAGCCATAGCCTCCTGGCCGAGCAGAGCCCTGTCACCAGCTCGGGGCGAAAATGAATCCGTTACGGCAAAGCAGTATGCTTTATTTATTTTTTTCCTATGCTTTTCTGTTACTCTCTTCAGCGCCGTTTCTCTGGGGTAGCCTGAAGCGCGCTCGTTTTACCGAGCAGAGCGCCGCTGTTTGTCTGAACCCGCCATGTTTTACCCCCGGCGGGAGCAACACGAAGGCACTCGAGGAAGAGCTTCGGTTGGCATTCGTGTCCAATCAGTGAGGAGACGAGCGCCACGTCACCGTACGGCTGGAAGTTTTTCCTGTCGACTTCCGTTGCTGGCACCTAACCGGATATGGTTAGGTGCAAGCCATATAACATTCTGTTGGCGAATTCTTCTGGTCGTTTTGGAGCGCGCAGGGATCGACTTTGCTGGAGCGCACCTATTTCATTGGGCGATCGGGATAGAGACGAACGTGTTCCACTTGTCGTTTTGGATCAGCTTCCACTCCAGATCTCGATCCGGATCCGAGAAACGTCACTCCGCCGATTTGGGCGGATTCAACCTGAAGCCAGCCTGGCCAGCCCTCGGCGCGCACACGTGACTTCCTTTCTCGACGGGCATCTCACCTCGGAAGAATTCGTGATGGCCGCTCGCGAAGTGCCGCCCGCTTTACTGCTGATGCTGCTTGATGACAATTCGTCGTCAAGTTGCTCGAGCAGCTCCTCCAGCAGCAGCGGCTCCAGTAGCAGCGACGACGAGGATTGCTTCTATGTCCCGCATGAATTTGACTGCCTTTCCGGACCTCCGCGGAAGAGGCCGAAAATCGAGACGTACGTCGACACCGTTCACGAGTACTGCGATAAAGATTCAAGTGGGCTACGCTCAGACATGTACGTAACGCGTTACAAGTAACGAGTTAGTTCTACCTAGTTACTATTTTCGGTAACGAGTAACGTATTTAGTCACTTTTTTAGAAAAGGAACGACTAACGTTCTTACTTACTTTCAAGGCCAAGTACCGAGTAGCGGTATCTCGTTACTTTTGAGGAGTAACGTGAACAATACCGTTTAAACGGCCTTGTTTTTATTCTAACCTGTGTATACGTCTATTGCGAGAACAGTAGGTGGGCAACCCGAAAAACAATTGAACAGTATGACAGTACAGCAACGTATATCGCTGAACACGTCAGTCGAGCAGTTCGACTGACGTGTCCAGCGATAAACGTTGCTGTCCTGAACTCTACAGCTGGGAATGTCCTTCACCCAGCGAACACAATAAGGTTCGTTGGTTGAACCTTCTAGAACCGAGTACGGACCGAATGTAAACCCGGAGGCTGCCAACGCGGGAAGGCACATAATCAACTGTCAACTTCGAACTTTAGAAGTAGAGAACACAAGAGAGAGAAGAATCCCGGATCTACCAGCTCTTGCTGAAGCACAACACTGCCGTTCGTTCATGCGCGTCGGTAGAACGACTCTTCAGCGTCGCCGGAGATGTACTCTCAAGTAAGCGGGGAAACATAACCGATGAAAACGTCAAGAGGCAGCTACTGCTTAAGTGCAACGACTACTACAAAGAAAACAATAAACCATGAAACAAAAACAGTTGTGTATTTGGTCGTCAAAGTAACGTGAAAAGTAACTCGTTACTTTTGAGGTAACTTACGCGTTCCTTTTGAGAATCGGTAATGAGTAACGTACTTAGTTACTTATCGGGCGAGTAGCGAGTAACGGTATTTACTTACTTTTTTGGGGGTAACGTGTACATGTCTGGTACGCTGATGCACATCGCTTATCGACACGCATCTTTCACATCGTGATTAACTTCGCTCGTTCGTTGAAGGCGTGTTGTTAGCACCGCGATTGCGAAAGCATGTGCTTCGAGATCCGGGACCGCGGGAAGTGGATTTCCGGGAAGGTGAATAAAGGGAAGGCATCCGCCGATCCTGGAAGAGTCGTCATGTTCCACTTGGGATCCTGAGGCGGAGCGACTCCGTTCGGACCGCGTGCTCCGTCTCTTTTCTGGTCTACTGATCCCGGCGCGCTCCAAAACGACCTGTGGAATTCGCCGCGTGTTCAAAAATGACTTGCTCTTATTGGTCAGGGCCTGACTACTTCAGGGTCAAGGGACGAACTCTCGTCCACCACGCCAACATGCGCGTCCTTGGGTCGTAGCCTGTCCAGTACTTGATTTAACTCAATTGCGTCATAATCACCGCGAATTCTCAAGCAACACACACGTCTAAGTGCTTCCTAAACAAATTCGCATTATATACGAGAGAAAGACTGTTTTATTAGAAATACGAAGATGTTAGCCAAGCGGAATAATGCTGCCTTGCTACTTCGTGCTGGGAAAAGGAGAAGAAGAGAGGGTTAAATAAACTACGGAAATGCACAGAGGATAAAAATAAAAATAAGTAAACTATATACCTTTTGTTTTCCTATATATTTTTATAGTTTCCGCAGCGTGGTAGGTTTAAAATCACACTTCATGAGCGAATTTGATTAAATGCAAAAGCCTATGCCTCCATCTTTCCCAGGAGCCGTCCGTGTTCCGCTGTTTTCTCGGCGTTCGTTCTGTTGTGAGCAAGGAATACTCGCCGTCCCAAAGTGAACACCTCCTCCATAAGCTGTCCGCGGGTCGGACAGCCGATTGTCGATTAAGAAGCATGGCCCTTACGGAATAAACTTCGCGCCCCGCGAATCGATCACGACAGATGTTCTTCCGAAAAACTGAGTGGGTAGAACTTTGTACGAGTACATGGCACGTAGAAGCCGTATGCATATGTATGCTACGAGCTCTTCAAGTCACGTGCGCTCGTAACAGCATTCATAACTCCAGCAGCCATATTCTATCACCTAAGGAAAGAAAAATAAAACATTTTTTAAAGTAGAATTTTTTTCTTATGAAGGTATTTAATAATGTGTACATTTTGCAGTCGATGAATAAGATATTTGAGCAACGTGAAGAACTTGATATCTTGAATCATCAAGAATTGCTCCGACGAACGTACACGGGTAGTTTGGAAGCATGTTTCAAGGTCACGTGTTCGTGAATTTACATTCCATTTCTCTCGTACGAACAGAAAGTCAACATACAGGACGTATAGAATTATACTGCGTGAGAAAATGCTAAACAGTTATCATGCGGACACAGCAAGGAGATAATGGCGAAACATACTAGACTCCCAACCTAGGAGACCAAAACAAAATTCACGCAGAAACTGGATGAGCCAAGGTGTTCGATGTAGTGTTATCGATACAGTTGGGCGTACACCAAGGCTCCGAACAGCGACCGCCCTGTACTCACTTAAACCGTTTCGACACAGCCCGGACACTCGCCCGCACATGCTCCGCGCACGCGGAGAAGTCCAACTCCAAGTCTCGCGCGCGCGTACACACACACATCGCGGCGACCTGGTTCGTGCAGCTAGCTCCCCACCACGACCACGTAGTACACACGTCCCTCGCGTCCCGCCCCTTCCGTCGGGGAAGCCTCGTCTCGTTGTGGGTTACTAAGCTCGGCGTCCGCTCGCCCAAAAACAAAGGGAACAACGCAAGCGCCCCCGACGGACGGCGAGCGAGCCTGCAGGACATCGTGCGCTCCAGCACCCCTGCTCTTGGCGCTCGCACGCGTTCATCCCCGCTGCCCCCTCGACGGGGCGTCCTCATTCAGGATTCAGCGGGACAACGCTGAGGCGGCCGGGGTGGCACCCCCTCCTTGCCTCGGTCCCCTGGGCGGTTATTCATCGGGACGCGGGGGCCATCTGGTGGAGAGCCCCGACGCTGCTGCTGCGTCGCCGCCGTCGGACGTGGCTGGTACAACGCGGAGCATCCGTCCGAGGCTCTCCACTTACAAAACGCAGCCTACGCGCACTTCATCTGCGCAGCGGGGGCGCATCCCGCAAATCACTACCCCCGCCCCCCCCCCCCCCCCCCCCTCGGTTTACAACAACACCCTCTGTTAGGTATCACCCGCCTCCTCCTCCTTTATTTTTTTATGGCAGGCGTGGTTACTCACTGAGTATGTGTCTACCTTGATCCTGAAAGGTATGGAAATGTTCCTTCCGCTCCGCCGGTGTCCGCTGGGGTGGACTTCAGCGTCGCTGAAACGAAGTCGGTTAGAAGTTGCACGTCCGCCGTGAGTAGACTTCAACGCATCAGGCCCGCATTCTTCGATGAGAAAATATTTGTTAATCAATTTCGCGTAGCTGATAACTTTCCGACGTAGTCCGTTCAGGTTATCGCCGTTTCTGCAGTGGTGATGTGAACCGGGAGTGGCTATTGGCAACGTGAGCGATCGATAGCGTCGCTCTGGTCGGTGTGCCCCAATTGGCCGAACATTGACTATGGCGTAAGCAAAGGATTTCTCATAGACGAAAATAAGAATAATCTAAGAACTTCAATTTTGACGGTGTTTGGAGTGTTTCTTTCAGAGCGCGATTATCTCAAGCTTCCACCATGCTAAAAATAAACACAATCGAACCTCTTGTTCGGAAGGTAATGACGTCAGGAAAGGTAACCATAGGAGGGCGCCACCAAAACATCTCGCCGACAATAGACGGCGCAATCACCATGCGGACAGAAAAAAGAAGTCGCTAGTGACGATTCCGTTTGTTCAAGCTTTAGTCGGCGCTCAGGGTGCGCGAGCGCACGTGCTCTAGTACCCTTGATCGCAGATCAATGTTGATCATTGCAGATCGACACACCTTCCAGATGACTCGAGACGCGCCCAGCCCTACTAATTCTCACAATAAACTGGAAGCGTAAGTGTTGTTTTATCTAGAAGCATTACCTGAACAGCAATGTTCCGACTGAATGCTGTGCGCGAATCATTTTTGTACAATATGTCTTACTTTCCGCAGAGCTGTAGGGACTACCATCATCTACAAAGTATCAGAATGGCGCTTCATTTTCCCGCCTAGACAAATCGTCATAATGAACGAGGCCTTAGTTTTTAAATTATTTCCGTTGTATAAATTATGTCATGACTTCATTACGCTCGAGCACAAGCGCGCACCTTTCGGGGCTACCCACCTCTCCGACCTGGGCAGCGTGCAGTTCCTCGGCCTGCCCAGACACGGATTCGAGCACCGAATTCGCGGGGGGCATCGCGGTGCGTTGGCGGAGCGCAGCCAGTCACCTTGAACCGGCGGACCTTGATTTATGAAGGCATAGCAGTGAGTTCGGGCGGAGGCATGCGTGGCAGCGGCTCTGAGTCTACGCGGCTTCGCCCGCGCAGGCCACGCGGTGGGCCGGACTGACACTTACATGCAGGGTGCGGTCTCCGAAGGTTCGCAGCATCCACGTGATGGATACGTCGGGGAGGAACAATCGGCCGCCTTATGCGCACTGAAGTGAAACGCCGAAGCTGTGCGCTATGTGTTTTAGCGTGACCACCGTTCATTTTAACCGGCAGAGGTAAAATTAAACATGCGTGAATCGCAAAAGGAAATAAGAGAGAGAGAGAGAGAGAGCGCACAGACACCGTAGTTTACGAGGAGGCCGGGTGGCGTCAGGGCTGGAGCCCCCCGCTTGCAAACACGTGCCCTTACCGATCACTTTGTAATGGACCCTTTTCGAAATGCAGCGTCGTCTGGTGGCTCAAATAACAGTTACACACATACAAACACACACACACACACACACACACACACACACACTCTTGACTGCTGTTGAACAGCGAAAGTGATGCTACCCGGCAAGATACTACAGTATCTTGCCGGGCACCATCAGTAAGAAATGAACGCTTCCGCAGCTCTTGTGTTCAATTCCTTCGTCGGATCGTACTACCGAGACGAATGTACGGGCCTCGCGTGATCCGCTTCGAAGAATCTTCTAATGTTTCCATCATCAGTAACCAGAAGGCCGCCATTAGTACGACACCTATGCCATTCCTCAGATGATGATAGTGATCAATGTGGCCAGACTGAATTTAGGAAAGGGTCTATTGCGAAGCTACAGGGGATGAACTCAAAGTCAGGGCGCGAGCGAACTGATAAAGATTAGACATATAACAACCCCGAGGTGGCAGGTAAGCAAAGCACGGCACACACACAGATAAGAAATAGGCCGAAATCGCTACTCTCGCTACGCCAGTTTGTTCTCCCGGGCGTCGGCGGTTGCGGATGCATCCACCACAAAGAGAGAAAGAGAGAGAGAGATAGAGCGATGTTGGTGGAAAAGGGAAAAAACGGCAATAGTGTGTGTGAGCTCAATAGCTCGCTTGGCATGCCTCTGTGCAGCCACCCCAGCTTTTAAAGGAGTGCGCGTCGACAGCGGCGCGTCATTGAAGGCGCGCGAGAAGACGCTTTCCCTCTTACGTAAGAGGGAAGGTGGACGTAACGGGCGAACGATCGGAGCAAAAGAGCAGGGCGGAAACCGCGCTGCGGCATCACGAAACTAGTCCACGGTCCAGTCCAGTCCAAACCAAACCAAATACGGCTGCGTGCACCGGGCCAATAAATGCTACCACATTTAAAAGTTTCAACTATGAAAGTCTGAAACTTTTTGTTTGTGCTTGTCGTCCTTTGCGTACTGCAGTCGCGGGGCTGTGCTATGTCTATAGGGGGTATTCACATGACGTACATGCGCCGTGTTGTAGTTCGATGTCATCGTTATGAGATAGTGCTTCTACGCACTACGCATCTGAGGGTGCCATGTGAATCCTCGAATCGACTGCCTTCGGCACGTGCCAGGCGACTTATAACAACTACTGGTATATCAAAATGTGCCCCTATTCCACGTGATAAGTGTTCACTCTCCGGCTGCTCAGTGCTCACTGAAGTGAGCTGGTTAGGTCTGGGCTGCCGTGCATATGGTCTGCCTGCCACAAGAGTTGTCTTCGCCGCGGTAATGTTACATCGGCCAACGAGTGTTTCAGAGCAAGTGAAGTATAAGAATAACCAACGGTGCAGCAGAAGTGCATGAAGTGTCATGTGTGATTTCTGAACTATCAATGACATCTATAACGCGCATATAGACACAGGCGTGTAAAAGTCATTCATCAAATAATATCGTACTTTAGTTGGTAAGTCCATGGAGCTGTATTTTGAAACTGGGGTAATCAGGCATCAATTTCACACAACTGCTGGAGTTATGTCCTACACCTCAGTTGAGTGTTTTCGCTTGCCGACTGCACGCCAGCCTAGCAATACTCAGGCACCCTACATCTTACTCAAAAGTTTTTTGTTTTTTTTTAATATACTGGAAACACTATCTAAACACTCCAAGACGCCACACACAAAGTATTCGAAGCATTAGTTACGATTGTAATAGTATCAACACCCCAAAAGAAGCAGGTGCCTACGACGGTATATTGATCGCTCAAAGTACAAGTTCGAGCAAACAGGAAGGCAGGGCACGCAAGAATACTCCGTGCTCTAATACATCACCGCTGCCTAGGTCAAATAAAAAGGACAAAGCGAAAGGGAGTGAACGAGCAACACGAATGCAGCCAAAACATCGAGCAAACGAGAAGGGAAAGGCGGTTTGATTGATTCGAGACGGAATAAAGCCGCCGGCACGCACAACCGCAATGTGCAAGTGCTCGCTTCCACACGGCACGCGTGCGAGTTCGGCACACGCCCAGTTTATGTGCGTTCCATAACCGTGTGCACGAGACAATCACAAAACCATAAAATGTGTATACTCCATTTCACCGTATGCGATGCACCACACTGAACGCTACGAGTGATCCCATCAAAATGTCAGCGGTTCCAACCCATCACGTGATAACGCTCCCGGCGCGCCGCTGCGCCCCTACCGAAAGACACGTGACTCTCACGTGGCATTGGATTTGGTATGATGACTTCTAGCGTGCTCTGCGATCCATGGTAAAATTAAAGGGAGTATAGTGACCGTAAGACCGACTGCACTGCCGCGAGCGGCCACACTTACGCACGGCGAAGCACCGGACGTAAACTTTTATCTAAAAGGTATCACACCTGATTCATTTGTACCTGGTGCGGGCGTGCATGTCTGACTCGAGACGTCGGAGCAGCATCGCCAGTCATCTTTCAACATCCTTCATCCAGTACTTTTGTTTTGTGTCGTGTGCTCACCGCGGACACGCGTGGATGCTTATTCGAAAGGAAGAACTCTTTATACGTGTCTTCACATTGCTGTCAGGTGAAACGAACAAAGGACAGTCTCACTATATGTACAGAGTGCGGGGAGGGGGAGGGGTGAAGAGTGTTTGCGCTGAAGAGTTCACGGCCAGCAAACAAGAAAAGAGCACGTGGGAATAAAACGAGCCACCACTCTTCTGCCCGCGGCGGCATTGCAACTTTGAGCCCATTCCTGGGCCAAGAATCGACACTGTTCAGCAGATCCAACCCCTTAAACATACAGGCGCATACTTTTGCACCGAATAAATAAAACGTGCTTTCTTCACGTATGCTCTCTGCAGATTTCTTTTTCATGGCGTGACACTTTTTACACCCCACTGAACGATATTGCATTCAAGGCTATTCCACTGTGTCACACTGTCACACACCTCCTGTTGGTCATGTCGTCAAACTGGGTATTTACATTTGACGTTCCGGTCTGCTGTTAACAGTCCACAACAAGAAGGAACGAACAAACACTTCACTCACGCGTGACTCGACGCGTGCACCTCTCTCTCTCTCTCTCTTTCTGCCTTTCGTTTAGACTCACTTTCCCTCGTCCCCATGCATGAGCGCTGCCGGGCACTCGATAGGAACCAAAGCACACTTCGCGCAGCCGGCCGTGGCCGATTGTGAGCGATGGCCGAGACAGAAGTGTTTCAACGGTTGCTGATCTAGAGAGCGAAATTTTAAGAACGGTTTGCCACGGAACGGTAGAACGCACATTGCAAACGCACGACACGCCAACAGTTAAGGGCGAAATACATGCACGAGATATGGTTCGACGAGTCGTACGTCGCCTCGGGCACTACTCCAAAGCGATGATCGCCGGACAATTTCGAAGTGCTGTGGTGGGAGTGGGACTCACCGCAGTTCTCCGAAAACGCCCTCACCGGAGAAAAGTTTTCGTCTCCCGAAAAGTCGTCATAAATCGCGGTTTCACATCATGACCCACTCCCCCGCTTCTCCACTGCCTCTCAAAAGAGAAAGAATCTCGTAATCTGGCAAGTTTCGCTTTCCCCCGGAGAGTAAACAAAACAGAAGGTGTGAAAAGCACCGCTGTCATCGTCCCCACCAATCTCTGCTTTAAAAAATCACTCCTAAACATAAAAAAGAAAAATAAAGAAACTATCTTCTCCCCCCTTCTTCCCCCTCTTTCTCCCCCCTTCACGAAACCCTTCCGGCTTTCCCATACCTGCTCCGTCTTCCGCTCGGCTCCGCAGCAAAATCCAGAAGCTGCTCGCGTACGAAGCCATCGGCGCGGCCACCACAATGAGACCACGCACCGAGCGCAGGCCGGTGGTTGTTCGCAAATTGCAGGTTAGCGTAGACCGTCGACTTTCGTCGATGGCTGCCGCCGCCATCCCTCCCTGTCCTCCCAGGCGGTGTCGGCGGCGGGCCATACCCCGAAATTAGAGAAGGCCGGGCCGCGGCCGTCGTGCCTGCATCTGCCGACCGGCCCGCGTAATCTAGTGGGTGCACAATTTACGTGGTGGCGCTACTCGGCCCCCGATGTGCCCCGTGCTGCCTCCCCGCAGCCCGCAACGTCATCATCATCGTTGTTGGCAAAGTCCCCCGCCCACTCCACGCCCGCGATCGTGTTCTCAATCGCTTGATATCAAAAGCGGTGCGCTTGCCCCGACTCGCGAGTTAAATACCTGCAAGCGGTCGCCTCGTTTCGTTGAGGATTATACTCTCGCTTCGTTGTTGTGCTTCTTCTTTTTCCTTTTTGACTACGTATTTGTGAAGAAGGGAGGGTGGGCGGGGCGTGAGATAAAACGGATTTGAGGGTTCCTTTTAATGGCCGCTTGCATCCGATGATATCAACGGTTTCTCAATTGTTTTATGTGCTAACGTTAGCCCCGTTTATCCGGTACCCGCCTTAATTCCGCGACACTAAGAGTGAAGTGAATCTTCCGCGTGCAGTTTCTGCTCGTGCATACCAGATTCCTTTTTGGACGGAAACTCCAGTGCCGGGAAAACAGATAAATCCTAAAGATATGTTTACATGAATTAAGCCAGGAGCTTCTCTCTCCACTGTTTACGTGTCCCATGTAACGGTGGATTTTTTTTTCTGTCCGATAAGTAATAAACCAAATTGTAATTCGAGCGAATTATTACGAAATGATTGATATTTGGCTGATTGGGAAAGAGGAAAATAAAACGCCGACTTCTTGGAGAGTTCTTAAGTTGCGCCTATAGACCCTTTCTTTAAGGGCGCCGCCATCTTGAATTGTCGTCACTTCCAGTATGGGCGAAAACATTGTTTTGCCGTCGCCACGCCAATAGAATGCATTTAGGAGAAAAGCGTAACCGTCACCCATTCTCGTTTTCTCTCCTCTCTATTTTTTTACTATTTGCAGGTTGAAACGTTTTAGTATTTTTTCGTCGCCCATACCGGATATGCCTTCTTTGTGGTCGGGGGCGAGAGTAAGCGGAAAAGGTCTATAGTCTCCGAAGGACATTTTGGGTCATTTTATTTTAACCAAGCCGGTAAAGCTACTCTCCGTAAATTTGACCGCTCTAAAATCTGCTTGGTCGTGCAATAACGCAGCGTCCGTCATCCTTGTGCATATCTTCAACAAGGGCGGGGGGGGGGGGGGGATTGCGTAGAACACCTTAGGCATTCTACTGGCCGGCGCCGCTTGCGCGACAAACGCCAATTTCTGTCCAACGTCTAAACTAAGTGCACGTTGCATCCTAGCCGTCCTCACCCCACCTCACGGTCGTCTCGTTCTCTGCATGTCTTCATCTTTTAGCCTTCCTAACCGTCATTTCATATATCTCTTGTGATCGGGATGGTTCCGAATAATTGACGGAATGCTTCACTTATGACATGCTCGTGAGAATTCCTTCAAAATGAAAGAATAGGCCGTCATGATCCAGGCTACTCACCAGGCGTTTGACGCCTGTTCGTCTAGGACCCAATATAAAATGTTCTTCGACCAAACGTTAAATAACGCCAACCTACCTACGAAGAAACGAAACATTGTTACAACCCATAAAAATGAGAAGCGCGAACACTGTAATTCATGGTATGACATTTCATTTCTCTTTGTCACTTTCCTGCGGATGACACCACATCCCACATAAATCGTATAAATTAATGTTGCTGTGCTAGACGCACCGCACGCTGTCTGATTTCAGCCTCTTTCCCTGTATGTACCGCGTACTTTTGTGTGAAGCGCGCGCTCAGTAGTATAACATTTGAAGAATAATTCTCTGCACACTGTTTATCTCTTGAGAAATGAACCGCCTTGCTAGTTTCCATAGCTATATGTGTGTGAGGATGATGCAAACTCAAAGAATACGAGGCCTTCAAACGTTGGGGTTATTTTTATCATCTTTTTTCTTGGGAGACATCGATTTGTAGCTGCTTGAGTTAGTGAGGAATTCATCCCACTTGAGAAACAGATTGTGTGTCACGCCGTGCACGACTTCTTGTTTTCATAAAAATGTTTTCGTCCTTTCATAACGCAAGAGCTCACAAACGTGAAGAACGAACCTTTTTCTAGTAAGCTTCTGCGCCTGCGTGTACCCCCCTCTCCTGGCCTCGTTTCCCGCTGTCGACATTTTGAGAGGGCAAAGTTCCGGTCGACCAAAACCTTCAGCACATATCTTGGCACGTGTTTCGTCTTTTTTGGGCAATTCTTGTTTGAGTATACTCTAGGATGGGGCATAAAAGGCAACGAAGGTAAATACAACGGCACGTCGCCAGTGTACTTCGACGGGCGAAGGCAAGTTGGACTGCCCTTTATTTGTAGTTCGAAGACAAGTCGGCAGACGCCGCTCGTGTCACGGTTGAGGCAGTGACAGACGGGCCTATGAGCCCACACCCACGATTGCCTCCGATTCCTTTTCTACAGCGCCAACACACACAAAAACACACCGCGGTTCACTTGGGACTAGCCACACGTTTATGACGGACGGGCTGTATTCAGATGGCGGGACTCCTCAAAGGAGACAAAATCCAGTGGCCCCCATCCCATCAACGCTCTATCTCCCAGGGCGCGATCGCTGTCCACACGCACCTAGCCGCGCGGCGCGCACAACCGCGTCGTCGTCGAGCCAACCCGCCACGAGACAGAGGCCCTATCGCCGCGCCAAAAAAGAAAAGGCCTCCAAGAAGGGAGAGTGTCCGTATCAGCGAAAGGCATCTCCAGAGCCAGACACGCGTACTACTACAACAACAACAACTACGACGACGACGGCCAAACGCCGCGAAGCCAAACCGACCGATCCGGAGGAAAGGAGGGTTGGGGGGCCCCCTTCCCGTCCGCCGGCGAGCGTGCAGGCGAAGGAGAGCATGCAGGAGGCGAGCGCAGCAGCGGCCAACGCCGCCGGGAAACCGGCCCATCTCTCCTCCGGGCCGTCCCCGCCGGTGCAGCGGAGGCACAGGAGGCGCTTCATAAATCTCCCGCGTGACCCGAGGAGCAGCCGGAGAGGAAGGGAACAGCGATTTCCCCCGGGGGCACCGGAAGAGGAGGGAGGGGGGTTTCGGCCGGCCGTGGTGCCCGGGAGGAACACGAACGGCTATGTGGGACGACGTCGATGCTGAGCAAGAAACGAAGGAAAACAAGAAAAGTGCCGGGCAAAAAAAGGAGGTGGTTGTGTTAGAGCGCGTTCGGAGGAGAGCCAGGTGACTCGGCGAGCAGGCCGAGAACGGAGCGGCTCCGCCTTGTTCTGACGTTTGGAGAGGCAGGCTTGCTTGCTTGCTGGGACCGTGCGTGACGTCGCTAGAAAAGCGTAATGGGGTGTGAGGTATTTCAACGCGTGGGGAGCTATTTACCGACGCGAGATGGCTACCGGGAGAAATTGAGATCACTCGCTTCGCTTAATCGCGTACAAAATGTTTGACGCTATTCTTATTCATTTTTTTTTTCGAACTCGAAGGTAGTTACGCTGAAAAGGTAAACATTAGAAAGGAAATGATCTCACCGCGAAGAAGTTTACCTAATTCTACCTTTGGCCCTACCGCAAAAATGCGTGTATTTTTTTTTTTTTTACAACAAAGCAAAGACAATCAAAGCAACAATAAAATTTAGAGTACGCACTATTCTGAATTTTATTGTTCTCCTGGATGCTGTTTGGTTTTTAAAACTGAAGTGTGTAGATAAAAAAAAAACATTGTCATGTCTACGTTCTGTAAATTTCTTATAATTCATTATTTTATATCCACGAACATCGGACCGACTGATACTCTTAAATGCAACACGCGTGTACCTGAATTAGACCAGTCGTATAAGAGCAGCACATAGTCCGGGCTATATACAGGCGGATAAACGCGCGGATGAGAGGTAATGCGTGAAATGTGCCGACACACGGAAGTAATGATGCGGTATGGCAAACCAGAAAACGAGGAAAATTTCCGAGGCGAGCTCTACATTGCACGGAGCGAGGGGTGCACCTGCATCAGTTCACCAACAACTGCGTTGTATGAAAGCCGAGATATTGTAACGAAGAAAATAATTTCGCTTTTTTCCGTTCATGAACGATACTGATATGAAAAAACACGACTGTTTATTTAAGGAATAGGAGATAAAATCTTTTACAACAGATATGGCCAATTCGTCAATTAATATTGGGGGACAAAATACTTAGACACGCTCCTAACCTCTGGCGACTTCCCCTGCCGTCCTCCTTGACCATGCACACCCTCAGCGGGGACCCCGACCAGAGCCAAACTCGAAAAACAAGGATCCTCACATAGGCGGGCGAGCCGAACTCCTCCACAGCCGTAAGGGGCCCCAAGTTTGCGAGCTAGAGGGCGGAAGACTCCACAGACGAAGGGGGGTCGGACGTGCAGGTTGGCCTCCAGAGGTAGGGTGATGTTCAGGGCATGGTGTCCAAAAGCCAACGCTGCTTATATTGCGTTCAGCAACATTCTGGAGCCACCCAGTCCAACAATCAGAAAGTTTTGGAAGGACCAATTAAGAGGGGTTTCTTCAGGACCAATCAAGAGGCTCGGAGCCCAAAGCAAACATCAGCCTGACAACACCAAGCGCATACCCAAGACAAAACACATTTCGGACGAAGTTCAAAAGATCAGTTAAAACAGGACAAAGCACGTACAACGGCAGAGAAGTTATACGCGGAGGAAAACCAAGTAAAGATCCCAAAAGCAGACGTGCATCAATCCGAACATCTCCGACGCGGGTTCTAGGAACTAAGTGTAGCGTTACAGCCTTCACGTTCGCCCCCATTTGGGGCCCCCCGACTCCGGACGAACACATGGGCCGTTCCGTGGAGACGAACGAACTCTCAGAGAAGGTAAAAACATAAAATAAATCACTCGCGCCAGCACAATTTCGTGACAATATTATACCTAAGTCGGTGCGAATTGACTGACTCGATCACGTCCCTGATGTAGTACCTAGTATAGTCGCTGACAGCCCGAGGAACGCAGGGCTCGGCTCATCACGTCCACGCTCCTTGCTTTCTGATTCGTTCGTCGGAGCTCTTATCGGCCAGTGCCGCAATTTGATTGGTTGCGCAGCGATAACTTGACGCTCGGGGGATAGCTCGCCATGCCCTCTGCTCTGCTTCCTAAGTTGGCAGTGACTCTAGCATGTTTGTATTTTCGCAGGTTTGTGTTTTTTTTCTCTCTCTCTCTCTTATTGTTTTGTAAGTCGACGCCCGGTGTGTCTGCATACGTTTCTTCGACTCGTCCCCCGTCATCGCGTGTTACTTATTTTCACTCGGTTATAATCGAGAATCGTCCTCGCAACTCGCGAAAGTCTTCGTATACCTGTCACGGAAACTTACGTCGCACGTTTTTTTTTTCCTTTTCTCAGTTGCCTTTTTTTCGTGTCATTTTAAATTGAACTGCACTTCAACCTACCTTCGTATACAAACGATGCGAGGCCGTATCTGAGTTATTACATATTTTATTACTCAATGTTTCCAAATCACTTTAACCTTTTCTTCCTTCCATTTTGTTTTTTCGGGGAATCGCGTACATTTATATAAGAGAGGAATGCATAACGGCTACCAGGAACGCTTTATGTCGAATGGACCACTCGCTTAATTTCGGAACCTCCTAGAGTGTCCCGGGGAATTCTGCATTCTCTGTTTCACTTTCAAGTCCGACCGCACCTACAACATTATACAATTCAACAAAAACACACCAGCAGCGCCAAACAAAAAAGAAATTGTATTGTCACGGTGATCATCGCCTTTGTATACGTTTCTTATCACAAACTACAGCTATCACGCACAATAAATGCGCTGCTATCCTGCTCCTTTTTTTTTTCTGGGGAGACGCGGGGGGGGGGGGGGGGGGGGGGGGCGTGATTGGCTTATCGAGGGTTATCAGGGGCTTTTACGGAACCGTTTCGCACATTCGATACAGTACGATGGACCCTCCGGTAAGGACTGCGCGTGCGCGAGTATTCTGCGGTAGCGCATGCGCACTTCGTACCCTATCGAATGTGCGAAAAAAGTTGCCTAAAACTCCCTGATAACCCCACAAAGACAACGATCGCCGTAACGATACACTCTCGGAGTTGCTTGGTCGGTTTCTTTCGATCGTAGCGTCGACTGGGTTAAAGTGAAACGTAGTGCGTAAGATCTACAACACGACGTAAAATTAGGAGTGTCACCCGACTTCATTGCTGCCTATAATTGAGAGTAAGAGCATATAGGTTTCCCCATAAGAGTGCGTATAGGGCAGCGGTCAGATAAATATATAGATTGATTTTTTTATTTATTTAGATGTGCCGAAGAGCTCAGACGGAAATAATGTTTTTTTTTTGTTGTTGTTTTGTTTTGTTTTGACCGTTCTCTTGAGCCACAAAACGTCAAACAATCGTTGCTTGCGACCACCATGTGTTATTCCGAGTCTCACCTCTCACTCGCTGTGTTTGTTTTTTTTCTTTTTTTCCCGCAGGTTACGTGGGCTATTGCGGTGGCGTGGGAGCTGGCCCGGACAAGGCTCTCAAGCCTCAGTTCCCGGCCTGGGGTCCACCGCTCAGGCCGTGCCACATCCCGCCACCGTACGCAAGTAAGCCCACCTCTTTCTCCGCTTATCCCCGTAATTAATCTCCCTAACGCGCTAATCCCTTCATTCCTCTTCCCGACTTCGACCGAAACTTTCCTAAAATTGTACCGATTTGAGTACAGTAAGAGGTGAGTCGGAGTCGAGGCAAATCGGGCGTCGAAAGCTCTCGAAAATGAGACGGCAAAAAAAGTGTGGGAAACGTTAAAATATTATAATGTGGCGTTTTTTTTTGTTGTTTTTTTTTTCGAATTTCTTTAAAGTAGTTGAGACCTCCAGAAACGCGGGCCGTTTTTTTTTTTTTTTGTGTGTGTGTGCTTCGGCGTTCTTATAGTTAATGCCGCAATCTGATTGAAGCGATAATCAGATGCGCGGTACTCACCACGCCCTAAGTTTCTTAGAATGTCGGTGACTACACATGGTGTTCCAGGAGTCTGTTCCGCTTGCACCTACTTCTGGAGCGTCTCACTCATGGAACTAAAACAAGCAAAAGGGCCTCTCGCGAACTATGTCCATACCCCATCACTACGGTTATGCATGCATCCATCGATGTACCAATATGTGATACGATCAATTAACCTCCCCATCGATCTATTCGGCTTTGCCGTCCACAGGGCCGTTTCAACCGCGGAATTGACACCTTCTGATAATCGGTCATCCCACGAATCGGTGCAAAAAGTTTCCCCACAACAGGGTCTCCCTAGGAATGTTTCCCTATATGTTCTATTCAGTCTAGAATTTGTCTGCATGGGTACTTTCTTACGAAACACTGTGGACGTTAGAACTTTTTGTTTTTGCGACAAATTAATTTGGAGTGTTGACATTACAATGTTGAATGTTAGTGCTTGACACAGTTTAACATATAAATTTTCAACATAATACAAAAGCTTCACGACCGACTGAGACAAGACCGGTTTTCAGCCAGTCGTAAGCTGTCGCAAGAGGCTTAAAAACCGGTCTTGCCTCAGTAGGTCGTAGTGAAACGCAACTGTGTAAACGGGCCCTTATACTATTTCTGGACACGCGCTGAGAGCGGGTGTCCGTCATATTCATTCCACGGTACTGTATAAATGCCGGTCTGAGTTTCTAAAACACATTAGATAGATGGTGACATAATCAGTAAAATACGGTGTCCACGGTTCATAAAAAAAAAAAAAAAATCAAAGTCTGAGAGAGTTACGTGCCAGCCGGGTTGCCATGTTGGCAAGCACTGAAACAAGAATTTCGAACCCGCCAGCATTGTAACTTGTAACGACCGCCTCTGGCAACGATTAAGTCCTTTTCAGGAAGCAGCGTAATGATATGATCACAAACAACGCGGTCTTGCGCATATATCATCGTGAACGCTGGAAGACGTTTAATCGTTGACATATTGCCAGGGCTCGCCATGGCGGCATGTACGCGCTTAAACAATGCGAAAATCAACACAAGTAAAATGTTTACATTGTCTCATAGAGTTTGGTGAGGCTTTCAGGTAAGTAGCCGAAATTAAATCGAGTAGTTTAGGCCCGAGTACACGCAAACGACTTTAATATATTGTAAAGAGCCTCGTTTTTTTCAGTTCCGACTTTAGGTACACATATATACGTTGCTCTGCTTTGTTTCTTCCTAAGTCAAAGCGCAGTCGAAGGCTCGGGAACACATACAAATACGTGCAAGCATCCTAAACACGCAAGTTACGGGACATTTCCTCGAAGATAGAACACGTATAGAAAGATGAACGCCATGACCTTGCTCTCTAAAGCTTTGCAGCTTTCGGAATTAACCGCTCCCCTGGCGTCCCTTCAGACTTACATTTTTTTTTTCATCCACCATTCGCAATGGCGCACCATTCGTACAACGTCTCACAGATGTTCCGCACTCGTAACCTCCCCTGCAATCTTCATTTGCAGAAAATTCTTACTGCAGATATAGAAGTATATAGATTAGGAACTCAAATATAAAGGTGTAAAATGGGCGTGGCTGCGCTGGTTAAAAGAATGATCGAGAAACAAACGAGGCTACAACAGTTTTGCAGAGAATCAGGAACATTGTACGTATATTTAGATCGAGTCGTACGTTTGTTTCTCGTTCATTGGTACCCTCTCTGAGGTTTACAGCAAGGCGGATTTGTGTCGAATTGTTTTTCTTGCAACGCTTTCCTCGCCCTAGCCCTCTGTCTGACCAGGCACCAGACCAGATCTCAAGTAACATTGTGTCTTCAAAACTTTCGTTTGTTTCTCATTCATAGTCCCCGTGTGTTAGGTACAGAGTGAAAAAATTGCACAGCTGTAAAACATGCTCAACTGATAAAACTAGCATGCAACGAAACACGACAGTACATTTTAGCGACGGAAAATAGATGAGATTATTTTCCGTCGCTAAAAATGTACTGTCGTGTTTTGTTGCATGCTAGTATTATTAGTTGAGCATGTTTTACAGCTGTGCAATGCTTTCACTGTGCCACATTGTAGACCTTTGTTGGTTGTTGATTGGCACAAATAAAGGCATTATGATGATGATGATGATGAGGTAACGCGGCTCTGTGTCCGATTGTTTCCTTCGCCCTCGTCCCCTAGCTGGCTGACCAGACCCCTTTGTTCTCCCTCTCCCCGCAGTGCTGGGACCCACGGGCTCCCCGGGCGACGCGACGCTCGACCTCGACGACCCCGCGGACGGGAGCGCCCCGGACCCAGACCTCCTGCGCGACCAAGACAGGGACTCGAGCGTCGAGCGCGAACTGCCCCCGGCCGTCATCTCGCCGTCGTCGGCGTGCGGCGGCGGGGGCCCGACCAAGGGCGGCAGCGCGGGGGGCGGCGGGCCCCGGCCGGACTCCGGCGGCGGCGGGTCGGGCCCCGAGGGCGCGGGGGGCCCGGGCGCCGGCGACGAGGCCCAGGGTGGCACCAAGCGCCGGGGCCCTCGTACCACCATCAAGGCCAAGCAGCTGGAGACGCTCAAGGCGGCCTTCGCCGCCACGCCCAAGCCTACCAGGCACATCAGGGAGCAGCTGGCGCAGGAGACGGGACTCAACATGCGAGTCATCCAGGTGCGTACCACTGAGTGTACAGGCTGCCCCTAGTTCTCTGGCTGGCTGCCCGGCCGCAGGGGACGGCACGGGGCTGCTGCCTCGGCGGGTATGGGCCTCCAGGCCGTTCGCGCGCTTCGGGATCTCGGAGGCCATGGTCCAGCACTAAAGTTTCATTAGAGAAGCTGCGCCGCGTGGCGTCCATTTAGCAAACGCTCCAAAAGTGCCAAAGCATGTCGAGAGATGGCCCTACACTGGCGTGGAACGAACAGTGGTGTGACCTGGTGCTTTCATGATACTGGTGACGCTGCGGGGTGGTGGGTTTGTTCTCGCCCCAAGAAATGTGTTGCCAAATCGTGGAAAACGTTCCATAAAGATGGCTCCAAGATATAAAGAGAAACTTAATTTGAACGTAAGTAAAAAAGGAGATACTTTTTTTAACTATATCTCATATTGGGTACATATGTTCAAATTAAGTTTACCGTTGTACCTTGAAGCTAATTTTTACTCGCACCATATCAAATTTCCTGCGATTCGGCAACACAGAGAGTCAACAATGCAAGAACGTGCACCGGGAGACGGTGCTGTCACGCAGAGAGGGGCGGCTCCACCTGGTTACACGCTGGGCGCCCATAGACTATTTTATCACTCGTCTTCCGCGAGCCGCCATGTTTGGGCCGAGTAACGCGGTCTGTGCGTGCGCAATAATTGCGCTGTTCTGCGCAACATCGGGCGCCACGAATGCGTCCACAACTCAGCGACTCGACTTTTTCTTCTTTTCTTTTCACCCGCGGGGGACGAGCATATGAAAAGGTGCATACCCCGCGGCTCCGACACGTAGCGTGCTTTAATCCCCGTTACTCCATTGCACATTTTTGCCGGCAGGGCCGCGGACGTTTTCGCTGCCCATTTCGACGGGCGCTAGCTCCCCCGTTTCTAAAAGTCGCGTCTTTTTCCATGGGATGGCGTCGCGCCTCTTCTGAATTTGCCAACACGCACTCGCCGCGGACAATCTACGCTTTTTCTGACGACACCTATAGAATAGTCAAAACCATCCACTTAGAAGACAAAAGGCCTGCGAATGACGTCATCGATAGTGGATCTCCGGCCCGCCCCCAAGCGGCAAAACCTCCCAAAGCTCGACGAGAGTACGCCGCAAAGTGGCAGACCCGCGCGTCTTGCGTCGCCGTGTGCCATGGGGCCCACTTCTGAGACTCTGCAATCCGGAGCGCAAGTTCGTCCGCTTTTTTTCCAGGGCTTGTAGTGACGTCAGAACGCCGAGCTCTGATTGGCTTTGATCGAAGGATAGTGGGTAGACCTCAAAGCAAGCTGTCTCGAGGTCTACCCACTATCCTTCAATCAGAGCCAATCAGAGCTCGGTGTTCTGACGTCACCACAGCCCCTGCAAAAAAAAAAAGCAGACGAACTTGCACTCCGCATACGCACAGACGGCCATGCTGACGCGAGCTTGGCACCGCTGCGAGAATTCACAAGTAATAACGATTTGATGGGGGGGAAAGGCGCAGGTCAATTGTCTTCTAGGCAGTATTGCCCGAACCCGACGCTGAGCGCGTCCCTCGAAACATTGACTGGACTCGAGGGCCAGTCGAACGCACACGGAGCACCTACGCGTATAACCCAATCTGTGTCTGCGCCCCATCTAGCTGCAGGATCGCGTCAAAATGCTATAGTGTATACCGGCTTTTTTGTTATTATTATTCTAGGTAGTGTTGTTGGCCTTGCGGGGACGCTGCTGGATTATTTCTTCTCGGGCTCTCCGGTCACGGAGAACGGATTCGACGTGGTTCGTTCATGCGAGACGCGATTTGCTATAGACACGACGACGGGGCAAAATGTATTCCAACCCGCTGGAAAGAAGCAAAGAAATCTATACTTTTCGCCTCAACGTATACGATGGACTGCCACCAAATGCCACCGGCAGATAGCTCCAATAAAAGCAGATAATAATAATAATAAAAAAAAGAAAACACGTGATATGTTGACGCGTTTACCGGAACGGCGCACTGATATACGCCTGTCGTGGCAATATTTCGCGTGATTCCTAATTGTCTCGTTATGAGGTCTAGTGACCTGCAGATTTGGCCGTAGTTCATTGTAGGGTGAGACAATATATACACTCCGTTCACCCTTAAAGGGCCTCTGACACGCCAAAAAAAATTTTTTTTTCATGCTAAACGTTGCAATGGCATATCAAGACATTACAACAAAATTGTTTCACTATAGAGTTGCGTAGTTTTTTTATAAAAAATAGAAATACGAGGCCCAATTCAAAGTTCCCGCCGTGCACTGTGACGTAACAGTGTACCGCAAGGTGTCGGGGCGGTCAGAAGGGAGGCTTCGCCGGAAGTCACGTGAGTTGTATCCCTCCTCGCGTTTACCGCGAGCGCGTGTAATATGTTTTTTAATATTTTTGTTATTCTCCGCACCTCCACGAGCGATCCAAGCAGACAAGGTTTCTTTTATTTGCTTTTCATCGCTTAATGTTGCTGTAAAGGTAGAAGAAGCGGAGTCAGTGAATTGACGTGATCAACTACAATGCCTAGAAGGTGCTGTGTGAGGGACTGTCCCGGTATTTCAGCAACTGAAGAAGAGATCACACTGCATGCATTTCTGAGAGACATACATCGGCCGCATGAGCACCCAGTAAACAAGTTCTACTCATGTTCTAGACAAAATACGTACTTTGTGCTCGACGTTTACTTGTACTTGGTACACTCACCAGTTCGTATTCTTTAGACGGCAGGCATCTACAGCCTGGAGAGTATCCGATGATTCAACGACCTCGGTGTCTCAACCTTCAGCAATGCGATCGGGCGTGTCGTATGCTAGCAATCCTAATTTCTGCGAGCGTTCTAATTTTTTTTTTTTTTTCAAAACTTGATAGCTTGTTTTGCGCCCAGTATATGCCCTGTATCATCGGACTGACGGCATGCACTCGTACACTGGCTTGTACTCGCAACGCTTTCCTCATTGACCTCCATCACGTCGATCCACTGACTCTTCGTCCTCAAATTTTACAGCACGCAAACTAACCAACGGTGCAGGGATAAAGAGCTAGTGGAACTGAAACTTCGTATTCTACGATCCCTCGTACGAAGAGCAGAATAATAAAACGAAAAAAAAAGTCTTAGGCGCGGTCGCGGAGAGTACGAGGAGTGAAACTCACGCGACTTCCGGTTAACCCACTATTAGTGACGTAGCTCGATGCCTCCTTTCTGACCGCCCCGACACCTTGCGGTACACTGTTACGTCACAGTGCACGGCGGGAACTTTGAATTGGGCCTCGTATTTCTATTTTTTTATAAAAAAACTACGCAACTCTATAGCGAAACAATTTATATGCCATTGCAACGTTTAGCGTGAAAAAAAAAAAATATATTTTTTTTTGGCGTGTCAGAGGCCCTTTAAAGGGGCGATGCAACGATATTCAATTGGAATGTTTTTCACTTTACACGAGCTTACTGGCACTAGTGGGACTCAAGGATGCTCGCACGCAACGCCACTGGCCAAGAAACTCCTTTGTTGCGGTGTACTTTCAAGGACAAAAGCGATGATTTTCATTCAATCTCCCCTTTGCAAACTTTGATGACGTAACGTGGGGATCGCAGTGCACCCCAATGACGATATTTGAATGCGGTTCATAGATTGGACCCGAGCATTGCATGGGCACTCGATTTAGGCTCGTGATAATTGATAGCTCGAGAAGCATTCGGGTAGTGGCCCGTGTCCAATCGCTGCAACGACGACAATGGCCGAGCCATAACAATGTCTGGAACTCAGCGCGTGTCCTGTGCTTTGCCAACCCCAGCGCGTGGCTATGATCAGCATTGGTGGTATGGCTCCGGATCACGTGGCCGCTTGTTCTGGCTGCGAGTTGAGGGGGTGAACGCAGCTCGTTTTCCTTTAATTTTTTTTCTGGGACTTCTATTGCGTGGGGTGAAAAATGAACGCGTGTTTCATAGGTCATTAACGTCAGGGATCCGTTCTAAGCGGTATTTGCGCAAAGTCCAAAAATTGTTGCATCGCCCCTTTAAGCTGAGACTGCAGCCGATGCCACAAGCGCGAGAGCTCGAGGTCGCTGCTATGAAGCGTTCTTCGGCAGAACGAGCACTCGCGCTAGAAATGCATGTCTCAAAGTCAGAAGCGCGGGCCTCGCCTTTGCAGCTTTGACTACACTTATGAAATTATCGAGCTTATCAGTCGCTGATGCTGTTTTATTTTTTTTTTTCGCTTTTTGCGTATTTGAACTTTGTTTAAGCTGGGTGATTATGAACGTTCAATAGGACATTATAATATTTCTGACATTCAGTGATCCGGGTTAGATTCTTTTGTAAATAAAACATTTGCGCGTGTCGGATGAGACTGATGCTCGAGGCTTGTGCTTTCTACGTCAACGTATAAAGTCCTGTTCACACACGGAGCGGAGTGCTACAAGTGGAGTGCTGCCTCGCGCTAAGCGCGTGCCGACGGGAGAGCTCACCAGCTTTGTATCTCATCGTCCAAACTGTTGCTCATGGCAGACGATAAGTGACTGACGACACGTGAGCAGCGCTACATCTGCGCTTCGCTGCATGTGAGAACCGGTCTTAACTGCAATCTTTGGATCTATATCGCATTACTTGGTTGTCGTTTCTTTCTTTCTCCGCTCGCGGGATTCAGCCGTAATATGCGGGGGCTGTCTCGCGGTACACCACGCCGTTTGAGTCACGCAATTTATATAAGCGATTGTAGCTCCTATGGTCTGCCCTAGAGTGCCTTCATACACACGCGCGCCATAGTCTGCCCAAGCTTGTCGCGCTATAATGTGTGACACGTTTTTAGGTGGTAACTGTAAGCGGGCCCGCACTCGGATGATGAACGAGCATTTTAATTGCGGCATGGAACGACTTATGTAGAATAGGCAATATGTGAAAGAGCGTATGCCACATGTACAGAATGGGTTGGCTGGCGTGACGTCGGAATAACACTGATCTCGCCCTTTCTAGTAACCAACTTAATTCATTGCGTTCCCAAAATAAGGATCTCAATGGTGACAACCATAACCACGCGCGTCGCATCTCAAAGCTATTCAACCTTACAAACATTTAAAACAAAGCGCTGGTTTGTACAAAAAGCGCGTTTGCGGTGTCGCAAATCCTTTTTTTTTCCTTTTTTTTTCTGTTGCAGCTTTCATTATGCAAAATGTAGGGTAAGGTGCGTAAAATGAGACGCGGGGCAAAATGCGACAGTTTGAGTTTAGCGCCGTTCATCTCCTAGACAAGCAACGGGAGTAGTTCCAAACATCACCGAGAAGCGCCGAGGCATGTCCACTTTGCCTGTGTAAAAAATGAGAGCTGTCGGCGGGAGTGTTTCGGAGGGAACAAATGCAGAGTTATAAGGTCTACGAGTTTACCCCCCGCCAAAAAGGCGCAAAATACAACGCGAGGTTTCGCTTCGGGACGTGCACCCCGGTTGGCACCCACTTTTCTGTTAAGGTAAGCTTTAATTTTATTGGCACGCTTTATTAGCTCCATGCTGACCAAATTTGAGCGATCTGTGCTTGTTTTTGTTTTTAACAAAATAGGTATTTACGTCAAGGGTTACGCGCGGGGCAAAACGCGACAATCTGGCTTCTGTGACGCGCATGTCACTACCGCACGAGTCTCCTCGTTGCTCCTGAGTCATATTCTTTTTTTCTTTCCGGGTGTCTATACTTCGTTTCAGCTTCGGTCCGAGCGTGGACGATGTTATGAGCCGAAGGGCCAATCAAACAGCGCGAAAAGCGCAACGTCATGGCGTGCTCTCTGCGCTTGATAGGACTTGCTGGTGGAGAAGCACGCACAGAGAGACGGCGAATACCGGCTGGTCCTATCAACTGCAGGGAGCACGCCATGACGTTGTGCCTCTTTCGCTGTTTGATTGGCCCTTCGGCTCATTATATCGGCCGCGCTCGGACCCAAGCTGAAACGAAGTATAGGAGGGTTGGAACGTATAAAAGAAAAACAGCAAGGGCTTCATGGCGCGAGAGTGACATGACGAAAGCTCTTGAAAGTGTCAAGTTCAACCAACAGCGTCACTCCCTTCACACTGCTGCCACACTTTTTGGCGTACCAAAGGATGCGCTTCAAAGGCGTTGTCTCATTTCGCCCCACAAAGCGAAAAAAAAAAAAAGGATGCATTGTGTGATTTTCAGATACTGCAGTTTTATTTATTATTTCGTTTGCTCGAGTTAAGTAATATTTACTGAGCATAACGTCTTTAGACATCTAAGAATATCCCCATGCGGTGTTTTTTTTTGCTTTTTTTTAATATCCGAGCAAAAAGAAAAATTATTATTGAAATTAAAATTTTTTGTCTCACTTTGCTTCACCTAAACCTACTTTATTCAACCCTATAAACTCCTGGGAGAGCTCTGGTTGAAAAAGGCACTGGTTTAGAGGATTATGCAGCCACAACATGACGCCCTCCAGCTAAACCATTTTAAACCCTTATCTGCTTCATGACGAAGTGTTGTATATATATATATATATTTTTTTTTTTTTTGTTTTTGTGCGAGCAACATTTACGAGGAAAACCGTTTTGAGTATGCATTTCAGGAGTTTTGGCAACATCAGCTTAAGAACATGTTCCATGATCGCGGTCGAAGAGTCGTTCCAATCGAGAACTACATAAGATCACAAGGAAAGCTTTCATGCAGAGCGCAATCGGCCGACTATGGCGTCGTACTCCATGGTCGTGGTATTACATTTTCGAAACACGGTCATTTCACACAAACTTCAAGAATACGGTCATAACACTTGCTTGTTTTTGTTTTTAACAAAATAGGTATTTACGTCAAGGGTTACGCGCGGGGCAAAACGCGACAATCTGGCTTCTGTGACGCGCATGTCACTACCGCACGAGTCTCCTCGTTGCTCCTGAGTCATATTCTTTTTTTCTTTCCGGGTGTCTATACTTCGTTTCAGCTTCGGTCCGAGCGTGGACGATGTTATGAGCCGAAGGGCCAATCAAACAGCGCGAAAAGTGCAACGTCATGGCGTGCTCTCTGCGCTTGATAGGACTTGCTGGTGGAGAAGCACGCACAGAGAGACGGCGAATACCGGCTGGTCCTATCAACTGCAGGGAGCACGCCATGACGTTGTGCCTCTTTCGCTGTTTGATTGGCCCTTCGGCTCATTATATCGGCCGCGCTCGGACCCAAGCTGAAACGAAGTATAGGAGGGTTGGAACGTATAAAAGAAAAACAGCAAGGGCTTCATGGCGCGAGAGTGACATGACGAAAGCTCTTGAAAGTGTCAAGTTCAACCAACAGCGTCACTCCCTTCACACTGCTGCCACACTTTTTGGCGTACCAAAGGATGCGCTTCAAAGGCGTTGTCTCATTTCGCCCCACAAGCGAAAAAAAAAAAAGGATGCATTGTGTGATTTTCAGATACTGCAGTTTTATTTATTATTTCGTTTGCTCGAGTTAAGTAATATTTACTGAGCATAACGTCTTTAGACATCTAAGAATATCCCCATGCGGTGTTTTTTTTTTGCTTTTTTTAATATCCGAGCAAAAAGAAAAATTATTATTGAAATTAAAATTTTTTGTCTCACTTTGCTTCACCTAAACCTACTTTATTCAACCCTATAAACTCCTGGGAGAGCTCTGGTTGAAAAAGGCACTGGTTTAGAGGATTATGCAGCCACAACATGACGCCCTCCAGCTAAACCATTTTAAACCCTTATCTGCTTCATGACGAAGTGTTGTATATATATATATATATATATATATTTTTTTTTTTTTTTTTTGTGCGAGCAACATTTACGAGGAAAACCGTTTTGAGTATGCATTTCAGGAGTTTTGGCAACATCAGCTTAAGAACATGTTCCATGATCGCGGTCGAAGAGTCGTTCCAATCGAGAACTACATAAGATCACAAGGAAAGCTTTCATGCAGAGCGCAATCGGCCGACTATGGCGTCGTACTCCATGGTCGTGGTATTACATTTTCGAAACACGGTCATTTCACACAAACTTCAAGAATACGGTCATAACACTTGCTTGTTTTGTTTTATATGTTCGAAGTGGCTTTCAAAACGCGCAGGCAGAGGGACAAGGCAAGAAAATGGTCTGACAAACAAAATGTTTATAAAGTAGCATGGAGAGAGAAACAAACAATTGCGCTATACCCTTCCGTAATACGTAATAGGTTTGATTTCTAAACAATTGAATTTAGAGGCACTCAAAAACAACGTCGGCATTGTGAGACAAATATATATATATATATATATATATATATATATATAAATGTGTGTGTGTGTGTCGTGGCGTGATCGAAAAAAAAAAGGATGGTTGAATTTTAAGCTTTTGCGTCCGGTGCGTACTTCACAGTCCCTTGTGCTTCGTACACACATTCTCCGCTTAAGACGAAAAAAAAAAAATAGCTCATCTCTTAAAAAAAAGCTCCTACGCTGCATTTTCTTTTCTTTTAAACCATTTTGTATATTTATTATTATTGAAACGAAGCGTAACTAGAAAAAACTTCCAGGCGCGGAACTTTTGGCGGATCGCTTCGTTAAGTGAAAATAAGACGCTACATATTTACAGCGTAATTCATTGCAAAAAAAGAAAAAAAAAAGAAATCTGTTTGAAAAGGCAACATATGAGCGATGAAACAGCGACGCCGTCTCGCAAGTTTCATTGCCCGACACACCTCGTCCCTCGGAACCCTTCAAAACCGACCGCTGAAGCCGGCGTATATAATGCCCAGAGAACATTTGCGACTGCGACCACTCCTCCACCTCACAACTGGGTCTTCGTCGTGTGTATACACCCCACAGTGTGGGAACAGCTAGAGCAGCAGCAGCCGCAGCAGGGACCACCGTGACAACCGGAGCCGTTCGCACGAGTCCGCCAAACGCTCGCGCAGACGTAGCATGGACTGAACCCTCGCCGGGCAAACGAGGCGAGGGGGGTTGCAAGGCGCAGCAGCAGAACGGCCGGCTTGGCGAAGAAGCGGTCGGGGGACATCGCTCAGTGCCTGGCTGGCCAGCGGCACGGTCCGGCAGCAGGGGAGGGGTTGTCAGGTGGGCAACAACGCGGATGCGGGGAGGCGTAACAAATGGCGCCGGGAACTCCCCTGGCGGAGAGCGCCCCAAGCACCCGGAGGAGGCTCCACTGACCTCTCGGTCAGCGAAAGAGGGGAGGTGCCGCGAGCGCTCGCCCGAAAACAACGAAAAAATAAATGAATAAGAACTAGAAGTACGGATCTGACTATGGAGTAAGAAGGGACAGAGGAACAGACCGCTTCGGAACCAAGCGCCAGCTTTGGGACTAATTGTTTCTTTTTTTTTTTTTTTTTGCCTCGACTTTTTTTTTGCTTTTTTTTTGTTTTCTAGTTATTGTTTTTTCTTGTTCGGGTGTTGAGTTTTTCGCGGGTTGTTGTGTGGTGGGTGAAGGGGCTGCATGTGCGCTCCTCCCGCACTTCTCGAACCAGACCAGCAAACGCGTGGTGCCGTCCCGTATATATACACACACACATATATATATATATATATATATATATATATATATATATATATATATATATATATATATACAAATACAAATACGTATCCGCCCGCGGTCCCGGATGAGGAAAACAGAAAGAATATATATCCGAAAACCGCCTCCGCTCAAAAGCCGAGCCAAAAAACGCACAAAATCAAAAACAACAAGGGTGCGGGGCAACGATACAACCTAAGCAGGAAATTGCGATCGCGTTTCGAGAGCGGAGCGAGCTTCCAGGATAGCTTTATTCGATTAAAACACCCACGGGCGTATTTCCATAGTCGCGTAACCGTTGCAAGGTCAACGTATTAACATAAACGTCGGTGGTCCAATTGAGACGTGCGGTGAAGAAAATAAAGAAGTTTTCGGGAACCCCGAAGGTCAATGCATTTGTTCGGGACAAGTTAGGCTTTCATTTCCAGCAGGCGGGAACCGCGAGGTTGTCAACGGTTCGAAACGACGAAATAAAGGACTTTTAAAAGGCCGCAGCTCGCAACACCAACAGCTCATTTATTTCGTCAATGATAGAGGCACCAAATAGGCCACGCTTCAGACAAACGACGCTTCAGCCGTTAGGGTGCGCAAGCTCATATATTGTTGCCAGTTGTTCGACGTTTCATCTGAAATCGCAGAAAAACGCTTTTCTCTCCTTCAGAAACGTTAAACCAGACAGCGAAAGTGCAAAGCGATATTTCCTGAGCCTCCTGACATCGAATCTCAAGCTCGAAAAGCCGAATTTTTGAGTCGTAACAATCGGCAATCGAGCCCGCTGCACCACGTACCGAACCGGCGGTGCCTAGAAGAAAATCAGGAAACTGATTGCCGACACTATAAGTGCAGCTGATAACTCGTCAAGCTCAAGCCTCGTTCTCTTAAATCCACCCTTCAAATGAAATAGAAAAAGAAGAACAAAATCCCGGAACCGGCTTTTCGGAGTCATCGGTTCTTTTCACCGAGAAAAACCGAGAGCACGGAGGCGCTCCCAAAGATATCCATGCACCACAAGCGGTCCTCTTTTTTTTTTATTTGTTTGCTCCGCGGACACGACGTGCTGCTCACAAACACAGACATCATCGTGGGCAAATGACACGTGAGGCGACGCTGACGGCGGCTTAGACCGGGCACGAGTTCCTCAGGGAGGTAGCCGTCGACCACCCCTGGTCAAGCCATGCCGCGGGGCGGCGGGCGGCGGCGGGCGGCGGCGGCTGTAGGCGACGCGGCGCGTCCAAATAACAGGGCTCCGCCGACGCCAACGATGCCGTCACAGCCGCTTTTGGCCGACCGCGGTCACCGTTGCCCTAACCATCATCGTCACGCCGGCCGCGAGACGGGGTTTCGTATCGAAACGGGCATTCCGCGCGGGTGGCGGTCTTCCTTATTCGGGCCAGTTCGAAAGTATGCAGCTCTCCGTGGGAACCTGTAAGACTGACTTCACACAGGGCGTCCAATTTTTTTTTAATCCGCCTCACCTCGCGGGTTTGGCCGCAGTAAACAGTAGGGACACATCAAAACGCAGTCGCTATAGAATAAGTCGACTCCAGTTGCGTGTCGTTACGGTTCGGCCAGGCGTTACATATATTTACGGGAACAATGCTATCAAAAGCAAAAAGAGAGAAGAAATGCCTTATGAATGTTTCGAGAACGGGAAGTTTTCCGGTCTTAATTAACGAGCCTCTGGTGCCCCCGGTGTAGATTAACTGTATGACCAGTTTACTACGAGTGCTAACCTAGGGTCGTTTCTACAGACCTTTGCAAGCAGCCCCTTTTCAAGAGCTAGTCTGGCCACCGTGGATGGAAAACACTTTGTTTTGGCGGCCGTCTGGAAACCGTGGGTACGCCTCAGCACTGCTTGACTATCAGACGATCTACTCACACCAGCCAGAAAGATGGCGGCGCCCAGAAGCCGCACTTGCAAACGTCTATATACTACTTATTTCTTCTTCCCCGATCATTTCTCATTCGCAACCAAGTTCGGGCATAGAGAATTTCAGGATCGCCTTCCGAAGATGCGAGGTCGCTTTTGAAGTGACACGCACCGCTTTTCAGCCTCCCGTGGGAATCCCGGCTTTGTCGCAGATACTTTCGCTTACGCAGAAACACCTGAAATTAGCTTGTATTCTGCAGTAACCTATTATTTCAGTGTGTTCATGTTATCGCAAGGTTATAAGATAATTTTAGCGCAGTTTCTTTCTTCTTTTTTTTTCTTCTCTAATTTAAACACGCTTTACAGCAGCTGCTGCGTGGGCGCCGCCATAACCGACCTTCTGTTTTTGTTTCCTCTTATTTTGATCACTTCGCTCCGCCATTACCACAGCAGGGCAGGCTATTTCCATTATAGAATCGACCGTATCCTTCTCCCCAGCATGTTTGCCTTGTGGAGGCTCGTCGAAGCCACTTCAGTGGCTTTGCATCTCGGTACGACAATTGAGAAGGTCAACAAAGGTGGCTGTAATCTGGCGCGTGTGCAAAGCGTACATAGGACGTTTTCGCTAAAACGCAACCTATTGGCGACGTGAGCGATCGAAAGTGTCGCTGTGGTCGGCCCACCACAATTGGCCGAATACTGACTATGACGTCAGCAAGAGATGTCTCATCGACGGAAATAAGAGGAATGTTAGAACTTCAATTTTGACGGCGTTAGCAGTGTTGCTTTGAGAGAGCTATGATTTCAGGCTTCCACCATGCTCATTACAAACACCATCAAACCTTTTGTTCACCAGGTAATGACGTCACGAAGGGTAACCAAACGAGGTCGCCACCGAAACATCTCGCCGCTAATATCTAGGGCTAGGGGCTAAGCGCACACCGGCTCGTAGCACGTGGAACGAAAGCTCGCGCTCAGAACCCGGGGATCCTGGGTTGAATCAACAGCACCTAGAATAATGGCTGGGTTTACATGAATGCGATCATAGCGCATCGAATCGAACAGGGACCAATCACACGCACCCTTTCTTCCTGCTTCTTCCTCTTCTACCCACCTACTGCCAATCAAAATAGTCATATCTCGATTCGATGCGTTACGGTCGCATCCATGTAAACGCCACCAATGAAAGCCTCCGCATCGTTTCCTCGTCCTTCATGAAACGTCACTCCAGTCGGATCACGCTAACTCGGCTATTGGGCCCGAGCCCGACTTTCGACGCGCTGATTGAACACGAGCCCCAGCCGAACACTGACATAGAAATCGTGTCTCGTGCCCTATCTCAGGCCTCGATTGATCTGACTGTGATGACGGTGCGGGGGCCTTCTGCTTGTCTAGGTGGTGTTGGTTGAATGATTTGAATCCCCAGCCCCACCCCTGCCCATCTGCGATCTGGATGAGCATCGTACCGCCGTGCGGTTGGGTATCACTATTAGCCCCGTGCGCGACCGAAAGCGTCGCTGTGGTCGGCCTTCCACGATTGGCCGAACGCTGACTATGACGTCGGAAAGGGGATTTTCATCGACGGAAATAAGAGGAATGAAAGAACTTTAATTTTGACGGTGTTGGCAGTGTTCCTTTAAGAGCGCAATGATTTCAAGCTTCCACCATGCTAATAACAAACACCATCTAACTTGTTGTTTGCAAGGTAATGACGTCACAAAGGGGAACCACAGGAGGGCGCCACCAAAACTTCTCGCCGCTAATACTGAGTCCCACTTCCAGTGGGCAACAATGTCGCCATGCTCAGGCAGACTAACCTCCCGCTGTAGAAACAACTAACAACTAATTACTTTAATTACATCCTACCTACTTCTTTCCTGATATCTCGTTAATCAGTATGTAGATTTTTTTTTTTTTTTTTTTTTGGGGGGGGGGGGGGGGGTCTGTCGTGTTATGTTTAGCATATGTAATGAAGAGATGTTATACTTCGTTTCACCTTATCTGCGAGCGAAGCCACAGCTAGAAGCGCGAGACCAGCACTTTTGGCGTTTCTCCCCAGCTCGCGCGCTCGAGCAAAGCCTGAACGCACGGAGCTTCCGTGCTCGCGCCTCCAGCTTTGCCTTCGCTCGCACATAAGGTGAAACGAAGTATAGTAAGATTTTTAGCCTGAAAGCGAGCAAAAGTTTGATTAGGAGATGGGGACCATGTGAAGAAAAAGAATTGAGAAGCACAGAAGAACTTGAGTACGAGGATAACGTTGGTACGAGGCTTCACCATAGCATCGACAGAACGAAAACGCCAGGGTGTGGACTGTAATGTCACCAAGCTTGTTGCTTCGCGATTGGTTCTTAGAGATTCTCATCGCCAAATGCCGCGCTCTGATTGGCTGCGGTGCGATAATCAGTCTCGCAGCTCGCACCCACCCTGTATTTCTTGTGCCTTCAGTGACAATATCGGGGCGTTCACCACACGCCATATTTGGGTTCCATGTTCCCTGCGCATGTTCAGACCGAGCTCACATTTATAGGCTCCTAAGATCTGCTCTTTTGATGGCGCAGAATGCTGTGGATTTCTATACATTAAAATAACGTACTGACCTTTCAAGAAAAAAAAAAAAAGGAGGGGGGGGGGGGGCTTTTGGCCGGATCAATTTTCGGTGTTCGTGCGTATATGGCGCGGGATTTTCTCGTTTTCCGAAGCGACGAACAAGCACGTGCCGGGCCGAGGAGATCGCACGCTGGGCTGAGGACTCATAAATATTGGAATGGTGTATAGGCCCCCGCGTTGTTTCCAAACAGGCCCCACACGAGACGCGGCCCTCAAAGGCGTGACGACATGGCCGTGTGTTGGTGAATAGATCGTTTTCGTGTGACGGTTGCCACGTTAAAATATGACGTAGCTGTGTTCACCGATAAAAAAATAATGTAGATTATCTAGACATCACTACAGAACAAAAACAATTGTATCTACGAACAAAGTAGAGCAGGGGTCTCAAACACGCGGCTAAAGGCCCGTTCACCCTCTTGCGACCGAGTAAGACCGAGAGAAACCAGACCGGTTTTAAGCCTCTTGCTATGCCTTAGGACCACCTCCGCTGCAGTGCATCCGGTCCTAAGACGTCGCAAGAGGCTTAAAAATTGGTCTGGTCTCTCTCGGTCTTACTCGGTCGCAAGAGTGTGATCGGGCGCTAATCCTCTAGATCTCAAACACGCGGCCCGAGGGCCGCATGCGGCCAGCGACTCGTTGAGACGCTGCCCGCCGGCCAACCGGCTACGAGTCCCAGTTCCCATGTCTCGAGCGCTAGAAATGGCATGCGCCTTCGTGATCTCATCTCGTCGATTCATTTTCGCTCGAAAAGTCCCTCCGCTTTTTTAACGTATTTACATAGTTTTACTTATCTGTGTTCATTTCCCCTTTTTATCGCTTTATCTTTTGCTTACCAGCTTTATGTAATGTACAACAATTCCGCTACAAGGCTGCAAGCGCGAGCTCTTTGTTGAAGGATGCATCTCGGCTGCACTAAAGGCTTGTTCACACGATGAATTTTTCTCGCGCATCTAGTGTCGCGAAATGTAGTTTCGCGAAATGGTTGCGCCGTCTGAACGAGTCCGAAAAGGACGCGCGCATCTAAAAAAAGTTGCGCGCACACCTCGCTTCTGGAGCGAGCTTTTGCTGAAACTTTGCCGAGTCCTGTCAATCACTCTGAGGGCGCCGCCAATGGCCGCTGAGAAACGCTCTCACGTGGCCTTTGAGGGGGGAGCGAGCTGTTTGAGAAGACCACTTCACTGCCGGTGTTGTAGCCGAGCCAAATCCGAAAAAACCGAAACCACGAACGGTGGATACTGCCGGCGCTTCTGCAAGCACGTCAAGCACCACTGAAGGAAAAGTGAGTAGCATATCGGAAAAAAAATCCAGCGATGGACGAAGACAATTAGCGGGAGTTGGCGAGATTAGAATAGTGCTCATAGCGTTGTTGTCGTGACGATACCGCTGGATAATACCCCTGTTACACGGGCACCCTCAACCGTGGTTAACTCAGCTTTAACGGCTGTTACGTGGCAGCTATTTCAGAAGAAGTGAAGAGCGCGTGTGCACTGCTTTGATGGGTGCTCAAAATGCTCAAGCGCACGTTCGCCAATAGCTTTGACTGCATAGCCGCAGAATGTTGTCCGCAAGTATTGCGCGCTAACTGCGGCTTAGCGTAACTGCAGTTAAGTGCGCCCGTGTAACAAGGGTTAAGAGACCGTCGAGTAAACTGAAACCAAGTTTGCTTTGTTTACAAGCGAACGTGAAACCATTTGCGCTCTCTGAAACAGTGCACAGTAAAATCGGGGCAGACATGGGCGCCGAGAAGTAACCAGATTGGCCACGTAGCGTTTCTATGAATACCATGTGCATTGATAGGAGCTTTGGCAATGAATTGGCTGCGTACGGGCTCGGCGCCGGCACATACCCTGCACGTAAAGGTGTCCGCCTCAATCCTCTTTGCGAACATGCGAGATCGCTCCAAGTAGTGCAGTATGTGAGAAAAAAAAATTAAAGTAAATTGACTGCATAAAATGCGCAAAGCAGGTCCCCAGATAAATAGCGAACTGATTCGGAGCGCCACATTATGGTCAACACCGAAACTATTCTCGCGAGTCTAAACGTCATCGTTGTTGCACGTGAAGCGGTACGTGTGAACGAGCACATTTCGCGAAATTTGAGTGTCGCGAAACTGTTGCGCGCCTAAAAGATGCATCGTGTGAACAGACCTTAACTCTCGATCAGCATGAGCAACTGACAAAGATAAAGCTAGGAGCTCGGAATTCTCGCCTTTAAAAAACAATATCACCATTAAAAGACAAGTATGGATGTTGCAATTGAAATCTTGAGGAAAGCAAGGACTGTCAAATAACTGATTGTTTTTAGGAGACATGTTGAGCTTGGTTAATTCCTGGGTGAATTGAGCAACGTGAACGACAATGTACTTGCTCTCCTGTTCTATTAAAAATGCGAGCACGTTGGCGGGCACGTTACAAATCAAATTAAAAATGCGAGCACGTTACAAATCAAATCTAAAAATGTTACTTTCAAAACTGAGTTTACAAAAAGCATAGAGCACGAGGTCTCTCCTCTTTTAAATCTTTTGACCCCCCCCCCCCCTTTTCTTCTCTTTCCCGTCTAACGTTGGCCTTCGGCCTTTCCAGTGTCGGCTATCTGGCCCCCACGCTCAAATGAGTCTGACACCACTGAAGTACAGCCACTGGCATCAATACATTAAATTCTAACGCCTTCCGATCGGCAAATATTTTTTTTTTTTTTGCCTTAACTCGCCTACGTCAGGATTCATCATGAAGGCCACCATGAAAAGGACGCATTTACCGAGTTGGCAGTCACCATGACGCTAGTAGCAGAGCATTGAATTGAAGAGGGGAAGCAAAAAGGGTGTTTCGGAGCCGAGGCATTTTCAGGGCCGGAACGCTGACAAAACGCTCTCTTATAACAGGTGCGCACGCGCACAATACCATTGGAGGACTGCAGTGTCGGCTTCCCGTCGACCACCGAAATGCGCGCGGCAGGGAAGGCACACTAAAGTTGGTTTCTTTCTCCCCCCCCCCCCTTTCCCCCCCCCCCCTTCCCCCGATGTCCCCTAAGGGCAAAGGCGGCGTTCTTCAAAGAAGCCGCGTAATTTCAACCGACGCACTCCCGTTGTCCTCCCCTGGGCAGAGGACACGCGACCGGCGTCTTTATCGCGGTTTACACGCGCCCCGAAGGCGGCATGCCGAGACGGATCGGGGAGCGACAACGTCCCACCCTCCATCGTCGGTGGCGGGTATGGCGGCACCCCTGCGGCCTCACCAGTCCAGACACAACGGAACGACCATTTGAGGTGGTGCGACTCGCGGGCCAGGGGGGGACCGCTGCAACCCCCTGAACATAGAGGCTTGTTGTTGTTAGGCCTCCTCAGAAAAGAAGAAGGAAAAGTGCTCGAAGGAAGACAGAAACAAAACAGTAGAGTGTACAAAAACGGGAAGGACAGGAAGGGCCTTGATAGAAAGGTCTCAGCGTGACAGGGCTTGTTGATACGAGCGACAAAGACCGTCGTGATTTTTTTGTCTCTCTCTCTCTCTCTTCTTTAAATGGCATCAAACTATGAGCGCGTAGACCAAGTGTCACGAAATAACCGCCGCCGGAGTTGCCTTAGACGAGCGACCTTGGTGCGTTTGTCATTCAACTTCGACGACGTTCGCTCTCGCGTCCAGCGGCTCCGACGAGCTCGATGAAAAGGCAGCGCATTCGAGGCATGGGACAGGATATCCCCGAGCGTTTGGAAAACAACAATATCAACGACGTCGACAAGTGCGGCACTCGGCTCGAAGAAGCAACAAAAAAGGAAGTCATTCTCTTTTGTGTCCACGGAACGGAACCAACTTCAAAAAAAAAAGACCGTTGTTCCATCGGCTGTCTACACTGTCTCCACGAGCTTTTCTCGGCCCTTGTTCTTGATGCTCTTACATGTCCGCTTGGCGCCCGAGGCGCCTCCGTCGCACGCACGCGACTTCACCGAAACACTTCCTGCCTTTTCTTTCTACTTCCGGCCGCCGAGTTTGTTGTGGTGGCTCATGGGCTCCCCACGAAACTGCATGAGTCGGCGTCGCGAGCTCGATGGGGGAAGCTTAGAGCCGACGACTGCCAGCGACACGAGCCCTGACGAAGTGGCCTCGCGTGCCGTATACGCCGGCGTCTGCGGCGGACAGCTTAGCGCGGTCTGGAGCGACGCCGGAGACACGTTGTCGGCTTGACGGAGGGCCGCGTCGCCTTCGACCGTTGTTTCCGCGGGAGGGAATCTACTGCATTCACTACGGCCTTCCTCGCCAATGCTTTGTACGATCGATTCTAAAGCAGTCGCCCGCGCCAAAGAATAAAAAAAGGTTACCGAGCAGGATAGACAATTATCCTACTGCGTCACTGGCTGCCAACCGTACCCCAGTCTTGCCCTCTTATGCAGGTGTATTGGTATTGGGCCTTGGACATTTCGGCGTAGAAATTTTCGGAGTATGATGGTTCGGTGCGGACGTTTCGGTACATGCATCGAACTGTTCATGCACCAAAAGGCTCACGCACCAAAATGTTCATGCACCAAAATGTCCGTGCACCGGAAACGTCCCACACAAAAACCTCCTATACCGAAATGTCCGGATTCCATTGGTGTTGAGTGACAGGGGCAGGTGGCGCGTCGAGCGCTTCGGTAGTTTACACCCGTGCTCTCTGCCTACCAGCACTTTTAGACTGCCATCGGGCAGTTCACAACAGGAAAATTTAGACGTGAAACATAATTTTAAGCATTCATCTTGCGCTCAAAGGTGGTATCCGTGGTAGAAGCGATTGCATTTAGCCGTCGAGTGAAGCAACGATTGCACTTTTAGTTGCTACATAATTTCGTGTGTTAATTTCTGGAAGGGGAAAACAAAAGCACGCGTGAATGCGTCCTTTTTCTATTTCCATTTTTTTGCAACTCTTGTGTGACTGAGTTTGTAGAAATGGGTTGGTGAAAATACTATATTGTTGTATTATTAGCATTGAACTTTCTGTTAACAGCACATAACAGTTATACCGGCTTCTGAGTAGCAATATGTTATTTTATTTCTCGCTAAACAAAAGGCCATAAAAAGTGCAGAGAAAACATTCACGAAACTCACCTGTTTCAACGTCCTCAAGTCTCGTGCCAGCGGTAACATCAAATATAGGAAGCAGATATAGGAACCGAAGTACAATGGCGACCACTCTGCCTCCCGAGACAACATCGCCAATGTTCACGTTTGAATACAGCATAAGCGAATCCAATGGGCCTCTAAAGAGCGACCTCTGAGGTGACCTTTTCGAATTATTCACCCCGCAGGTAGAAGGGCAAAACCACTTGCTAGCACGCCCTGACGAGCAGAAGGATAACAATCACCGTAACGTTGACTATGGTGGCGTTTACATGGATGCGACAGTAGCGCATCGAATCGAGATGTAACTATTTTGATTGGCAGTAGATAGGTAGAAGAGGAAGAAGCAGGAAAAAAGGGTGCGTGTGATTGGTTCCTGTTCGATTCGATGCGCTATGATCGCATTCATGTAAACCCAGCCTATGATATACCGGCGCGGAGAACGTGCAGAGAATTTTATTTATTTATTTATTTATTTATTTATGTATACTGCGACCTCAGTTGAGGTCATTGCAGGAGTGGATTACACAACTAAAAACATGAGTAGAGAGAACAATAAACGAGAACATATTCAACAACAAATGATTCGCCAGAAACACCAAACATCAAAGGAAGTCAACTTTCGCGAGTTTTATAACAAAGTCGTCGTACTGGAGCATACGCGTAGAACCGTCAATACTATTCCACAGTTCAACAGTGCGCGGAAAAAAGGAATTTTTGAAACAGTTTACGCGAGAACGAAAGGGTACAATATTTAAGGGATGGGAACGCCTAGTGCGCGAAATATCTGAGAAGGAAATATACTTCATACATTCAATGCCACTTACATTATTAACAATTCTATGTAACAACTTCAATCGCTCGATAGTTCGCCTTAACGATAAAGATTCTAGCCCTAATGTTGGCAAAGCGGATGAAGGTGAGAAGTGTCGATCATATCGATTGGAGATAAATCGGATAGCCTTAGCCTGAACAGAGTCAATGAGATTAATGTCCTTTTTTAAATGAACGTCCCAGACCACTGAACCGTACTCCAAAATCGGCCTCACAAGAGTTTTAAAAGCGGTTAATTTTACCTCTTTAGACGAATTTTTTAACGTGCGTTTAACATAGCCCAATTTTCTGAGGGCGCGGGAGCAAATATAGTCGACGTGCCTATCCCATTTAAGGTTGGAAGTAAAAATAATACCTAAATATTTAAAGTCGCTTACCTCCCTTAGTACTATTTCATCAATGCCATAGCTAAAAACGAGAGGTGATTTCTTATTCGTAAATTTCATAAACACAGATTTTTCAAAGTTTATTTCCATTTGCCATTGCTTGGTCCAATTGAAGAAGCGTGCGAAGGATTCATTAAGTAACAGCTGGTCATTAGCCGAATGAATATCGTTATATAGGACGCAGTCATCGGCATAAAGACGAACGTTAACGGGAATGTTATCTACAATATCATTAATATACAGGAGAAATAAAAGGGGCCCTAATACGGATCCTTGCGGAACACCTGAACTAACCGTCGCTTCTGATGAATTAGCATTCCCATACGAAACAAACTGTGACCGGTCTTTTAAATAATCAGTGATCCAGTCGAGTAAAAGGGGATTTTTAAGTATGACCTTTAACTTCAACAGTAGTTTGGAATGAGAAACTTTATCGAATGCCTTCGAGTAATCTATGAATATGGCATCAAACTGTCCTTTATTGTTTAAAGTCGTGGCGATATCATGAGTGAATTCCAGTAGTTGCGTGATGGTTGAGAAATGACGACGGAAACCGTGTTGCTGAGGGCAGATAATTGAATTGCATTCGAGGTATTCGGAAACATGGGAGTAGACTATATGCTCGAGGAGCTTACTACAGGTAGAGGTCAATGAAATAGGTCTGTAATTGAGAAGGCTCTGTTTGTTTCCAGATTTAAAGATGGGAACAACTCTGGCTGATTTCCAAAGTTTAGGAACTCTTCCAGAAGAGAGAGACTTCTCGAAGATTAAGGCCAAGTATCTCAATGTCCAAAGAGAGTAACGGCGAAGAAATGAATTAGGAACACCATCGGGACCTGCGCTTTTTTTTGCAGTCAATGTTTAGGAGCAAATGGAGGACGCCAGAAGTACTGCTGGGAATGTTTTCTAACGACGAACACGGGAGATTGAAAGAAAAGGAAGGTTCACAACCGTTATCTTCAGTGAATACGGACTGAAAATGTGCATTAAAGCCATTCGAAATGTCTACGGGATCAGTGACACATTCATCTTCAATAATAAAACTGCGGGAAATGTCATTTTTAGGAAGGATCGACCTCCAAAACTTAGCCGGATTTGACTTCATAAAGTTAGTCAATGTAACGTTGAAATAAGTATATTTAGCAGCTGTCATTGTTTCCACTAATCTATTTTTTAGGCTTTCAAACCGTTTGACGTCCGAAGGACTATCACCAAGTTTTAATTTCCGATTTCTTTGAATTCAGGTAGCGCGCGTCTCTATTATGTTTCGGTGCGCGTAAAACCAGTTTAACTAGTAGCTTGTCTGTTTAGGGCCCCACCCAGTTTGACAAGCGATTCAAGAAACAAAAACACATAGAAAAAGTAAGTTGGGAGAAACAACAGATTTCAAATAAAAGTAGGAGGCACGTAAGGAGGGCGTGCCTCTTTATAATCAAGACGAACGTCTATCTGGACGAGAGTCACTAGTCTTTATCGTACAGGCATACATTCAAAGCGCATTTCATCACGTTAATTATGGAGATATATTTCATGCTGACAACTTAGGAAAGTTCGACGCACGGGAATATTGCTCTATGTTGTGCTACTGCTATGATTGAGAAGTTGGGACGGCTGTAGCCGCACAGTAAATTGAGTTTGCAAAGTAAACGGGCGTGGCTAAGGTGGACTCAAGGCTCGCGTATCGAGTATTGCCCTAAACAACGTTTCCCGGCGTGTGCTTGAACGGTCTTTATAGGTTCAAAAGTACATCCTATACTTCGTTTCACCTTATCTGCGAGCGAAGCCAAAGCTAGAAGCGCGAGACCAGCGCTTTTTGCGTTTCTCCCCAGCTCGCGCGCTCGAGCAAAGCCTGAACGCACGGAGCTTTCGTGCTCGCGCTTCCAGCTTTGCCTTCGCTCGCACATAAGGTGAAACGAAGTATAGAAAATCATCGCTCAAAGAACCTTTAGTTGAAAGGTTTTCAAGTTCGTCCGTATCTTAGTAATACCCTAGTTACACAAACGCTCTCAACTGTCATTAAGCCAACGATCGTTGACATCTTCCAACTGTCATTAAAGGGGCCCACCAACAATTTTTTGACTGGTTTGAAGTTCGCGCTGAAACGGAGCTCCATGAAAGCAGGAACACCGAGGAAAAAAAATATTACAGAAATTCGCAATATTTTGTGAGTTATTAGCAAATTCAATATTGCAGAAAACAACTTTAAATAAGCAAAACATTGCGCTTCATGACGTAAAATGAAACAGTTTAGCGATTGGAGCAAAGCGGTTGGCCAATTGGACGCGAGTTTGGTTGATAGCCCGTCGGCCCGGTCGGCCATTAGGCCTCGCTGCAACCATCGTAGCTTTGGAATCGGGTTGCCATCATCGATGAATTTACCGGGCTTATCGGATTTTGAGCGCCGAATTCTTAAAAAGGAGTGCGGAGCTGGGCGTCGCGCCGTACGAGGACACACCACGCAAGCGCCGCGACGCGTCTCTGCCTCAGTCCGCTTCGACAGCTGCGGAAGCCTCGTCTCCCGCACCGGAGCCACCTCGGCGAGTAGGAGGTACTCCGCCGCGGGAGGCGCGCATGAGCGACGAGGCGCAGAGCCGTATATTAGGAGAGTTTGGACAATAGGCGGAGCAAAGGCCGCCGCCAGCGCCGAATATTCCCCCCACGCTTAGAGCGTAAACTAAATTTGTGACAAAGCGTCGACCAATCAGGAGACCTCTACTCCATCTCACAAATGTCGACAGTGAAGACAAAGGCACAGGCGCGTGAGCCTAGCTCAGCGAAACGCTATTGTTTGTACGAGACCTCGTGCATAGGAGGCACTTTCCAAAGCCACGCGCTCGTGCCCATGCCTTTGTATGCACTGCTAGAACAGCGTCCTGAGACTGGCTGAAAGAAAGCAGTGCAAAGGGTGGGGTGCGCGAGCGTCTTGAGACGCGGAGTTCCGCTCGGCACGGCTCAAATTATACTTCGTTTCACTTTACCTGCGAGCGAAGCCAAAGCTAGAAGCGCGAGACCAGCGCTTTTTGCATTTCTCCCCAGCTCGCGCGCTCGAGCAAAGCCTGAACGCACGGAGCTTCCGTGCTCGCGCTTCCAGTTTTGCCTTCGCTCGCACATAAGGTGAAACGAAGTATAGTCGTGGCACAAATTTAGAGCACGCGACCACCGCTAGGGGCTGTTTCGCGGCCTGTGGTTGGCCCGAGATGCTCGCCTATTCAAACCAATGTATGGCCAAACTCTCTCAATAAACGGCTCTGACGAGGCGTTGTTTTCGCCCTTTTTTAACTTTAATTTGCAACTTTATTAGCTCTATAAAAACGACTTTTCAGAGAAATAATGACGGTTAACGTGTGATATACTTTATTCCGCTTCAGAATTTCTGGGACGGCTCTCGCCAATCACGAAACCCAGTTAATGTGACGTATAGTGAAAGGGAGCGCCGTTATACGCGCGAATTCGGCACCTCGCGGCGCCACCGTCGGAGGAGGTGTTTCCGAGTTACCAAATTAAAATATGATGCGCTAATATTTTTAAACTTTTTCGTTGTCCACTGGGTTTCCGGGACCACTAGCGTGGATAAACCGCAAAAAAAAGTAGACGCTCAAATACTGTTGGAGGGCCCCTTTAAGCTATAACTAAGTTGTCCGGTGCTACAGACTACATAGGCCTAACAAGCCCAGTTGAGATGCGCGTCAAGCGACACAGTTGAAACCGAAACGAAACCAAAACTAATGTAACATTATCTTTTTTTTTAAATAGCGGTGCAAATTAATTATATGCACACTTTTCATTTATTATAAACGCTTCAAATAAAATAAAATGAACTTTGTTTCTGTTTTTAGACTAAAGAAACGACAATCGGAACATTTCACGGGAATCCAAGCAAGGCCCTGTTCCAAAATTTACGCGATCTTACCCCAGGGTAAGGGTTTTGTACCTTGGCGTTCCAAAACCTACCCGCGTCAAGCGCTTGTGAATCTGAGTTGTCACGTGATACGACCCTCCGGAGGGACTCGGATCCATTTGGGTTAGATTTGGAACACAGCCCTCGAGAGACACAACGAAAGTCTTATCGGCACAGACATTACAATGGCCGCCCTTGCCGAGCTTTGGCTTCCGCGGCGTGCCGTGATCGTTCTAGCGGCAGCTCTGGCCCCGCATCATACCTCTTCCAACAATATTTGCTGCAACAGTACTTTCTAGATACCTCCCCCAATCTTCCGCAATAGTAAGTGCTTGGCTGGCGCTGGCCATGGGCGGAGATGCTGCGGACGCCGTCATCTTTTGGCTCCATTAAAGGAGCGGTGCAACGATGTTCAGCTGGAATGTTTTTTGCTTTATACGAGCTTACTAGCACTAGTGGGACTGAAGGATACTCCCACGCAACGCCACTGGCCGAGAAACTTCTTTTTTGCGATGTAATTTCAAGGACAAAAGCGATCATTTTCATTCAATCTCTCCTTTGCAAAATTTGATGACGTAACGTGGGGATCGCAGTACACCAACGTTGCAGTACACCCATATGACGATATTTGAATGCGGTTCATAGATTGGACCCGAGCATTGCGCGGGCGCTCGATTTTGGCTCGTGATAATTACTAGATCGAGAAGCATTCGGGTAGTGGCCCGTGTCCAATCGCTGCAACGACGACAATAGCCGAGCCATAACAATGTCTGGAACTCAGCGCGCGTCCTGTGCTTTGCCAACCCCAGCGCGTGGCTGTGATCAACATTGGCGGCATATAATCGGCTCCAGATCACGTGGCCACTTGCTCTGGCTGCGAGTTGAGGGGGTGAACGCTGCTCGTTTTTCTTTAATTTTTTTCTGGAACTTCTATTGCGTGTGGTGAAAAACGAACGCGAGTTTCAGGTCATTAACGTCAGGGATCCGTTCTAAGTGGTATTTGCGCAAAGTACAATAATTGTTGCATCGCCCCTTTAAGGAAGAGATCGAACAGTCGCGCCTCTAGCGGTACGCTTCAGCTATGGGGGCAACAAACCGAATTTTCTTCTTTGTTTTTGATCAGAGAAATTGACGATGACGATTTGAAGGCCGCTCCTTGTGCGACCAAAGCACTGGTCAGAGTGAAGCGCTCATGGCCAGACCGTGCTAGGCGAGCTTCAGTTTCATTGTTCAGCTGTGCCAGTAAACACCGGGCTGTGGGGACAACAAGCTCGATAAAGCGCTTCCTATTAGCGCCGAGATGTTTCGGTGGCGCCCTCTTATGGTTTCCCTCCGTGACGTCACGACTGGGATTTGCCTCGCCGTGACGTCACGAGTTGTTATTCTGGCTACTTACCATCGGGGGCAACGACGAGTTCGATGGTGTGTTTAAAAAGCACAGTAGAAGCTAGGAGCCATCGCAATCCGAAACTAACACCGTCAAGGTTGACAATCTGACAGTGCTCATATGCCCATGGTTTGGCCAATCGTGGAAAGCTGACCACAGCGACGCTTTTGGCCGCGCACATCGCTAATAGGGGGCATTCACTGGACGCCATATTTGAGGGCAATGTTTAGGGCGCATGCTCAGAAAGAGCGTATATTAATAGCCTGCTAATACCGGCAATCTTGATGGTGTGGAATGCATGTTGCAAAGGAACTGTGGAAGCTCGCCGTCAGCACGCGCTCAGCAACCACCCACACAGATATGGCCGCCAGTGAATACTCCCTATTAGCGGCGAGATGTTTTGGTGGCGCCCTCCTGTGGTTCCCCCTTGTGACGTCATTACCTTGCAAACAACAAGTTCGATGGTGTTTGTAAATAGCATGGTGGAAGCTTGAAATCATTGCGCTCTCAAAGGAACACTGCCAACACCGTCAAAATTAAAGTTCTTTCATTCCTCTTATTTCCGTCGATGATAAATCCCCTTCCCGACGTCATAGTCAGCGTTCGGCCAATCGGGGAAGGCCGACCACAGCGACGCTTTCGGTCGCGCACGGGGCTAATAGCTCGATCTCCTGCCCAATTGCGGCATGAAATCAAACTAAACTGCTTTTGGATTTTTTTTTTTAACATTACAATTATTGTGTTTTTAAGCTTCGAATTTTGAGGGCAATGTCCAGGTATCGTTTTCAATCGTTTCGGATAATAAAAAAAAAGGTATAATTTTGACCTGTCAGTGCCTCTTAAATAAAACTTCTTTAGGGTGCAAAATATGGACAAGGCGAAGAACCCCTTAAAGTTGTTTACGACCAGTTTTTTTTTATATATATAGTGATGGGTAAGAGGGTATTTTCCCCTACTTCCCCTCTCCAACCGCTTGCATTACGCTCTAACCCCTGTACCCTCGATAACACCGCGCCCAGATAATGAGATGGAGTATACAAAAACAATGAATTGTCAGCGTAATAATCGCCGTAGTTATTTCCTGAGTTTTGAAGCTAATCATAAAAAAAGACATGAATTTGATGTCTCAGGGAGTGTGCCCATTCTCCTCAACGTTTCCTCAAATCTCACGCTAAGATTAACGGGCATGAATGAAAAAACAAAACAAAAAAGAAACACACGCATACCCACCTTAAAATAAATTAAAGAACCTTTTAGTTCAGTACCGCCGTCACCGCGACAACGAATTACGGCGTTACAGTTCCTCCAGACGTCGAGGATTCGGTCACACTTGGGGAGATGCGAAAGTGTCGCCAGTTCGCGTAATTTATGGTGGTTGTGCCCAGATGCGCTTTAAGAGAGACTGGATACTGAAATACATGAGAAGCAAAAACACAATTGTGTATTGCTTATTCTTGCCGTATAGAAAGCGCTTTCGGAGTCACGACGGAGCGGCGGCAAGAACAATCATGTTGAAGAGCGTCGCAGCAGAGAGAGAACGGGTGAAGCGGGGATAATTTACGCGCACTTTAAAGAAGACAATTGCGGAACCCGCGCTCAACGAGGCTGTCGACCTCAAAAATAATGACACCCGACAAACGAAACGCACGTCTTATACCGAGTTGAGCGAACCATGAAATGAAATGTTGCCAGTTTCTTCTTCTGTTCTTACTTTCGTGGAAACATTATCTTATCGCGTTTTTATTAATATTCCTTAATTTTCCCCAGATTTCAAGTTACGCATCTTTCCTTCAATTACTTTTTTTTTATTGGAGTTATTCTTTACTTTCGAGTTTGAACTTAATTTTATTCGTGCAAACATTTTGTCGCATACCTATATTCAGGAGTCTTATAGACTATGTGCCATATATTTTATGCTCATTGTGCACCATGAGTGGTTCACGATGTTAACCAGGCAGGACGAAAACGTTAATACAATGTGACCTTTGAAAAAAAAGAGCTATTCTAGGACATCATCAACGGCAGCCGCATTAATTTCCAATTGCCATAACAGTCCAACGTGTGTACGTATTCAGTGAAAAAAAAAAAAAAAAAAAACTACGAAACTAATTGTAGCTGTCAATTTCAGATTATTGAATACATTTACATTCAGCATCTTTTTCCTCTGGATTGATTCCAATAATCACAACATGCGTGACAAAATCTCACTTCCTCTGTTAGTTTGACTTCACTGTCAGCTGATGGGGTCAGATGACGGAGTTGGGTAGAGAAATTAACGTTAAACCTTGTGCAGTCGCTCGAACACTCCCAATTTCCCTCGATTCACGCCTATAAAAGATAGAACTCACGATGTTCTTACAGTGAACGACGAGAAGTCTGCAACAAAGCAGTCTTCAAGCTTCGTTTTCAGAATAATTCGTTCCTCTGAAGCTCTGCTCTCGCCCCCCCCCCCCCTTTTTGTTTTCTTTTTTTTTTTTCCTTTCAGACACGCAAGCCTTTTGCATTTGTGCGTGTGTTTTCGTTTGCCTTGTCGCTGCAAGAATCGATTGTTGCACCATTTCACGATCAGAAAAAGGGCCTGCCACATAAAAAGATTGACGAGGTAAACCGGCTCAAACCGGTTTGAATGGCGCCCGGCCTCTCCTCTGTTTGAGTTGGCCTCACCAACCACTCGCTGGATGTCAACGCTGTGCCTTCGCGCCGCTGCCGTTGCGACACGCACTCGAAGCATGCGCGTCGAGGTGACGTAACCCGGCGCGCCGGAGAAATAGAAATACACACAAAGGTCCAACAGTGATTCAAACTGAGTTTGCAAAAGACGCCGAGCCAACTGTCGCTAACAGCCATGAAAAGCCCAGTCGATTGAATCGCTCGTGTAGTTATTACTATTATTTTTTGTATATTGAGCTTCGCGATTGAAGTTTTTTTTCCAGTCCGTTTAAACTCAGCTTACGATACACACCTGTCGAAATAAGGGCGGCCACTGCCAAAATGTTCAGGCTCAATCAAGGTCATAACTCGATCTGAAATATGAACTGCTGGTTGCTTAACGCGAGTTCCAGTCGCACAGGCGCTCACGCCTCCCTGCCATATACGAACGAATTAAAGGATATCCGAAATCCGCACATGCAGTATCTCCAGTCCAGCCCCAGTCTGTACTCAAGTTCACTCGATAACGGATCGCAGAGGACGCTCCAATCCATCCCAGCCAATCCAGCACTGTAAACTTATCACGTGACTTCGTTTCCCGCACGTCGATGCGGTCCTCCAAAGCCACATAACACTCACGCGGCATTGAATTGGCTCCAATGGCTCGTAGCGATTGTAGCGGTCCATCGTGAGGCAGGTCTTCCGCGTTTCTGTTGCTGATATAATCACCACAAGACAGCATTTTGAGACAGATCTGCAAAACAAACGAAACAAAGATGACCCAAGGTTTGCGCACCATCCGAACGGGAATTCTCGCCTAAAAATTTTCGTGCACGCAACACGCGCCCCCGACGAGAAAATCGCGGAGCATGCAGACTTGCCTCGTCGTAACTTAGCGTCGTGAAGAGATTCCCATAAACAATGGCCACACGGCCGCCACGCAGTCTTCAAAGAGCGAGAGAAAGAGGGAGATGTTTCTGTCCCCCTCTGCCTCTTCCTCCTTCTCCTCCCCCTCGCTCTCATTTCGTGTCCTTCTCACCCCACTTCCCCTTTGTTTCCCACGAGCCGCGCAGACAGAGAAAGAAGCGGCGGTGATCCATCGCTACCCGCTTGGACGCCTTTGGGCCGCGCTTGGGTTCTCGCTGCGCATGCGCGAGCTTCCGTCGGGTATAATAGCCGGCTTTCTGACGGCCTGCCTCTCGGAGGAGTGGAGACGTTGTTCGTCATGCCGAACAAGGGACGGTCTGGCCGTGACGAAAGAAGTAGCGAGGGCTGCAGTCGGCAGAAAAGGCACGCGGGTGCTTCTTGTGAGGCGACATGCGCGGTCTGAGAGTTACCTTATTGATGTGTGTTTAAACGCCTCGTTGAGATATCAGATGGCGATGAGCTTTTCGGTTTGAATAAACGTGATAAACTATCGTCACCTTTTTTCCTCGCATTCCTCCTTTTTGGTAAAGTGAAGAATCTGATGACCTGATAACGTAAGCCCTTAATGCGGTCATTTTAGCTGATGAGTGTGAGTTTCATTTCTATTGCTTCATATTATGCGGTGATCTGATTGACTATTCAGGCATAGTAATGTAATTATTGGCACTGATTAGTGTCGCCCCAATCATCGACCCTTGTGGTATGCTATTCCGCGCTACCGAATATTAAGCAATCTAAAATAGTGAAAACTTAAAAAAAAAAACACACGCTGTCTAACAGCAACTTCTTATTAACTGGGCTGTCAACGACGGTGAGCTTTTACGAGCCGTCTTCAGACAAATGTCGACTTTATTTAGAATCAATTCTCGACGGTAATGCAATATACAAAGTTAGGCAGACCAAAATTAATTGCACAGTGTGTATTGCAGTACGTGCCTGCTAAAGGTAGCGAATTCGCGTGGGTAAAAATTTGGAACGGCTTCCAAAGCAAAAAGGTGCATTATAGCGTTGCATCTTTAACGTCTGCCTCGCAACGAAACAAACAGAAAGAGCAGCCGAGTGGACATTGGGAGCTGAATATTTTCTTCTTTTTTTTTTCAATGTATTAAAGCGGCTTATTTTGTCCGGTAACTTTGCCAATCCTAACTGCAAACATATCGAAAGATAGCACGAACAACCTGCCTTTAAAATGGCTAAAGGTGGTTTTAAAAAGAAAGGAGCTCGATCAACAAACGACGAAGTTAAGCCTCTGTCTGTTCTCTTCAATTTTCAATTTTTGCTTGCAATACAACTGACGAATTTATAGGTTTTATAACCATCCATTTGATATTTGCGTAAATACAATCTACGGTCTTTTCATAAACTAGAATTGAGTCATTAACACCTCTTTAAGCTTGCCCAGATGTCGTAAGCAGTAAACTTTAAGACAGCGCAAAGCTTTCGCGACGGAGAGTTTTCCTGGGCGTTCGTTTCGCCTCAGGCGGTGTCGGTATGCGGGGGAGCACCCTTTACAGAGCACGACAATGTTATCTGTTGCGCATTCTCCGCAAAACTTGGGTTGAACTGGACAGACCAGGACACGTGACGGACCACAGTGGAAATGTGCACTTCGCGACTGTAAGCACAAACACTACAAAGGCGCTTTTTCGCACATTACTTCGAAAGGGTTTTGGGAGGCACTGGGCGCCAAACTTTACCGCTTAGGTCTGTGCTCCAAGGGAGCACTTTCCACCAGGGTAGTGGTTTTGATGACAGCCGTTTGATTTCTTAGAGGAGACCAGAAAAACACCGGCCATCGTTTGTTTGCGCTAACACTCTCGCCCAGTGTACATGCTGTTTTTATAATGGCATTATGTATGTCATTGATTTTTTTTTATATATACAGGGTGTTCCTCTTTTAAACTAAACCATTCCTAAAAAAAAATGCTTTTTTAAACAAGGAAATTTTTCTTTCGGGATAAAAGTATCAGCCGCGGCTGAGGTCACGGTACGAGTGTAACCTAGTAACTAGCGAACCAATTAGCTAAAACTAACGCATTAAAGTTTTTAAATGTTAATTTTATCCGGAACGTTTTGGTGAGGCATTTGTATGCCGTCGTCAAAATAGGTCATATCAGTTGTGTTTAGTGCAACTGACGAAAAAAAGTACGTCTGCTGGCAACTCCCTAGAGCAATGGAACCTCGGTACTTAACACCTTCAGTTGTTCCTTCCCGACATTCCACAGAGCCCACTCCGCGCAACCCGACCCGAACTAAAATAATCCCAAAACCCAAATGCTAAAAAGTCCAGTCCTGTTTTTCGAGCCAACTTGCGGTACCAGCTCTACACTACTTTGTACTCCGTTTTTGTCGTAACTATTAACGTCTATTTTTTTTTTTTTTAGCACAGCGTGTTTTTGCGCGGACCAAGTTCTGTTTCTTCGAAAATCCAATTTAGACTCCGACTCCTCCTCTCACAAACAGACAAACACAAACGCACACACGCACTCACGACACAGCGCGGCGAACTGCCCTAGACACCAAACAAGAAACAAAAGGCCAATACAAACAAAACAAAAAAAGGGACGCGATCTTGGATCGAACAGCTATTTGGCACGCCCGACCCCCCGGCCACCGCACCGTGCGCTGTCTGAGCCTCCCGAAAGCACAGGCAGCGGGCGGGAATAGGAATGGATTTCCCCCCTTATCGTTTCCGCTGTTTCTTTTTCCTCACCTCCTTCGCCTCCAAAGCATCCCGGCCGCCTTTACTCCCCCTCTTTATGATTCCCCATCTCCACTGTTTCCAGCCCCCTTTTCTTTCTGTTCATTTTATTAAGGATGTCTTCAGCTAGTCAGCATCCCGCATATCCCTCGACCTCTCTCCTTTTTTCTGTTCAACTGCACTCCTTTTTTACCTTTTCTTTCTTTTCAAGCGGCATTTTTCTTTCCTTTTTTTTTTTCGACGGCTGTTTGGCACGTTTTGAGGATAAGAATCCCGTGGCAGCGCAGACGACTGGGGAAGATGTGGCGCTTTCGTAACGCGCCCTTTAAGTTCCCAGACCCGAAGACCCGGACCTCCCAGGGTTTTACGGTTATTGTGCTGCGAGCCTGACTCCTCCTCACCCTTCTCTCCCTTATTTTCTCTCCTCCTCCTCCTTCTCTACTTTATCTTTTTATGACTATTCCTTTTTACTGCGACCAGACCTGTCTTTCTCTCCGTGAAGTTATCTCGGATCTTTCTACTGTGATCCTTGTCTGAGGACGCAAAATGAAGTATGTGAGAAGAGGAGCAATTACCGTGCAAGTGTAACGGAATGCCGGTTGCAGTTTTAGTACTCGTTTTGTTGACTCGATATTTGTCTTTAAAACAAAGATGAAAATGAAAACAAAACGAAATCTACAAACTTTCTTATTTGTGTGAAGAAGAAGCTTGTTTTGTGAGCGAAGGGATGACGGATTGTCCGCGCAGAACACTCGGGAGAGCAATGTAAGGTGCCATCTTCAATCTACATATTTTAGATTGGACTCCCGCGCTTCTGAGCAGACGCCCCGTCAGTTCCGCTTCAAGTCTGATACAGCTCATTTCATGATGTTATGCCTGTCAAGACGGCTAGAGCCTTGTGTTTTAGGAGTTTCTGGCCTTCGCCGTGTCCTTATTAATGTTATTCTTCCACCTTTCCATGACCCGGCAAAACGCAGCTTCATAAAGAGAAATAATGTTCACGATTATTTAATTAACTGTTTCAAGAAAACAACCACTCTTTCTTGCGTTTATTCACTAACAAATATTTTCGAGCCTCTATTTTTTTACGGGTGATATCAGCCTGCTACGATGCACTTCTGATACAATTTTGTAAGAACCCTCCAACTTTCTTACCCACAAAGTTGGCTGACTACTTTAAGTATAAATGAATACAAGTACGTTCCAAGTAGAGGTCCCTGCGTTTTGTTGGTCTGTTGGTGCTCGTCGCGAATACTGAACACAGCCTGGGAAGAAGAAGCCGACCTCTAGCGTGCGAAGTTAGAGACACGGCTGCCCTACGAGTCTGAAGCACATACCTCACACGGAGCCACTGCGCGAGGCCATTACAATAAAAACGCCGGAACAACAACACATCGACACGAAAATGTGCTGGTACAGCTAGCCGGTTTCCCACAAGATGAAAGGGCAGCCATGACAGTCCAGAACAGGAAACGTCCTAACAAAAGCCAAGCAGAGGCCACAAAAAAAAAAAAGGGAAAATGACACAAATGCAACAATAAATAACGAAAGCAAATCGGCATGTTTTCCTGGCTAACCCAACGGCTCCATCCGCCTCGAGTAGCCCCCGACCAAGTGCGCTCGGTACACGCGCCCGACAACTTCCCAGCCTCTCCCGACATCCATGCCGAGGAACGAGCTGCTCTTGCGCCTCCGACGCCCAGGGCGAGAAGACATCAACCGAAGGAAAAGAGCAGAGAACGAACGAACAGAACAAAGAAAAAACACAATCGAAGCTGAAAGAAGGCAAAGAGAAAGAGAGAGAGAGAGGGGAAGAGCAGGAAAGAGGCGGTGAAAACAAAGAAGGTGGCCTAAGGCGCTCGCTGCTAAGGTCTCCCGAGAGTCAGCCACCCGAAATGAGCTGCAGTCAGATAAGATGGGCGAGGGGAAAGCACCCTCCGGGGCGTCCCGAGGAATGAACGAAGACCGAAGGAAATAAGAAAGAAAAGAAGCGGAGCAGAAGGTGTCCCCTTCGAGTACTCCTCCTTTTGGAAAGAAGGAGAGGCGCAACTCAGACTGAAGGCGATGCTGCTCCGTTGAGGCTGCCTCGGAAGAAACGAAGATTGAAAGAGATGCACGAAGAGAGAAGAAGGAAGCGAAAAGGCAGAAGGCAGAAGGTGTCGTCTGCAAGTACTCCTCTTTCGAGGAGAGGAGGATACAGGAAGAGAAAGAAGAGGATGGTGGATGGATGGAGTGAGAAGAGAAGCGGAGGAATGGGAGGAAGAGGGAGGAGGGGGGAGAGGTAAGCCGGGGGAGAACTTATCGGGAAACGATTGAGGCGAAAACTGGGCTCTCTTGCTCCTACTGCCGAGCGGCGCGTGGGATAGAATGTCGGAAACGACCTTATTCCGGTGGCGGCAGCCTTCTTGTTGTTACCGGCGTGGCCCTGCTTGACGTCTCGCACTCCTCCTGCGTATATTTTGTTTCTTTTTACGTTTTTCCGCTCGTTTTTGTTCCGCTGTCTTGGAGAAACAGGCGGGGCGGTGAGGTGTACGCACGGCCGGAAGCGAACAGCAGAAGATTGAGGAGGTGTAGCCCTCGCGCGCGCTGTGTACGCCGTGCCAAGTCTGGCCAGCTCCCGCTCTTCCGCCTCCGAGGATCGCTGTATGCCGCTCCTGTTTACGTCGTCGTCGTCGTTCTTGTCCTTGTTGTTGGCGGGGTGGTTGTCGTGCTTCACTGTGTTCCCTCCCGGGTTCCCTCTTGGCCCGCGCTTCTGCTGAAGTTACACGCAGAAGTTGGAGAGAGAGAAGAGGGGGGGGGGGATGAAGGGATGTCACGGACGTCGAGTAAAACGGGTATTATAGTTTTTATTTTTATTTAGTTACGCCGAAGCGAGGAAGATACTATCTGGCACGTGAACGGAAAACATAAGGATGATACGTCTTTGTTTTCTGCCCATCGTTTGGTGCGTAATAAATCGAAAGGCTGTCCCAACATCAATCATGAAGCAGAAAATATGGTTTCCTCACATGTGTAAGTCTGAATTACCGTATGAAAAAGGTGGATGCGTCAGTCGGAAAACAACTTTAAGATTCAACGTGAAACTGCAAGTGAGCTGGCATGGACTAAACACGGTAGGGAAATGCGCATATCTAGAGTTTTTGACCGTATTTACGATCAAATAGTGTCTATAGCAGTTTCAGCCGATAAACTTTTTTTTTAATGTTTGTAAAAGGAAGCTTAAACGACTAAAAAGAACTGCATTATTGGGGCTGTATTCGTCGTTCAAAAACGACCTCTTAAAATGTCGGCATCCGCTAGTCATACAAGCCTCACCCAACGTTAGTACTAGAGCATAGCTTGGCTACTTCTGCTCTCCCAAATTTGAACGTGTCTACGAGACAACGGAGCTTGAGCGCGGTCTCCCCACTCACTCAGACATCAACAAAATATTTCTAGGGAACAAACAATGAAAGGTAACGTCCCTCGAGCTGTCGAAACACTTTTACTTTAAAGCGATTCCCACGAAGCAAGCACTGCCTCTGCTTCCCCCTCAACGAAAACAACGGCACCCCGGCACACTGTCGGCAGCAACCGCGTCGCTTCGATTCGTGTCTCCGAAAGAGGAGAGCGCAACCCCCAGCGCGCAGTCGGACCAACTCCGCGCCATCGGCTCTGCCAAGTTCCTCCCGATCGGAGCTTTCTCCCCAAGCATCCAGAATCGGCGATTCTTTTGTGCCCGCCGCGTTCACACTCCCCACCCGCCCCATTGTGCCGTCTCTCTTATCGGCACCATCGGCGCGCGCGAGGCCCGACCGCGTTTCAACCCCGGGCCGGCCCCTCCTCGGCTCCCTCGGGGGATCGGAGTCGTCGGCAGCCCTGGTGCGGTCGGGTCTCGACGCAGCACGCGGGCGTCGGTCGACGCGCTTCGACGGAAGCTGCGCCCGCACGTGCGGCACGTGCTCCTTATCGACGCTACGAAACTCGGCGCTGCCGACGACGATACGAGGTGGACCCGCCCGGGCACGTGACCTCCTGGGTTCGGACCCGGTGCTGCGGAGGCGAACGCGTGTTTGCAAGACGGGGCTTTTCTTTTTCCTTATTTTTTTTTTTTTTCCTTTTTCGGAGGTGTTGAGCGTAGAAGCCGAGTCGCCGGTCGTGGTCTTTGTCACGGGTGCCACGGGGAGGTTCCGAGTTTTCGCGCGTGTGTGCGTTTCTTCTGGGGTGCGGACAAGGACGTCACGGTTGGATATGTATATATAATCGTTGGAACGATCTTTTGAGGTGTGGGGAGACGAGGGGACTCATTTGACTTGTTCAAACCGGGTCATGAGCTTACCGACACTCGGTATAAATTACCTTGGAGAACTCTTTTTCAAATCAAAGCCATTTTACGTTTATTAAATCAGCTAAGTGCCCTTCCTTTTTTTTTCGGAAAGTGTTTCAACGTTAAAGAATTCAAGCACGCATTGTATACCCCCTACAACCGTTGAGATATCTGCCACCTTTATTCTATATACATTCAGTTCCCACGCGATTGTGTTCTACATTTTCATTGACCGTCGTTCGAGAGTACGCACACGAAGAATCACCAAAAGCAGCGAGTTTGGGCTGGCACCCACTTATTTCCCGGCGTTCTTCCCCAGCTCCTTGTGATTTGCAAAATGTCAACTGTCAAACTTGATCCTTTCCCCTTTGCAGAGTACCCAGCTAGGACAGAAGTCCAGACTTACCGCCTTTCACTCATCACTTTAATAAAAAAAAACTGTCAAGCAGGTTTGACGTTTGCGGGACTGTGGCTATAGCGGGCCAATCAAAAGCGCGTCGTTTCGCAGAACGCCAGCGAAATCTAAAACGTCGCGGCCGTGCCCTCCCTCTCACGTTCTAACTTCCGTTCTTTTTTTCTTTTAACGAAGAAAGGAACTAAAAGTGCCTTTATACAACAGCTGCCCTTCGCCAACACACCCCATACGCTCGCTCCACCAACTCACCGGCTGGCCACACCAGCTGCCCCCTCTACTTCGAGCGACGCCCGTCCACCACACACACCGAGCCGCTGACCGAGCCGAAATTGCTTCTCCCAACGCATCGCCTTTCCTAACGACCAAGGAGTTCGCACCACGCTCTCGGCGGCGGCCTCTTAAGAGATCCATTTGGGCCTTAAATAACGAACAAAAGGCAGTAATCGAAGTCGCCCCGTGCCCCTGTAAGTGCCCTTCACCGGGTGTACGCGTGAGGCGAGCATAAAAACAACAACAAAGATAAACGGGGGCGAAAGCGAACGGCACACAGTCGGTGTTACGGGCGGGGAGGGGGACTAGCGCGCGCCTTTGCAGCCTGTGCGGGACAATGGTGGCGGCTTCAATAAATGACGAGGCGTCGGTGCCGTCTGCAGTGACGGAAGCCCAGTGCTGGGCCGCCGTGTTGTCCCGCGGTCGGAGCAGGCGCCGGGCGGCGGAAGCGAGCGGCTCACGGAAATTCGGCCTATCCACGCGACAGGAAGCCGTTCTCCTCTTCCGCCTCCGTACCGGAAGCGTTCCCTAATGACGTCATTATTACTGCGTCCAAAAGCGCCGCGCCCGCTGTTAAAACGCTATCACGCGCTTGTGTAGTTGGGTTCGGCGCTGGGACGCTTAGGCGCGCTGCAGCGCGGCGGTGTGTGCCGGCTTCCGAGTGACCCGTGGTAGGGAAGCCAACTGTGCGCACACGACGAACTGCCCCCCCTTCCCGAAACGCTCCCCCGAAACAAAGGGCCGCCGATGCCATTCACTGTTCTCTCTATGAAGTCTGTAATCCGGGGTTTCTGGAGTCTGCATTCACACCCCAGTTGTGCCCTTCGGGCCCAGCCATTCGCTGGCCGCATTTCGGCCCTTCTATAGTTACTGGCAGAATGAGAGTGGGATGGAGTCTCTTTCGAAATCCCGACCTCCGGCACGCGTTACCTTTCGTCCTGCTTTGGGTGCGCCTGCATGCTCGAAGCCCATGAGTCGGAAAGCGATATCAAAGGTGTCGCGCGTGAGACAACTAAAACTCCTCCCTGTCGTTGTAATATCTTCAGTGACCGTGTTTCGCCTGCATAAAAATCAAGTTTGCATAGCGGCAGAACCGGAGCAATGTTCGTTTTGTAGTAACATTCTGACGCGGGCTGGCAAGCTTCAATGGCTGCGATGTCAGTCTGCATGATGGGACCGGTACAGCCGCTCTGGGTTGATCTCTTGACCCCCAATTCCACACCTAGAGGTGGCTGCATTACAGTGAGGGCAGACTCGAACAGCGAGCGGGTGTCTCACACGTTGCACTCAATGCTCAAGGATAATAGCGCGAGAGTTTATGTCGGCAAAATGCGTTGGCATCAAAACCACTGGAGCAGGGAAAGCACTGTCCACGACCATCTTCTCGCGTTCAAGTTGAATAGCTCTGCACAGAACTTGCGATACGTTTTCGAAACTTTCGTCTATTTGGCACATATGATAGTAGCCGCAAAAAAAAAAAAAAATGACGCGTCGTCTCTCTTCGTCTTTGTTTTTTTCGGTCTTCGCAATTTTTATGATTGAGACTGGTGAAGTTACTGAAACTTCTGTTTTCCGAAAAGGTTTTGCTGTAGACGTGTAACTTTCCACAGTTTTTATAAATAAAGACACTTTCGTTCAATTAATTGATCCATCTCTCTCCACGTATATTTTGTCATTAAAAAATTTAAGTAATAACTCTTTCAATTATTCCATTTAGTTTTCCTTAAATGCATGCATTTCTTGCATGCATCACATAAAAGTGAAAGCAAGAATTTCGAAAAAGTAGTTATAATACACATTACCCACAATGAGATATATCTTCATCTAAGCAAGATTATAACTAATATATGTTATGATATATCGCACATATACATATGTACAATAATGTTAACAAGTTAATTGTCACTATTAGAAATATAACGACGTTAAATAATATAAAATATAAAGCACTCAAGATAAATAGATGCATTTCTCACAACTCAGTGCATCACAAACACATTAAAAGTCATTATTCAAAATACAAAATTCACCAGCGGAATATCAAGTTAACGAATAAGCTCTTTACAACTTAGTTCAAGCGATATCGCAATATCAGATCTAAAAGAGTGACAATGTTTTCAGGGAAATTTCCAGTACTTTAGCGTTAGTGCCAGGGGAGAAAACAAAAACAAGTTAGTTCGCGATTTACATGGTTTGCATGAATGGTGAACCCTGACAGATGTAAACCGAGCAGGAATAAAGTTTTTTTTTTTAAAGAGAGATTTGTTGTAATAAATGTAACAAAAAAAAAAAAAAACATTCGCGAGCAATCTTTCGTTGGTTTTCTAAAGAAACTAGTTCCAAGTATTCTTTTTCAGATCTGTGACGCTTGTTTGGGGAGAGTACTCGTCAGATGAAACGTGCAGCTTTGTTTTGAAAAGCTTGTAGTTGTGGCATTAAATAGTTTTGGTGTGAATTCTATATCATGCGGGAATATTCTAGTCTAGCAAAAATATTTTTAATATACAAATAGTTTTGTTGTCTCATAAGTAAAAAAAATAATTAGGTGTAAAAAAGAAAGTTTTTTTTAGATATATCACTGATTGTGTGGTGTATATTCATTTCCCAGGACAAATTGTGGGTGAAATGGACTCCTAAATATTTATACAAAGTTAGACTTTTAATGTCTTGGTTTACAATTAATACTGGAAAGCTCGTGTTATTTGCTTCTTTGTAACTGTTAATAGACGATATTCACTCAAGTTAATTTTTATTTCAGAACTAGCGCCCCATTCGGAGATTTTATTGAGGTCATTTTTAAGCTACGTGATCACTTGGAGATTCAATTTTTCGGTACAGCGCACAGTCAACGGCGCATAGCTTGATGGTGGATTCAACGTTCGATGGGAGGTCATTAATATCTATTAAAATAATAAAGTTAAGAGGACACTTTCCTGAGGCACCCCAGATATCACGGGTACATGGTAGGGGACCGCATTGTTCAACAAAACCGGTTGAACCCTGTTGGCAAGGGAAGCCGGTATCCATTCAACTGTGAATAAGTTGATAAAGTTTATAAATTAATCGTTAGTGTGATACCGCATCAAATACCTTCGTAAAATAAATAAACATAACATCTGTTTGTATTCCTTCATGTGCAAATCATAGACAAATTCAAAGTTGGGTGTTGCACTAAGATATATATATATATATATATATATATATATATATATATATATATATATATATATATATATATATATATATATATATATATATATATATATACATTTTTTAACCCGTGTTGATTGGGAAATTCTCTTCTCGTTTGAAGTAGTAACATATATCAACCACTTCATAACAATAACAAACTCAAATTGTCTTCAGCTGAGCGAAGAAAGTTTTATGCGCGAAGGTGGAATGTACGTGCGTCGGATGACAAAATACAACCTAAAGAATAAACTGTGCTCAAGAAGGAACATACTATTTTTTTCCCTGCATATTTCTACAAGAAGCACTTGCGCGAGTGATGATGCTCAGGAATGACCACGAGCCTCCAGCCATCTCTCTTCCTTCACATTTCGTGTATATTTTATATTTTTGTCTGCCTTTTTTGTTTGTTTTGTTTGCACCATACATCAAGTCGGAGTTAACGCCAGACTCCAAAGCAAAGAAAAAAAATGTAAACTCGCCAGAAAAAAAAATTACGATGTATATACATAAACCTAAAATAAAAAGATGTGCTACCGCGAGATAAATTTTTTTTTTGACAAATTGACGCCTCTTTCTTGTCCCTTCTCGGTCCCTGCTGGGCCTGTTCAAACATACCGGCTTAGGGGCGCACCGCAAAGGCTGCGTTCTTGTGCGCAAAAGACAAACTTTTCTTTTTCACAAACACCCAAATGATAGTCAGAGACAAATGAGCTAGAAAAAATACGAAATAAAAAATAAACAAAAATAACAACAACGATGCCGCGAATTGTGGCACAGCTTCAAAAACTATCCCAAGAAGCCCATCACACCTATACGTACTACAAGCACCAACAAAAGCAGCATACACAGCCCCCGTCAACCAGTGCGCTCAAATTAAAAAAAAAAACAAAAAAAAAAAAACGAAGAAACCTTTGAGCTCCAGTGGGAAAAATAAAATAAAAGCAAGAAGGAGGCAATCGAAAACACACAACGCGCGTAAAGATCTTACTGCGTGGCATAAATTCCGACGCGAAACCCGAGCCGCAGTTACTATAAAATATGACCGCTTTCCCCCTTTCTCCTTCACTTTCTACCGAGCCGCCTCTTTGGGGCTTCCGTTTTATGAAGCCGCACTTTTCTGTCTGTGCGCGCGTGTGCGTGAGTGTGCCTGCCTGTGTGTTGTTCGTCCTTGCTCTTTTCTTTTTTTAAGTTACGAGCACTCTCGCACGCGCAACTCCTGTTTGCCCGATTTCTAAAACGTCATATTTATAGGATCCGCCCTTTTTTTTAATATATATATTTGCTTTTTTTTTTTTTTGCTTAGGTGTTGGATGTTATTGCTGTTCCGTTCAGCTCTTGCACGCGCTTTTTCTGGCATCAGTCGCGCGTAGGTGTGTGTGTGTGTCTGGGGGATAAGGGGAGGCATCGTAATGCGAATGCTCATAAAACAAAGCCACGCGCAGTCTGTCACCGTTTTGCGTGACCGCGATGAACGAGTTTTTGGTTCAAATTTAAATGAGCGCGTTGACGAGCTTTTATTTTTGTTATGTTTTTTTTTTTTGTAGTTCGCCTTTTGCGCGATCCTAAAAGGTGGAACGAGTTTTGAATGAAGGACTTGAGCGAAGTTGCTTTTGATGCGAGAGATTTTCTTACAGAGTCTAGCTGACAGGCACATTGCGTCTTTTATCAACTGGGTCTCCGCCCGAAAAGAACGGCGCTGGTATATCATCGCCAGCCAGTCTCCTCAATTCGTCCATTCGCGGTATCTTACAGAAACTCCCGTTCAGTAAATTGGATACTTTTAATTAAAAACTCTCCACATTGTATGCACGTGTAAAGCGGTGGCATTGGGTGCACCTGTATACTTAATTCTTTTCCCACAAAAAAAAAATGTAACACTGCCAACATGACAGATATTTAAACGACAATAGAGCTCCACCTATATGCTCTAGGGCACACGTCTAATGTTTTATTTTATTTGCATGCTACAGCTTTATATAGATATAGTTTACAGTACGCTTATGTCTATTTAATTCTATTCAAGCACCAATTTAATAACCCTCTTGCTCTAGCATTTTATTTTATTAACTTATTTCTTTATTCTGTATAGGTTGTTTCCGCTGTTTCGCACTGTTTCCAAGCAAGCCCACACGAGCTCACGTCTGCGAATGCGCCCTGCCGATATCAGCGCCACCGCAGCCGCGTGACGTCACGCCCTGAGACTCTGACGTCATGCCAACTAAGGGTCGTGACGTCAGGGTGTATTCAAAGGCTGCCTTAGCTGCGTGTGCCTGCATGAGTGCGCCAGAGCCGTTTATACTGAGAGAGTTTGGCCTTCTTAAGGAGATTTTGACAGCCTGACAACCACAGCAGCGTAGTCTGACAACCGGGGGATGACTACTTCCGTCCGCCATATTGTGGCTCTGACTCATAGGAACTCTACGCGATTTCTCAGGAATGAACGAGACAAAGAAGTAACGCCATATTGTGTTACCGCAAAATCCGCTTGTTCTAGCGGCCAACAAGCTCCGCCCATTGGCCAAACTCTCTCAGTATAAATGGCTCTGGAGTGCGCGACTGCTGAGCGCGCTCTGGTGGCGAGCTTCCGCAGTTCTTTTGCAACGTGCATTCCACGCCATCAAGATTGCCGCTCTTAATAGCCTATAGTCGGATGCAACCTGAGAACAATCTTTTAGCTCCACCCACAAGCGCATTGCGCCCATCTGAAGTGCCTCCGCCGTCGAGAAAGTAGTTCGCTAGCAACGTTGCTTTTTCTTCCTCCAGTAAACGTGTCTTAAACTACTACAATATTTATTTAATTCAATCAGGACGTTTAAATAAGTTAGAATACGTTTTTGCCAACGAAATAGCTGTTTAGTAAAGAAAGAAAGTCATGTCCAATGTACCGTATTCCCAATTCATTTTCTGTCCAAGATACTGTCTAACATACCGTCTTCCAGCGCCTTCGATTGAGGGAAAGCGAAGCACTTATAGTTCCTGCAAATAATAAAGCGGGCGCGAGGCTCAGCAGTGCTAAGCCTCGCGCCCGCTTCGAAATTTTCGTTGGCGATAGCGTCGCTGGATTCTCACGTTGTCGCGCAAAAACTGCTGCAAACGCAAGCCGATACCATTAAGATTTCGTGGCGTAACCTCGGGCACGTAAAACACGGTGCAAAAAAAACAGAATAATTGTCACGAGAAACTAGCGTCGCGTTGCTAAGGCCAGCAGCCATGTTGAGCTTTTTTTTTTTTTTTTCAAAAGGATCGCGATTGGTCCACGGAATCGTGACGTCATGAAAACGATTGGCTGGCGTTTCTCGGCGTAGGATTACATTTTCCTCTGAGAGGCATTTCCGGTTTTTTCTTAGCTTGCAACCGACTATAGTAATGTGCAGTTCGTTCTGAACTCGCATTAATTGTGAGCTTCGTAGACTTGTTTCGCCGAGAGTGCTTAAAGCTAGAACCCTTCGGCAAAAAGCAGTGCACTAAAATATGTATTTGTGCTTTTATAAAACATTTCGAAACTTACTATTAAGGCATATTTTTAATTTGCTAATAATATTTTTTTTCAAACTCTTTGTGTCTGCATTTTCGATTTTAGACTGTGTCACGCAAGCATCACGCAGCCATAATGCGAAGTAAACATATATTATACATCAAATATTTAAAAATAAAAATGTGGCGGTACACTAATGTATACTTTAGGTGTCATATTTGTTTCCTAAAAATACGCTTTTTCTGAATTGCTTCTTGCTAAGGGCTAGCGCTATGTTCCCCCAAAAACCGCATCAGTGTTGCCAACACGAAAATAAAAAAACACGACAAGTTAACCCGGAAAACCGCTAAAGACCACTAAATTTAAGGCGCAGGCGAAGAATGACCTTTTTGAACACTACGCTATAATGTTTGCCACCCCCCCCCCCCTTTTATAATATCGCGATGGCGTCGCAAACGTTAATATCAAAGACAACAATATTGTTAAGAGTAAACAAAAATGACGACTCCATGCCTGTAACTTACCACAGAAATTAAGCTATTAACGATTGATAAATGTAAGCTGGGGCACATATTAGACCGCCAGAGTACACGCGAAGATAACTTGAGAATCATTAGAAAAAGATCCCACCAACCCGAAAACGGCAATTTCTCCCTCTAGGCAACTAAACAAAAAAAAAAAAACGATACATTTAGTTAAATTTAGCTAAATTAAGCCGGAAAACCACTAAATTAGAAACACTGCCACGCGTATTCTGGCTGCAAAAATATCTCATCTACTAGAGACGGTGACTGTCTTCTGTGGATATTTGTCTCTCCGAAACTTTGTCCGCGTCACTTCGAGTGCTCTGTGAGCGCGCCGACGCTCCGGGGTCGGCGCTCGATTTCGGAATCCTCCTCAGCACACGCCCTCTGTCGCCACTCGACGCATCAACTGGCAGCCTTGTGCGGGTCACCTGCCCGATGAGTGCCCGCTCTCGGGTGGCGGCTTGCCGGGGCCTGATAAGGACTCCAAAGCCGGCTTAGACCGCAGGCCAAGTCGAGCGCGTTGAGAGCTCGCCTTGCGCACCCCGCGAGGGACCGGAGACAAAACACGCCGTAGCAGGAGACAGTATAAGGAACGATTCCAGCCGTAACAGCCGTGCAATTGACCATTCCCTGGTTATAATGTTTTTGTTGTTTTTTTTTAATTTTGAGATACAGTTATTTTAAAGAGTTGCTTGGTTTACAAGTTGTCCGTAGGTCTATATACTCTAAAGCGAAATGTGCTTTGTTTGTCTGCTTGAGCTGAATATTTGAAGTTTTCGAAAACAAAACTTCCAGTGTCGATGCTCTTGTTTCTCACAAAACAAACAAAGGCCGCTGAGATTTGTTTTGTTGTTGTTGTTATTGAATAAAGTGCTTAGCTTACGTATAGAATGGATGTAAACGAACTCCTTATTTATTAATAAATAAAGGAGTTATCTGGGGGCCTAATCTAAAACGAACTGAGCATCGGTTTATCCACTTCACCTGACTCTTTGAAGATTAAAAACAAAAATTAAACCTAGGAAGCTTTAACAATTATCGATTGCAGTGAGGATGCGCTTGTTTTTTTTTTTTGTTTTTTTTTTCAAAACAGGCGAAGGCACCTGAGTTTTTTTTGTTTTTTTTTCTTAAAGTTATTAATTTGCAGATTGGATGTCAACAGACGGGTAAACAAGATAATTACTGACGCTGAGAAAGTCCAGTCCGCAGTCCACACCATAAACCGCCTCGCGGATTTTCTCAAACTCAACGTCCATGTATCCTCGCACTCAGCAGGTTGTCATTTTTAAATCTGCGTTATTGCTGAAGATGAGTTTGATCTACGTTTAATTTCTATTCGTGAAGGACAATTTACACTTCACAAGAAACATTGGAGGCTGTAGCACTGTTTACTTACGCGCGGCACGCGTAGTAGCTTTGCCATTTTTAAACTTGGTTACCGTGCGTGTCAACCAAACTTGCGCTCTTTGTTTGTAGTAAACTACTCTCTTCCATACATTATTGGAGCGCTATGCAACATACTCACACTGAAAGAAAATATGAGAATGTTCGCTCGTCTATTTCCTTGCAGAGCACGCGAAAGAAAAAACAACTTGGGCACAAAAAAAAAAAGTTATAAGCGTATGCCTTTTCTGCTTTGACGCAGACTAAATTTTTGGGTCAATTGTGCGTGCGTTTTGGGTTATCCTTACGCGCTCTCGATACATCACGAAGATAGGCTTTCCGAACACTGTGCGGAAAACGGGCGGAAATGTTTAGAGCGCATGTGATGGACCAGGTGTCTAAAAAAAAAGTGGACCGTATTTCTTTTTTCACTGCAAAAATAATGATTGCTTTACCGAACGCTCAATCTCCACCCAAATATGACGCTCGCGGACCGGACCAGTTGTAAAAGTTTCAGAACTGATCGTTACCTGATTCAAAAGTTATAAGCAATTTTCGGTAATTTCAATTGGAATACACGGAGATAAAAGGCGTCTGATATAAAAAAACAACAACACAAAAACGTGTCCCCACTTTTTATTAAAAAAGAAATTCTAATTATATGAATCACGGAAACGGTAAGCTCTGAAATTTTGACATCTGGTCCGGCCTGCAAGCGCAACATTTGCACGTACGCTGAGCGTTCAGTGATACGTATAGTTTATATTTGCGGTCCACTTTCTCACACTTTCTCGGGGCAGACTTTGTATTGCTGCGTGCGGAGCTAGTCAAGTAGGCAACGCGCTGGGCTCCGACGCAGATGGCCGGAATTCGAATCGCGGCGCCGCTTGCCTTTTCTCTTTCTTTGTGTAAGTAGAAGATTCTACAACGTTGGTGACCCGTGTAGCTTGTTCACGCTCAGACTGTATACTTCCAGAACGAACGAGGTGTAGTATGTTCTAGGCTCCCAGGGAAGGCTCATAAGAAACCGCTCCGCGCCGGAGTCACTATCGCCCCAGCGCTCGATCTTGCTGTTATGCCGCCATCGGCGCCACCGACGCTAGCCTTCTTCTAGCGTTTAGTTTCCTTCAGTCATTCGTCGCCTCATCAATTGTCATTTGTGACACTATATGACACACAATCCTGAAGAGTGTCGAAAGAGACCCTTGTACGGGAAGAGCGACGCGCTGACCGAAACACCTAAGTTCCAGCGATACACAACCGCGTGCGCTGCATCCGCGCACCGCGAAAGTCCAAATATCTGGCGGAGCCAGGATTTGAGCTCTGGGCCTGCCAGTGTCCTGGTCGGGTGTGCTAACCACTATACCACTCCAGCTTGACTTTCTGGCGTTTCCCATCTATATTATTCGTGCACAGAAACGAAATGTATGCAATCAGAGGTGTTTTGTTTATGAGCTTTAGAGACACGGTATCATCATCATCTGCGAGAATCAAGAGACACGTTTGAATATATCGAGAGCCATTTTCGTCATCGTACGTAGTCTACAAAAGACCGCGTATACGATGACGAAAACTGCATTTCATTACACTCGCCTTCCTCGTCGTTGCGCAACAAAATAATATGAAACTGAAACTAAATCGAAGCAAGGACGGTCTCCTTTTTGTTGCTTCAACCCTCCTTAATGATTCGCACGGGGCCACTTGTTTCGCATATTTTTCAAACTTACCTCTCTTTCTCTCTCACTCCCTTTTTCTCCCTCTCTCTCTCTCTCTCTCTCTCTCTCTCTCTCTCTGATTTTTCTCTTTTTTTTTTCTTTTTGCCGGTCGTTCCTTCTCCCGAAGTCCTTTCCCGATGCAGAGGAGGTCGCTCTCCAAGCCTCGAGCTCCCAAACCTCCCCGGGTGAAAATCACGGGACCGCCATCGCTCAGTGTCGTCTCCCATTCAACTTGTGCCAGAGCACCGTCTCCGCTGGTGTTCCCTTCGTCTCCGATCGCTCCACGCCCCTCCGAACATTTTCTCGCTCCTCTTTCTCTCCATCTCTCCCAAACGGCAAAGGCCGGATAGTGTTGCAGTGTCTACGTCACCCACCGAAGGCCTGCCAACGGCACCTTCACTCCGTCGACACCTAAAGCCGACAGTGCGGTGGAAGGTATGCGTTGCTCGTTCCACGCAATCAGGCTCCCGCCCATACCCACGTGCAAAGAGCGGAGACAGGTGATGAAAGGGAGGCGGGAGGGTGGTCCGTCGAGGGCGGCGTAGTTCCAGCCGCACTGTCAGCTTAGGGGTGAACGGACTATTCGTGACTCCACCGAAACGGGCGGCACCTAGCGGGAAAACACTGAACTGGACGGAACAGGTCCTTTCGCGATTTCTGCTTGTCCCTCGTGGCTTTCGTGATTATACATTTGTTGGCAGTTGGCGCGATGGAACGGTTGTCTCGAGGCTCTAATCTTGGCGACGGCCAATCACGCGGTGGTCGAATCTCTGAGCGACTTCTTTGCCTAAGTGTCCAGATTAGAGCCCTCCGGTGACTCTTTCGTTGCTGTCGTATCAGCGTGTTGCCCGGTCGCTTTGTACGCCACCTACGCAACCGCGTGAGCCAGACATCGTGCGTTTATCAACGTACATCAGCACCGTAGAAGGGAAGTATAGGTAGTCCGTCCATCGTTTCGTGGAATGTAGGCCAAACCTGTGGGAGCTTGCTTACGCCAATACATCGCCGCAGGTTCGAAACGTGGAGGATAAAATTTGAGAGAAACCATTTTTGAATCTAATGCTCGCTTGCTGATGCCCCAGCGCTGCGCGTTGAGCTGCCACATCGCACGGCACGACCTGTTTTAGTCCGCCATACCTGCCCAATGGTGGCGACCTCTTCGCTGCAGTCGCGAATACAATATCCAAAGCCCTAGCGTTCTGACGTCATCCCAATAAGATTAAGATCGAGCGCCGATACGGATTGGCCACGGGTGCTGCGTCAGCATTCGGCTGGGCCTCTTGTCCAACCAATGCGTCGAAGCACGCTGGGCGTCGGGCTAAAACATTTTAAAACCTACGCACTAGTGATGGGGCTAAGCAGACTACTTCACTGGATAGGGGAGTGAAAAAGGCAGAAAGAAAAATGTGGGAGGTAAGAATGCAGGAAAAATCAACCCTGAAAATCTACAGCACACAAAAAACAGGACATAAGAAAGGAAAATGTGTGTGATAAGTTCACTGCGAAGTTCTTTACTGTGGGAGGCGAGAACGGGAGTTTTGAGGACGAGGACGTAGAGGGCTAAATTTCAGGACACAGACACATTATGTGCCGCCCGCAATAATGAGAGTAAGACTACTAGAGCACTTGGTTTTGTGGTGCACGGGGCTTCGTCCTGCCCTCCCTGAAGGGGTAACAGATTTGGCCGGGGACCTGGGTTGCGCTGGCGACGATGGAAGGACGGAAGAGAAAAACGATTACAGTCAGAAAGAAGCGATGAGAACAGGCACGTAGCCAGGATGTTGTTTGGGGGGGGGGGGGGAGGGGGGGCGGCCATGACAAATTGCTGTATGGGGGGAGGGGGAGAGGGGGCCCTAGCAAAATGGAAAATTTCGGGGGGGGGGGGGTGGGCCTGGGCCCCTGGCCCCCCCCCCCCTCCCCCCCTTGGCTACGTGCCTGGATGAGAAGATTGGTGGAAATTATCTAGGGAAAACGGTCCCGTAACGGAGTGACGCACAACTAACGAGCACAGCTGAGGACAGGCGGGACAGAGGAAAGTTGGGACTCCCTCCCGCGTGTCCCAGGCCCAAGGTCTCAACCCTGTCACCCAGTGGGTCCGGTGCTTTGGTAACGCCGACAAGGTTTGACCGGAGGAAAATTGGCGACTCCCTCGCCGAAAAAACAAAAAAACGGGGGTTTTGTTTTTTTTGCCGATTCTTTAAAGGTCATTTTGATGGCATCCCACACTGCCTGGTGACAGTTAGGGGGAGAAAATTGGCTTAGAAGGGCAGGAGGAATCATATGTTTGTCTCTTTAGACTTGGGCTAGGTGGCGCAAGCCACCGCCCGTTACAAAGAGTACAGCCATTAACATCCATTCAACCCAATGGCTGATTGTGACGCCATCGTAGTGTGATGACGTCACGTGGAGGTGTTCTGTCTTCTTCCGCCTCCACCCCACGCGTCCGAATCGCACCAACTTCGCTGCATCTTTGTCTCCATAGTCGTCGCGCAAGCACGCAGTGACTACGCCCCAGAACTTCCAGCGTCAGCGGCAATCATTACCGCCTACCGCTGGTTGGTGTAGCTGTATAATTGTCATTGGAGAGCCTTGTAGCCTTGGCCCTGGTTCGTCGTCTCGAAACCGGGACAACAGTAGCTGTCACGTCCCGACAGCGGTACGAGTGTTCTGTTGTAGGTTACATCGAGTTGTGTCCCTGGAAGCCGGATTAAAGTCGGCCCCACGCGACATTGTCCCGTCCTCCGCGCCCACCGAGGAGTGGACACGCTGTCGTCGTTGTCTCCCGCTTCGTTTCGCCGGTCAAGCTGCCGCGAGGTGTCTTCGGGTTAGGCCTACCAGGAGGAGGCCGAGTTGTCGTGCACCGTCTTTGTTGTCGCCGCTGGCGATGCGGAAAACGTGGGAGGACCAGGTTGAAGGATGCGGGATAATTCGCATGGCACGGAAGGGTCTGTGAGGACACAGCTGATCACCTATTTTCAGCGGAGCAACATTAAAAAAATTTAGATTTCTAACTTTCCTAGAACACGTCTCCTAAAAACAAAAGGCTTTCCATGTCGTCGCCAGCACAAATTTTCCATTTCCGCGTTAATCCTTCAGGGATTGTTTTCAGCTCAGTAGTTTTCACAGTCTGGGCACTCTTTGAGCCGAGCTACCGCTATTAACTCTTTCGGATGAACGAGTGAATGCGAAGCTGCCTTTTAATCCCAACTTTCCGGAAGCAAAAGCGACGCCATGAAGCAACGGTGGTTGTTGTTCAATACCTCCTAGATTTCTTTTTTTGCATTTGTTATATATATATATATATATATATATATATATTTAAGCAGCCTGTGTAATTAAACTGAAGCACATTTCGACCGATTCTCCTAGAAAGTTTTATCTACCGAGTTGTTTTTGTTTCCTCGCTTTATTTTTTTGTCAGTGATGCTAAGTCGCCGCACGCAGAGATTATCCACGCGACTCATTTGCGCCGCGATCATTCCTCTTCTTTTTAATGAGTTACAGTTGGCGATTAGAATCAAAACCGTTCATATTTTCTTCTCCGTATAGTCGCTTCGCATCATGCGCCAACAAAATAGCCAATCAAACTTAGTAAGAAAAATAATTTAAACGATACAAATTTAATCAAAAATACTTAATCGACAAAAGTAGGCGACTCGAGCAGGTGGCGCAAATTTAACAAAAAAAGATAGGGAAAAAAAAAAAAAAAACTTGTTTCCTCTGTTGGAGTTTCCGGTGATCGTCGTCGTTGCTTGCTCACCACCATTTTTCGAGCGGTGGTGTCGTTTTATATTTTATCTACTTATTTGTTTATGTTTTTTTTTTCCTCTGACATTACAGTTCTACTTCTTTATACCTGCATCGTGCTACGCTTTCGACGAGAACAGAAGCTTTCTCTTTCTTTATTTTATTAGTTTTAGCCTAAACTCTCGTGAGTGTGTGTGTGTGTATGTGTGTGTGATTTTGTTTTTTTTTGTATTTAGCCGTCGCTCCCATCCCCTGCGGCAAAAGGAAGGAGGCGGTCGCAGCGATCTTCACCCAAGGACGCGTTCTCATTGGTCATTTGGCATCGGACGTTTCCTCCGCCTTTAAGAGATACACTCTCTTAAAAGCAAAAAAAGTAAAAAAAATAAAGAAAAAAGATGTCGAGGTTTTTTGGTCGTCGCGGCTTGTCCGGAGCAGGGTGGGCCTCTTCCATCATGGCCCCAACTTTTTCCACGCTTCGATTCTTCCGAGCGCCGCAGAAGCGTAGCGCCAACACACGGCGGCGCTCGTTGCTGTTGCGAAGAAGGAGAGGCCCTGCCCTGTCTCGCCTCCATGTCGCTGTGCAGGGTAGAGAAAACCGCGGAAGGAAGAAAAAAAAAAAAACTAGCCGCTTTCGTAAACGAAGCCGTGACGAAACGGGTGGCCCATTTGGGCACGTAAATGACGGAAAGCAAAGCTTTCTCCCTTTTTTGTTTACACTCACTCGCTCAATAACGCCGTCTCTAAACCGACCAATAAAAAAAAATGAGCATGATAAAAAAAAGTAGAGGGGGATATTTTTATTATGCTTTATGGACGAGGTCTACAACGCATCACTCGGCACTGTTCACGAGTCTGCTTAACTCTTTAATCGCGCAATAGAAATTAAAACTGAGAAGGTAGCCGTATCTCGTACTGCTCGTAAAGAGCTATGTAGACTGTGGGACACTTGAATCGAAACTGATATGAAATGGGCCCGTAATAACCTGTTACGTGTAAGATAGTTCATGAGGTTGTGAACACGTTGCGTGTTGTGGTGAAGAAGGAATGTTTGTGGGAATAGAGAAGGGTTGCTGCAGGGGCGGGCGGAGAAAGTTCAGAGAGAAAGGGCTCCGTTTAAAATAATTTCACGCTTCCCCCCCCCCCCCAAAAAAAAAAAAAAGTGTATGTACCTAAAACACATGGGCACAGTTTTTTTTTTTCTTGCTTTCTATTTTCGATAAGGTTGACAGTAATATTTATGAAATAAAGACCATTGCCCGCCCGTTATAGGAAGTGAAAACTGACACTGGATAGAGTCCTATAAATGCTGCTTACACTTTGTAGAGTCATTGGTACTGCAGATATTTTCTGGGAGGTCTTTCCAATCAAGCAATGGTGCTTGCATGTGTGATGGTCCTGACTTTCTAGGGCTCCTAGCGGCATAGAAAAAATTCTCTATCGCTCTGGTAGTACGATGGGAAATACCCGGTGGATCGGGTATCTAGAAAGAATTAACGAAAGGGCCCGTACGTAGTTCTCGGCATTCAAGGATAAGACTTATATAGTCGCAACAGCGAGGGAAACTACGGCGAGTCGCAACAAAAGAAGCATGGTCAATTTCCGGTTCCAAGAATAAGCACCGACAAGAACACCGCCACACACTACTACGTATGTTTCGTAGTCAAGAGCTGCCCCATTAGATGAGTATTTAGACGAGTACTTGGGAGCAGACCGACCGGAAGGCCGAACTGACTCCCCCGAACGTTACCGACGGGTGCCGAGCCGTCCCGATCACGAGATGCATTCTGTGGACACAATGACTTCAGAAACAAACCGAGGGTGAGCCGGAGAAAGTCTACATAGAAGGAAAAAGCGTACATGTTTTCCAAGAAAGCCGGAAGTTTGGTGGCGGAAAGTAAAAAGAAAAAAAAAACAATGAGAAAATGCGAATAGGATGTCCCGGCCCGAATTACCGTTGCACCTCACGGAGAGAGGTCAAAAATGAAGATCACAAAGCAGCGCGCGCTCTCGCGCACGCCCTGTGTAGCGGCCTTTTGCACGTGGACGGTGATTACACCTGACGGCGGAACAGGGGTGTGTGTGGGCGAGGTCCATTGTCACGCCGGACGGCTCACTCCACAATGCGCCCAGGGTGAAGCCGCTACCGAGGAAAAGAAGAACGGTCACGACTCGGCTCGCCGCCTCAAGTCTGTCACACGCTGCCTCCTCTTGGTGGAATCACGGGTTTAAGACGAAGGCACCCTACGTCCCTGGACTTTCGGTCTTTGTTGTTCTTGTCGTTGTTTACATCTTCCGTGTGTGTTTTCGGGGGTGTACTTTCAAGTTTATGCCATTTCCTTCCCCCTGAGGAAATGGTGTTTCCGTATAAGTTAGAAACTGTGCACGAAAAGAGGAAAGTAACCGCAGAACCGTGTCTTAAAAAGGCCAAGATGACCGTTATCTTGGCGTGCCTCGAAGAGGAACATAAACTTAGATATAGTTGGCGAAGTGAGAATTAGTGGTCGCTTGGCTCGTGAGTCACCTTATTTGTGAGGTTATTTATTATCTGTGTTTCTATAGAAAAATAAATTCGTGTGTCATTTTTTATTTAGGTTTATGAAATAAGTGTAGTTGACCATTGTTGAACGACGAAAGATATACCTGCGTAAAATTGCAATGTTTTCGAATAACGGTGATTACATTTTGCGCGCTCAACGCAAGGCGAAACAGAGTGTCGGAGCCCCTGACCCCGTCAGCCGTCAAGAAAGTGCGAAGTTTCTCTCATCCTCTTTTCGAGAGAAAAAGAAAAACTTCACATTCACACGAAAGCCCGTGCGGTGAAAGCACCTTCCACACCCACAGTCTTTAGATGGCTTGCACGTAACGTCACCTCACATGCTTGTGGTCATTCCTACCTGAACTTGCCGGAAAGAATCAAATTCAGTGGTGCGAAACGCTTGCTGCAGAAGGTACGTGCTCAGCAGCAAGACCATTACAATGGCAGCTGATGGCACATCAATACAAGCCATGTACAATACGTCATCACACCATTTCTTTTTACTGAAACGCGTTAAAATAAATAACACACAAACGCACACACACACTCACACGCAGGAACATCCTATCGGTTGCAAATGTTGACACCTCACTCGACCTATACCAGAACCCCTTCAGCCGACCCACCCTCCCAGATGCGAAGAACGGGCGCCCAAACAAAGCCGGACGAAAGGATCGCGCGCCCGGAGTCCGAACCCCGAGCTCTCATTCACGGCGGCACGCAGCACTTGGCGAGTTCCACCAGGGACCACGGGCGACACCTTCGCTGAATGACGACGGCAACAGGGGGGGGGGGGGGGGGGGAGATGCGGTTCTCTGTGCTCCGTTCGCTGCTAAGCTGGCAGTGTGGTGGGAACTACGGGTTTGTCCGACCAATCGGCCACCTCCCTTTCATCCCCTGACCCGGCCTTCTGCGCGTGGGTATGGGCGGGAGCGTGATCACGTGGCGAAAAATAGACGAATGGCTGGATCACCGAGAGCACCTAGCTCCCACCGCACTGCCAGCTTAGCGATGAACGGTGTAGAGTCAACATCCTCGCCGACGAGGAGGGAGGAGGCAGACCCGAGTCCTGACGCAGATGCGTTCTCCCGTACGTGCGCAGCCCTCAGTGTCCTCCGGCCGTCGGTATCTCCCTACAATGAGGCACGGCGCCAGGAGCCGCAGCGGCCACCCCCCATTGTGCCGTCTGCCTTATCGAGAGCTCCCAGGCGAACTGCGCTAATCCAGGCGGAGGACTCCTTCCTCCTCCTCCGTTTGAACCTGCAGTCACCGCCTCCCCCCTGCACCCGTGATCTGGGACGATGTCTTATCTCCGGGGTGTCTCTCTATCCGCAGCTATGAGAACCTCCGGTTTGTGTGGGCAGAGGCCCCCCGCTTAAAGGGTATACTGATGTCCGCTTAATGGGGTGACGCGACGGTGGCTTTCACCTTTCACGATCCTTCAGTCTTCATTCAAATGCGGTATGCGAACGCGCGCACGTTGGGGGAAGTCGTTTTCTTTAGCAAGAGGTGAGCTCTTTCTAAAGAAAAGTATCGAATTAAAAAATGAATCTAAAAATGTGTTCCACATTGATGGAAAATCTATACAGTGATTCACCACTTGTCAAATGCATCGGAAAAGGCAGATCTTTGTGTATCAGGAGCAGTTGGGAAGAAACCTATTTCACGGTGAAAAATGGCGCCTTCGGGTTGAAGTGTGTTGGAGCATCTAACATCTTCACTCCTGTTTGCCGTAGAAACAGGTACACGTATCGGTGCTTGAACTCGGAGAGCGCCTATATAGGTGCCTCGCTGCCTGTGCAACGATGTAAATATATAGCTGTTTTTTTTTTTCGAACGTTGGCAATCTATGTCGAAGTAGACGCATAAATCAACTTATGATGGCAATGTGTATTACATCAGAGCACTACAAGCTACCCACCCTCACTCTTACTAAAGCCATCCTACATATCATCACGCAATGATCACATACATAAAGTCGACATTCCACAGTGCCACACTAATACCTACTGATGATCATTCATACCTCGTATGTCTGCTGACTGGAATGACCTTTCCAAATCCATCGCCACAATTGTTAATCCTGTTCATTTTAAAAATGCTGGATTCATACTACTAGAACTTGATTCGTGATTTGAGTGTTGTATTAACTTGTACGTTATAATGCCACCCCCTCTGTAATGCCTTCGGGCCCTGAGGGTACCAATAAATTAAATGAAATGAAAGGGCCCAGGAGCGTCTGCATTTTGCTAATAGATGGAAAACGATCCGGCGCTAAAATGGACAAATGGTCACTGCCCTGAAAAATGAGCGGGCGCTTTCCCAACACCGTGCATAATTTGTGTGGTAAAAACAGCAATCGGAGAGAGGGGGGGGGGGGGGGGGGGGGGGGTTGGTGCGCGTTATATAGACGCTTTAAACAAGCGCTAAATTACAGCCGCCATTGCTGACCTTCTTTGTCCCACCGAGGTACCAAGCCACTGTAGCGTGCGTTGACGAGCCTCCACAAAGGCCAATGCTGGGAATGCTAGAATCTAAAGTGGCAATAAGCTGGCCTGTTATGGTAATGATGAAGGGAAGTAAACGGAATAAGAGGAAAGAGAAACTGAACGTCAGTTATGACGGCACCCATGCACAGCTGCTTAAAAGCGTCTATACATGATCAGCAGGAGGGGAAAAGACAATCTTTTCGCACGTTTCTGTCGATGCTTGTGATACTTCTTCCAATGCATTCATACTAAATACCTGGACGTTCCCCACCAAGCTGCGACGTTGCACGCGTGAAGAACCACCGTCTACTCATAGAGAGCTCTATCGGTGATACGAAGTTGTTTCTTGACAAAGATACTGCCAGCGTGTTTTTTGTTGGTGTTATTAAGGCGATAGATACAAGCTTTATATGGGGACCTTCGCGGAGAGTGCTTGCTCATGGTGATGTTGGTCGCGCCGTAGCAAGGCAATGGGAGAGAGCATCAGCGACGGAGAGCAGCTAATGCACTCTCAGAAAAAGGGTGTCGTCTTACACCCTTTTGTCCCACATAATGCACTCGAAAGTTTTGGTTCGACACGTACAGCACACTGACGTCGAACAGACGGCCCCAACTTTTACGAGGGGCTTGAGAACGGTGAGATATCTCATTAAACAGCTAAAGTACGTATCAAAGACTACTGAAAAAAAACAAAAAACACTGAGGTTTTGCAGTAGGGCCAAGAAAACCCCGATTACTTTTTTTTTTGTAGTAAGTAACACGTACATTATCTATTTTAATAAATTGTACCACTCGGCTATCAAGCCGCTCGTGAAAGTTGGTACCGTCGGTTCGACGTGAGCGCGCTGTGCGTCGAACTGAAGTTTCGGGGTGTCTTATATGGGACAAGGGGTGTAAGAATATACCCTTTTTTTTGTGTGTGTGTGTGAGAGTGTGGCTTGACGTAAAGCGGCCGCAACCAATGGCCTTGCCACGCACGGAAAAAGGGAGGGGGAGGGGGGAATCATTCCCTAACACACTCCTCCCCCTTCGCTACGTGCGAACGGGAGCTGCATTGGCGTAGCAACTGAGTATTAGTGCTGTCGTACACATATCGCATTGGACAAAATTTCTAAGCAAGGCGATGTTTTTGTTGTTTTGTTTATTGCGAGAACCTGGTACCTATTCTGTTATTTTAGTAGGACTGTTAAACACGTCGGTAGACTGATGAACGTGAAGGCCTACCTTTTATTCCGCTTCATTGCGAGGAACGAAGGGTCCGACAGGAGGGCGTTCTTTGTCTTCCCTTCAGGTGTGGTTCCAGAACCGCCGATCCAAGGAGCGTCGCATGAAGCAGCTCAGCACCCTGGGTGCCCGGAGGCACTTTTTCCGCAGTCCCCGGAGGGTAATGCGGTCCCTGCGGCCAGGCATGTCCCCGGACGGGCTCGACGACTCCCCGGAGATGGGGCCCGGAGGACCCAACTCCGCCTTCGCCTACTTCTCCGGTACGCACCGTCCCATACACCTGGTCTTTTATCTACAGGCGTGTGTAGACCGTCTGATAATATAGTCAAGCCTCAACGGATAAATGGATGCTAACATCTGTACCCTATATAACAGGCGGTAGCTTGCGCCACCTAGACTAAAAAAAAAAAAAAAAATTCTTCCCTCGCTTGTTTAAGTTAATTTTTCAACCGCATGCTTTATTAAGGCATGCCTGTGGTTTCTAGACTGGCGCCTTGACAAAGCATTTCTCGCCCGCTGTGGCCAGACTAGCTTTTGAAGTGTGGCTGCTTGGAAACGTTTAGAGAGCATTCTAATTATTTGCCTTCTGTGCACTGCCACGTTTGTCTGCCCGGCTGTGGGACAAGTTCTAAGCATGCGCATTACCTTTCTGCGGTGAAATATCAGACGCTGCACATACGTGTACCGCCCAGTGACCCGGAATTTTTCCGCCCGTGTGATAAGCGCTGGACAGAGGGAGCACACATCTCCCCTTCCTTCCTGCAATCCTTCTGACTATACTCCTTGTCACTAGTTGCGTGCAGTACAGGTGAAGGAAACGCCAGGCAAGGGGTGAGAGGCCAATCGCTAGGAAGGCTGGGGAGGAGGAGAGACCAAACACGGCGAAACAAAAAATCGAGATCACAGCACGTACGCTTTGTGTTGCGTTTTCACTTTTTATTTTCTCATTTGTTCCTCCCGAATCATATGGGTTTTTTGAACATTCCAAGACCGAGCTAGTCTGCGTACTTTCATTATCTTCTGTAATTTTAGATGTCGGGGAACAAGCACAAAACACGCGAGTTCTTGTGCTTGGACGCACGGCGTAGCGATAAGTACAGCGCAGACATGTACGTAACGCGTTACAAGTAACGAGTTACTTCCACCTAGTTACTATTTTCGGTAACGAGTAACGTATTTAGTTACTTTTCTAGAAAAGGAACGACTAACGCGCTTAGTTACTTTTAGAGCCAAGTAAGGACTACCGGCATCTCGTTACTTTTGAGGAGTAACGTGTACAACACCGTTTATACTGCCTTGTTTTTATTCTAATCTGAGTATGCATCTATTATGAGAACGGTAGGAGGGCAACCCGAAAAACAACTGTACAGTATGACAGTACAGCAACGTATTTCGATGAACACGTCAGTCGAACAGATCGACTGACGTGTCGAGCGATGAACGTTGCTTGGTTCGTTGGTTGAACCTTCTAGAACCGAGTACGGACCGAATGTAAACCCGTAGGTTGCCAACGCGGGAAGGCACATAATCCATTGTCAACTTCGAACTTTAGAAGTAGATAGAACACAAGAGAGAGGGGAATCCCAGATCCACCAGGAGTTGCTGAAGCACAACACTGCCGTTCATGGGCGTACCAACCGGGGGGGGGCAAGGGGGGCGCTTGCCCCCCCCCCCCAGTTCTCAGAGTGGGGGGGCAAGGCATGTGTTTTGCCCCCCCCCCCCCCCCTGAAACAGCCGCCACTGGGCAGGGCAAACACTGGCCGGCGGCGCCCAAGGGATACCATACCAAGGGCAGCGCCCCCCGGCCCGGGGGGGCGGGGGGGGGGGGTTGCCCCTCCCACTCAAAAACAAGTGGTTACGCCACTGCTGCCGTTCCTTCGAGCGCGTAGTTAGAAGGACTCTTCAGTGTAGCCGGAGATGTATTTTCAAAGAAGCAGGGAAACATAACTGATGAAAATTACGAGAAGCAGCTACTGCTTAAATGCAGCGACTACAAAAAAAAAAAAAAAACACCATGAAACAAAAACAGTTGTGTATTTGGTCGTCAAAGTAACATGAAAAGGAACTCGTCAATTTAAGGTAACTCACGCGTTCCTTGTGAGAATCAGTGGAGTAACGTACTTAGTTACTTTTTGAGCGAGTAACGAGTAACGGTATTTAGCTACGTTTTGGGGGTAACGTGTACATGCCTGGTACAGCGTAAAGTCACGTGCCATAGTTCTGTCGCTGGACTTGCCTGCGTAGCCGGTAGCCTTCTCCGTGTTCCGCGACGTTAAATGAACTGATAGCAGAACGACTCGATCGAGCGATTTCGTTTGGTGAAGTACAAATCGCAGCACACGTTTCTATAATGCTCAACGTCATTCCAAACGATGCGCAGACCATAAAAATCAAAAACATTTCTAACACCTCCCACGTATTTCACATAATAACCCCAAAAAATAACAACGATGCTTGTGACACCCTGATATGAGATATATCGCTCGCTAAATACATGCATCCATCCAATCAAGAAACAGGTGCGCACATTGAGCAAAGTAATTTTGTGCAACTCTGTTTTCACCACACACTGCCGAAACCCCCCAGAAAAACAAAACAAAAAAATATATGTAAGAGAAACAGACCTCCTCATTGAGGGGAGCTGTATTAAACCAACCAGTGACACTACAACGGACCGTACAGCCGACAGCCTGCCTCACGATGCACAACCGACGCAAGCGCGCACCAAACCGACTATGACGCCGACTATAGCTTCTGCGAATTCCCCGACTTTCTTTTTTATTTCTGTTTACAGATGCTGTACTACGTTGTCTATTCCGCAAATCGCCAGCAATCCTGCGTAAAAAAGAAAAAGGTAGAAGTGGACTATGACTCCGTCCACCCCTCATCTGACAGTGGGGTACTATACGCACTGGCCGGACCGATGGACCACCTCCCTTTCATCACCTGACCACGCTTTCTGCGCGTGTGCATGGGCGGGAGTGGCACCACGGGGCAGATTATAAACGTCCGACCGGTTCAACGAGCGAGTAGCTTCTGCCTCACTGTCAGCTTAGGGGATAAACCGAGCGATACAGGGACGTTGAAACTCGGTCGGTTGAAACAGTAGCCAGACGCGCGCGACACTACAACAGCCCTCGGGGGACCATTGTCTCCGCCCCGCTGTCCCCTGGCGGGAAGAGAGGGAAACGGGAGGGCGAAGGTAAAGATGCTGCGGGGACATTACGCCCCCGCAGCGGGATAATTTATAAGTTGGGGGTTGCCGGGTGGGCCGGGGTGGGTTTCGGGGTGCACCGCTCGCGGGGATTAATGAGGTGCTTCCAGCCGACGGGGGATCGCTTTTCGGGACCTGGCGGTGGAGCCGTGCAGCAGGGTTCGCGATGTATCCTCCGTTCTCGGCTCTCCTTTTTTTTTTCCTCGGGGAAAAGGGTACGACTGGAGTGAGATACGGCGAGGGATGTGGGGAAGGTTGGTGGCGGCGGTGTCGAGAGGGACCATGGCATACGTATACACAACTGATGTGGGAGCAACGTATCGCTTTCTTCTTCCACAACGGTTCAAGATCATGCCTCAAGTGCCGACCGGCAATATCTTTTTCCTTATATGGGCCGTAAATATTTCTCTTTGTATACACGGCGGAGCAGGAGAACGAATGTGCTTTCAACGTATTTAATAAACGTTCCCAGTATCCGATTACCAGGCACAATAGGTTCATGGAAGCAACGTTGTAGCGATTCTCCGGTCTAGGAATACACACGAAAAACGCACGACTACTAAGTAAATCCCGAATGGAGAACTGTGCGCCAACATTGGTATGGAAACTCGTAACTGATACCGTATGCGTCATCTGCCCCCTGCTCCCCTAGCAGCCCAGCAATGCGTGGCCAGTTCTAGTTCACATTTTGTACTCGTCATAAATATACTGAGGTTTCGTCCGACGCCCAGCACTAGCATTTGGAGGACCCAGTGAAGGTCGGTTCTCACATGCAGCGAAGCGCTGATGTAGCGCTCCTCACGTGCCGTCAGCTACTTATCGTCTGCCATGAGCAACAGTTTTGACGGTGCGATACAAAGCTGGTGAACGCTCCCGTTAGCACGCGCTTAGTGCGAGGTAAGCGCTACGCTTGTAGCGCTCCGCTGCATGTGTGAGCAGGCCATGATGGTGCAGTTAATTGTGGTCATATCGTCGCATTGACCGCATATTGCGAAAGCTGCTTGCGGAGGTCACTAGTATACTGCATTCGCTTGGGTCAGGCGTTCCAATATGTCTACCCTTGCGGGATCATGTGCCTTATACAGCTCGCACGTCGTTACCTGCATATACACCCATCCCAAAACTACTCCCTCTTCAGGCAGATTCAAAAATCCTCCACAGTGACGTGCGCAAAAGACACCATTAATGTGGCGAGGCTATTACTTGTATACTACTGTTCTTAAATGAGCTCTATATAAGCGATCGGCTTTCAATTTTTATGGTGTCTTTTGCACACGCAACTGTGCAGTTTTTCAAACTCCGCCAGAAGAGGGCGTAATTTCGGAATGGGTCTATAGGACTAATATACCCGAAACAATTCCGGATCCCGTGTACACTCGAGAACATATTTCATTGCGTCTCAAAGTCTCGTCCTGATAATACGTCAACCAACGATGAAGACATCACGGCCAAACTGCAGTTTCTTTGAAAAAAAAAAATGTTTCTACAAAAGTTAAGGTAAAATGAGCCCACACCAACGCTCACGGAAGTAACCTTTTCGGCGGGCCTAATCTGCATTGCCCATCGCGGTGATCCATTTCTCATACAGCCCAGTCTGTCTCCCTCCCAGCAAGCTCCGCTATACTGCCAGAGGCAGACTTCCAGTCAAGAGACCCGCAGCGCAGGTGCACCGCGAGACCTCGGACAGGCGACCTTCCTAATGAAGTTGTCTCTCCTCTTCTCCAGCGACATGCACAGCAGCGACCAACAATATAAAAGGGACACCGTCCTCCCACGGCGCGCTCCTTCCTCTCAGCGTGACGCTACAGATCACTCGCGGTGTCCCGCATTCCACGTCGCTCTTTCTTCGCGTCCCGATCTAAGAACACCGCGCGCGCTACCCACAGCGGAGAAAGAGAGAGAGCACATCTTGCGAGACACTATCTTCGAGACCAAGTTTGGCTGCCTCAAAAACAAAGAAGACAAACAAAAAGAAGCTCAACGCCGTTCCATCAACGAACGTCGACGACGACGATGACGACGCGCCGTTCGGACTCGTTCATTCCCGAAGCCTGACGCAGTGGTTGCGTGGTTGTAGCGGCAGCATCGGACGAGGCAGCAGCGTTTCTTCGGAGGGGGGCCCCTTCTTGTCGGGCACGGGGGGTTCTCCTGCTCCATCATCCCGCGCACCATCGGAGTCTCGGCGAACAGCGCGAGCTGCATGCGGCCGTCCAAGGAGACCGCGAGGCGAGGCGCACGCTCTCGGAGACCCAAGCCGCTATACGGCTGCGCCAGAAACGAGCCTCGGCGACTTGACGCCGGACCGCAGCGATCCGTCAACGTCACGCTCCGACAGCTCTGCTTCTTTCTCGCTGCTGCAGCGGCTTCTTGCCGCGCAACTCGCTCCTCTTCTACGGACCGCTGCTGTCTCTCGTACTTCTTTCTTGTGATTCGGTTTGTTCTTGTTGTTCCGCTGGTGATGCGCGCGGTGATGCTGTCCTTTGTTGGCTGCTTTTGTTGCGACTGTCAGGGAGTGAGAAATCCGCCAGGTCTTCAAGCAGCCTTTCATTTTTCTGCCTTCCCCCTTTTTTCTGTCTCTCTTTTTTTTTTTTTTTTTTCTTCTCTTCCCTCGTATGTTGGGGGCCCGAAGCCGCTGCAGGTTCCTCTCGGTGAACGCCATGCATGCACACACCTGAGGCCACAACAGCGATGCTCGGTTCTGGTTCCTCCTGTGTCTTTTCCTGGTCCGTCGATTTGTCTTTGTTTGTTAGTTGGTCGTTTATATGTTTGTGCTCCTCGTTATGTTTCCTCGCCGATTTTCTGTCGGCTTAGTTCTGACGCCCCGCCAGTTGGGGTCGGCCCTGGTACTCCGACAAGTCCCACGTACAGGTTCCCGTTCCAACAGCTTTATTTATTTGTCTGACTTCCTTCCACTTTTCCGTTCTTATACTTTACGCTCTTGCACTGTTCCGGGAAACGTCGCTCTAATTCTCATATCGTTGTTGTTTTGGTTGTTCTTTCCTCGCCAGGACATTTGCTTGTTTGGAAGTACAACGGTCGGTGTAACTCTCCTGACTGGCGGATCAGTAAAACGAGCGGTCATAATCCGTGGCCGCCATACTTCGTCCCAAGAAAACGCGATGAACAGTGGCAGCGTGCACTGCCACAAGGCTCCCTCCTGAGTACCCTTCGCTACGAGGCTGGGAAGAGGATAGGTGCGAGAGAATGTTCGCGGCGTTTTCGTCATCTAAAATATCGAGAGTTGCATTTCGTTCGATTGTCCAAGATTGTCGAGCGATGATACATGAACAAAGTTTTACTGTACCGCCCCGGAACTGGCGATGAAAGCATTATGTCTTTTTGCAAACACACTGTGGTTCACCTTTGCCGCACGCGTGGAAGAACCACGCTATAGGACGAGCCGCTGATTTACATATAAAACCTTCCTCCATCGGTACAACTTAATTCAGAAAGATTGCTTCGAGCATCCGCACTTGTAAAATCTTTTGTTTTCTTTTTTTTTTTTTTTACAGCGGAGCTGTTAATGGCTATGTTCCCCAGGATCGTGTCCGGCACCAAGCACATGTCGACACAAACCTACACGAACCTCTGGACAGCTACCGCCATCTATGAGCGACGGCGGCAAGCACACAACCAGTCTGGTCGCCGCCGTCGCTCGTAGATGGCGGCAACCTTTCCAGCTATCCATAGAAGAATGCATAGTTGGACGCGTTGGTGGGGTTTCATCGTCGGAAAAGCGCGAAAAACAGACGAGGACGAAGAAACACACGCGACGAGCACAGCGCTCGTCACGTGTGTTTCTTTGTCCTCGTCTGTTTTGCGCGCTGTTTCCTACGCTCTTATCAGTTTCGGTTTGAACTCAGGATGGGTCGGCCGCATGCCCTTTCGGGGAAAGGAGCGGCGACGTACGTAGCAGCGCGAATGGGTCCGCAAACGACGCGATGCCGCTGTCGCCTCGACTTCTACTGCGTCCACCACTTCATACTCCCTTGCGAAGGAGGAGCACATCGCTCGCCTGGAAAGCCGCCGCCGACAACAGAACCAGCGATGTAAACGGCGCCGGCGGGCCACGGAGGCCAAGCGAAAGCACGAGGCCCGGCGACGACAGCACTCCACGCCGGCTGAACAGTTCCCGGGCGCGACGGCGGGGTTCCGGAGGGAGTTCGTGGAGAACCCGTTTGGCGTCACGTGCGCCGTGTGCGACCGACTCTGGTTCGCCGGAGACGTATCCACGATCGGCGGCGTGTCGGAAGAGAAGAATCGAGAAACGGGCGCGTGCGCGTTGCGGCAGTGTATCGAGTCTGCGGACGTCTACAAAGAACCGGCGTGCAGAACGTGCCGAGATTCCCTGCTCACAGGCGCGGTGCCCCGGTTCGCGACCGTGAACGACTACAAGTACCCACCCGTACCGGAGCACGGTTGTCACATAACCAATTACCCAATCACACCTTAATCCTTACATTTATAAATACTTCATTTCCACCATAGTACAGCTTCGCTGGTCTTCCTTCTTCACAAAAAAAGGCTAAAAGTTTTTTGGTTTTTTTTTAGTGCATAGCATTTATGGAGTGTTAAGCCGGGGTCACACTGCTCATACATCATACAAACGACAGTCTACAAACACGAGTCACCGCAGTATCCGTAATTCGAATGCCGCGTGCCAAGTTTCTCCTCGAGCTCATGGCAAGGGCGGCATTCGAAGTACGGATCTCGCGGTGACTCGCGTTCAAATCTATATGCAGACTGTATTGTGTATGATGCATAGACCTTTCCAAAAAAGGGCTCCTGGCCGGTTCGATTTTCAGTGTTTGTGCGTATGGCGTGTGATTTGCTCGCCCTGCGAAGCGGCAAGCATGCATTTGCTGGGCTGAGGCGATCGCACGCTGGGCTGAGGAATTGTATATATAGTAGTATAAACAGTGTGACCCCGGCTCTAGGGTTTTCGTGTCCACAAAGCCTCGACGACGTCACAGCGTAACGTGACACTGTGTCGTCACCTCAAAGCTTCGATCGTGACGTCACGTGATGACGTCACGGTGTCCACGCGTCGTCATCAGCGATGCGCGCATGATGACGTTGTGACACCATCACTTGGCGTCACAATGTCACGGTGCCACCTGACGTCGCGGTGCGTCGCGTAACGTTACGTCAGGTCACGTCATGTCAGTTGTCCCAGCGACGTCACGTCACCACAATAATGTTATGATGTCAGGTCATGGTGTCACCTGGTGCGCCAGAAAGCAGTGGCACAGCGAGAGGCAGACAGCGAGCTATAGCGAACCTATAAACTATAATCACTTTTTTTATTTATTTGTTCGTTCCTAATATGCTTGCCAAAGAACGTTCTTTCCATATTTAGAGAAAATCAAGAGTGACACGCGCCACACTTCCCTCGTTTACTTTTGTTATAAACACCCACAAAATATCGAGTGTTCCGACATATATACACCTGGTCCATCTTTATTGCTAAGAAACTTTGGAAGGGATGAATACGCACAGTCTCCTGTTCAGCTCTAGACGTCATGGTATCCATTCTTTCGAACATTCTGCGATCAAGGTTTAGCCCGGTCGCTCAAAGCTCGATGCGTCCGTCATCTACACATCTTCTCCGAAATGACCGATGTCTAGACCGATCTGGCGACGGAGGCATCAGCTCATTGCGCAGTCGTCTCTTCCCGAAGGCGCGGTGTCTCGAAGCTGACACGCTAACAACCCCACAGCACGTAGCGCATGACGACAACCCGAATAACAAGGTGAGAGGTTGGGGAAAGGGTGGAGGGTGGGGAAGGTGGCACCGATTCACCTGGAAGTGAGCCGTGAGCACTGATTCGACCGGATGCTTCCGCGATCGCCCGAGCAGTTGTAGTAGACCCAGACATGTACAAGTTACTCAAAAAAAGTAATTAAGTTAAGTTACTGAGTATTGGCCTCAAAAGTAATTTGAGTAGAGTAGAAATTACTCAAATGGAAAGTAATTCATAAAATTACTAATTACCGTAAAAAAGTAGCGAATTACTTTTCAAGTTACTTTTAAATTTTTATGGTAAAAAGAAAGTACATAGGTTTTGATCCGTTAGCGAAATTGTGCTAGACAAATATGGATAGGGTTGCTTTTTCAAAGAAATGCTTTAATAGCTGGTTCTGCTTCTGCGTGCCTAATTGTTTTGTACTTTCTTGTTTGTTTGGCGAATAATGTACTGCAAATGTGTCATTTCTACTTTGAGGTTTATCACTGCGTGAGCTTGAATTTTATACAGTGTTTGCTTGTTTACAATGTTCCGTAAAGTACATCTAAAAAGCTCTTCAAGTAAAGTACAAAGTAAATTAGAGGTTAATTACTTCAAGTAAAGCAGTAAGTACACCGGGTGCAATGTACTAAAAGTAACGTACCATATATACAATATATTTCAAGGTAAAGTGCCAGTACTTTTAACAGAATATTTCATGACGCCCAACTGGTACGCATTGCTTCAAAGGTAAGCGGAGGTGCATCAGTTTTCTATGGAAATGGCAGTAAATATGAAGTCAAGTCGCCACACAGTAGTTGTTTTACTCTCGCTGACGAGCTATTTGACACAATCAACTTATAAGCTACTTATTTGTGTCGGTCTTATAGCCGCCATTACTTCACTCAGAGAAATGACCAGATGACGTCTTGAAAAAGCGCATTTTCACGCGACGATACGCCATTTTTTTGTTTTAAAATTCGGGGAACGTACATTGAAGTCAGGAGTTCTACTTTCCACGGAAAGTACAAGTACATGCCCAGAGAATGTACTTCAAATAAAGTACAAGTTTTCTAAACAGTTGTACTTTGAGTACCACGTACTTAGAGTACTTCCCAACACTGCTTGTTTATTATTTTTTATATAAAAACGTTGGGGGAATCACTACAGGTTTCTCAAACGATCTTCAAATCTTTGAAGACCTGCACATTCTGAGTTTTGAGAGGAAAGGCAGCGCAAAAAGGTACCCTTTGCGTTGCCCTTTAGCACGCGATTCTTCGAGTACAGCAGAAACTACGGGGGCACCAGATGAGCTTCAGAGCAGGTGCTGCATTTTGTTGCCTCCTTTGAGTGAGGATGCAGTGCGTGCACCTCCTGTAGTGGGCGAGAGTTTCTACGTTGGAGAGAAGCGGAAACCAGCCCTTTCTTCGAATGGGTCAAGTCTCCTTGAGCTTCGGGACACAAAGAAACGCCAGTCTTCGGCGCTAATCCTGCAGTTACTCGGCCTCTCTTGCGTCGTGCCTGTTCGCTCCCCGCGCTTCTTAGCAGTGTTGTTGCAGAGGGGGGGCTCGGGAAACTTTTGGGGGTTTCGGACTCTCCAACTCATTTTCTCCCCCCCCCCCCTTTTCCTACGCCACATGCTTCCCCCTCTTTGCAATTATCAGCTGATCTTCCAACATCTTATCTCCTTTGCGCAGAAATGTTTGCTGATAGGCAAAACAAGCGCTAAAATTCGAAAGTAATTTGTAATTTGAGTAGAAGTTACTCGGAAAATGTAATTAAATTAAACTACTAACTACCGAAATAAAAATGTAATTAAAAGTTACTAAACTACTCAGAAAAGTAGTTAAACTACAGTAACTTGAGTAGAGTAGTTGAACTACGTACAAGTCTGAGTAGACCGCGTCCGCTATCCCGCTATGCTTACCGCGACCGGAAACGAGACCCGAAATTCTGCAGCCAAGGCTAACGGCACGCGGTCGTTTCCGGTCGCGGTAAGCTTCGGTAAGCTTAGCGCGACGGTGGACACGGTCTACTACAACTCCCTAGTTTCGTATTTTATGGACAGTCGTCTATTTTGCATAGCCGGCGTCTTCTCTCGACCAACGACAGCTCACGTGGGATAAAGCTGAAGTGAGCAACAATAAGGTTGCTTGGAAGTTGCACGTGACGTCATCAAATCATGCTTTTTTTTTTTTTTTTGGGGGGGGGGGGGGAGGTGGTTGGAATGTCCACGACTTGGGATGCGAAGGGGAAGGGGGAGGGGCGGGAGGTCGAAATGCACGTTTATATAAAATACGTTACTAGGCAGAATACAGGACGCTCTACGCATTTGCGTTAGACAGAACGACAGCCCCGCCGAGTCCTCCCCTGGTGGAGTGGTTTATTTGATGACGTCTCTCCTCCACCCCCCTCCTCTCACCGCCAAAGCACGTGACTAGGCAACGCCTCCGAATGCGGAGCATTTGACGGGTTCGCGTTTGCGAGGATGGTACAGCCTGCCGCCGTCACGCGTGTTTTCATAGTTCTTCATTGTCGCCTTTTTCGATGTATTCTCGGGGAGTGTCTTGTACTCCCCCTTGTAAAGTATTTGTGAGGGGGGATCGGTGGCCGACTGGGCTTAACGCACACCAGCTGGGAGGACATGGAGCGAAAACTCGCGCTGCAGAACTCATCGATAATAGGTTCAATCCTCACACCTGCCCGTTTCTATCTGGATGAGCATCATGCAGGCGTGCGGTCGTGTTTATCACTACTGCGTGGACCACGTCAAAGACCTCAGGCTAGCAGTCGCACTGCACTGCCTAAATTGTTCATCTAAAGTGGGTAACAATGAGAACATGTGAGAACATGTCCATCATGTTCTGGCAGAGTAAACTCCTGATGTTTAAACAACCAACTACAAATTTGCTTATTTACTTTAAAGTATTTGTGTTCAATATATGATCAACTGGATTCCGGGAAGTTCTAAATCCCCCCCCCCCCCATACCCCTCCCCTGGTTACGCCACTGTGCAGAAGGCACGCTTTAGAAGGCACGTGCTCGCGATACACGGCTTTTGCTGAATAGACCTTTTGCTAAATTTCCCAAGAACAAAGGAGCATGCTGTGAAAGTAGTTACACGCGCTGCACGTGCTGGCTCTTGCAGCAGTAACTTTTCTAAAGCAAAAGCCTAAAACAAATGGCACCTTGCATGCACGCGCGTTCATCAACGCTTTATTTTGGTTATTTACTTCGAATCTTTTATAAGGGGAAGGCGTGCGGGCGTGTGGAACGTGTACATACATTCCCAGCATTCTCCTTAATGCTTGGGTAATTTAGCAATAGGTCTATAGACCTTTTTCGCAAGGGCGCCGCCATCTTGAATTGTCGTCACTTCCAGTATGGGAGAAAACATTGTTTTGCCGTCGCCACGCCGATCGAAGGCATTTAGGACATAAACGTAACCGTTACACATTCTTGTTTTGCATCCCTTCTATTTTTTTACTATTGGCAGGTTGAAACGTTCTGATATTTTTTCGTCGCCCATACCGGATATGCCTACTCGGCGATCGGGGGCGAGAGTAAGCGGAAAAGGTTTATACTCCTATAGACGATTGCAAGCAGGGCATTCTGGCCGCCGCCATTTCTTTGCTCGTGCGGTCAAGTGCGTGCGTTTACAAGCTTGCCAATGCTACGTTCACGCGCACGCTGCACATGCTTGCACGCATGGGGTACCAGTAACGCGCCATGCTTGCAATTGTCTATTGCTAAATTACCCAAGCATCAAGGAGAATGCAGGGATTGGTGATCCACGCACCTCACGCGCACGCCTTCCCCGTATAAAAGGTTCGAAGTAAATAACCAAAACAAAGCGTTGACCAGCACGCGTGCAAGATGCAATTTGTTTTAGGCATTTGCTTTAGAAACGTTGCTACTGCTGAGGCCAGCATGTGCGGCACGTGGAACACCAATCCCTGCCATCTCCTTATAAAGAGTATTCACTGGGCGCCATATTTGTGGGTGATGTCTAGAGCGCATGCTCTGAACGAGCCCACATTAATAAGCTGCAAAGGCCGGCAATCTTGAGGGTGCGAAATGCACGTTACAAAAGAACTGTGGAAGCTCGCCATCAGCACGCGCTCAGCAGTCGTGCACACAGCTATGGCCGCCAGTGAATACTTCCTATTGATTGGGTAATTCAGTAATAGGTCTATTTAGGGTGCCTCAATGTCCTTCTGTTTAGGGTGATGCCACCCTTTGTAGTACCCGATGCCGACAGCACGCGCCCACGGGTAAAATACAAAGAAATCGACGAAAACAAAATGTCGCCATAGCCCAGTCAGCGCCACAAGCGCGTGCAAGGACACGCTTTTTCACGCGCTTGCGAACAAAAAATAAAAATAAAAGTGTGGGACAAAATGGCCATTTGTCTCCACCCTAAGCAAAGCGCACATGAAGGCACCCTATCTATTCATATCACCATTCCGGCCGCCTTACTGCCAGCGCGTGCTTTCTGCAATATACACTTCGCACCATCGCATTTATTTTGCTCGGCCCAGTACAAGTAGGAATGGCCGCCAGCCTGGTGTGGTGACGTCACGTGCAAGCCCCATACCGTGTTGTGAACGGCATCGATCAAACAAACTGCCATTGATTTGAAAGCCGCATGCAAGTTGCGAGGAAATGCGGGTGTTCACTGGACGCCATATTTGAGGGCGCAGCTTAGAGCACATGCTCATAACGAGCTAACATGAATAGGCTGCTAACACCGGCAATCTCGATGGTGTGGAATGCACGTTGCAAAAAAAAGAATTGTGGAAGCTCACCGTCAGCACGTGCTCAGCAGTCGCGCACACAGTTATGGCCGCGAGTGAATACTCCCTAGCGTTAGGCCGATCTCACCAGCCAGTTTTGCTCCGCTGCCGTGGCCGGCATGCATCGTGGGAACTATATTCTTTCCGCACGAGCGACAACCCCTACGGGTTTGCGCGAGCGAGGCGCGAGACGGCACAAGCTGTTCCGTGTCCTGTCGCCGGCCTTCTGTGAACTACAGTTATGGCGGCTTCACGCATGCGTGGAACAGCTAGTGAGATAGGTCTATTGACCAAGTATTATGCAAACCTTCCACTATACTAAAAACGCCAGGCTCTAAGGGAGACGGAAAAATCGCAAGACTAATATTATGTGGAAAAAGTTTGCTTACCTAACAAAGATCTTCGACTTTTTTTTTTTTTACGTGAAACGTGTTTTGGCGGTGTTCGACATTTCATGAAGTCCAAATAACAGTGAGGCCGAAATAAAAGCGTGGCCATGAGGCTCGACCCTGATTGGTTGACCGGTGGGAGAGGAGGAGTAAGGTGCTCGGATGTGACCAGAAGGGCAGGCGAAGACGAGCTCGACCACCTGTGCGCACCGGGGGAGAGGATCTCGAGAAATATATGGAAGGCTCTGGATTAGCGGTAGCATCGCTTCGTTCTAGGAACATCTAGGGTGCCTTCATGTGCGCTTCAGGTGATGAAATCTGGCTATTTTGCTCCGAACGCTTATTTTTCTTTTTTGTTCTGCAGCGCGTGAAAGAACGTCTCCCCGCACGCGCTCTTGGGATTGACTGTGCTACGGCGACATTTTGTTTTCGACGATTTCTTTGTACTTCCCCCGTGACCGCGTGATGTCGGCATCGGGTACTACAAAGAATGTCATCACTCTAAACAGAAGGAAATTCAGGCACCGCAGGTGTACGCATGGTGCAATAATAATTGGGGTTGTGTGGATATTTATACAGCGAGTCGTTGGTCAGCCATTTTTAATGTTGCGACGAGTCACTCGCTGTAGATGAGCAATTTAGCCAGTGCAGTACAACCGCTAGCCTGGGGTCTTTAACGTGCACCACGCAGTAGAGATACACGACCGCACGCCGGTACGATGCTCATCCAGATCGAAACGGGCAGGGGTGGGGATTGAACCCAGGATCCCTGGGCTCAATCCACCGATCCCCCTTTTTTTTTTTTTTTTTTCTTTAATGCGGCCACCGATCCCCCTTACACATGGTGCTGCGCGTTAAACTGTCTGATGAAGAGCGCCGTGAACGTAGGCATCTCAAAACTCAAAAGAGTACAGCTAAACGTTTGCGATGCTACAACGCGTCACGTATGCAACACAATTGCCTAACAATTTTCCTTTTTTTTTGCATTTTATTATCTAGTCGCGTAAGAGTGTAGCACTGAATTAAAAAATAGAGTAAAAAGCAAGAAAAAAACGAACAGAGGACGAGAACACAGATTGATTTAAAAACATGAAGAGACGAAAAGCGTATGGGCGCAACGCAGAAGCTGTTAAACCGATTGAGGCGCACTTGCAATGCGAAGCAGGCGCCCGGGGGCCTGTCTTGTTGCGACTCATCCGGCCTGTAGACCACCCCTTTCGACGGCCCCGTTATTCCTGTTCGCAAATGCATCGACGACGTCGCTGGACGGGAGTCAAGGACCGGTCACGCGCCCAGCGAACAAAGGCCGGCCTCAGTGCTGCCCAATCCCGTACTTGTCATCGTAATGGAGTGACAGTGCACGATGGTAACTTGCCGCCATCATGCATACAGCCACTCCATGGTGGTTAAGCCTGTCACAATCACGGATGACGCACAGAGTGACGTAGAACTGGTCTTTGTCCATGCGTTAAAAGTGGTCCCGAAGTGATAGCACGTGACGTCTCAGAAGCCGGCGCGCCACGCTGTCGGATGTCGCGATCCTGGCGGCAGGGGCTATAGGTTGCAGCAAAAAGTGCGAGCGAACGCGAGTGTCGCTGTCGTCGCGGAGTCCCAACTCCTGATTGCTGAAGCTTCCGCGTGAGCTGTCAAGCAGGAGAGGCCCCTGGTTCACATTGCTTCCGTTTCAACATTACTTTGTCCAAGTGCTAATCACGGTTCTCCTTAGCTGGATAGCGGCCTTTGCTTGACAATAAACGCGAGTCTTTGGGAGAAACACACTAAAGTAGAAATATAGACCCTTGTACGATGTGCTCGAAGGCAACTATTTTATGATGTAATGCGATCATTCTATCTGATGTTTGGAGATCGAATCGGGGTTTGTCAAGCGTTCGAACGTCCATTAAAAAATCAAACGTGCCAGAGCAACCGCGGCTGAGCTGGCAAGCTTGCTCTCGTAGTGAAGTAAACAAAGGAACTTGCCGTCAATAAGGCCGTCCTCAGGGAAGCCCTGAAGTTAATGAATGTCGAAAAACTTTCATCTTGACAGCGGCTTTCCGGGAGTGAGTTAATTCCGCGCAGCAAACTCTTCACTAGCTTGTCGTCTGCTTAACTCAACTCATCGAAACCGCCACCGACTCCGCGATAGCTAAAGGCAACTCTTGTCTCATTGAGCCGCACTACATTTTTCCCCCAGCGGAATCACTTTCAACCGCAAAACATTTATTTATAAGAATTGCGAGGGCTTTAATTTTAACAAGCTATTTGATAGGCTTCCCAAAAAGCAGCCAAAACGTTTCACTCCCACCAACAGGCTAGGAAAGTGGGAAATGCCACTTTTTCCTCGTTTTTCCCATAGAGTTCCATGCAGTGGCTGGTGTCAAGTTATGGCTGACGGCGGTGCCACTTGACCCCAGCGAGAGAAGCCCCAATCCGCGATTCTGCCTACTACAATAAAAATCAGTGGTGCTAATACGATGTAGTTTATCCGTCCTTGAGCAATGTTTGCTGCTCGTCACTCTGGCGGGGGCCTAAGTGGAGGGATTACGAGACAGTTGCCGAACACACAAAGTGCTGCCCCCGTGTGTACTAACGTTGTCCCCGGCGTGTCCCGCCTCTTCACGCAGACTCTTCGAACCCCGCAGACTTCGGGTATGGCGGGCAGGCCGGCTTCTACGACTTCTTCCCGGGCCAGCAGCCCCCACCGCCGCCTCCCCCCGGCGGTGGAGGTCCGGGCTCTGGCCCCGACGGCATGGGCTTCCCGCCGGGCTCCGGACCGCAGGGCAACTCCCAGGGGGGCCTGGACCCCCACTCGGGCTCCGTGGGACCTGGTGCGTGCGAGGAAACGCTCCCCTTCGGCCTCGGGCCGGTTAAAAGGCCGCTTATATAAGTCGCGTTTCATTAACACGGACCAGATTATTACGAATACTCCGCTATATACACGAAACTTTCGGGGACGAACTGGGGTTGTCGGGTTATTAGGGATTACTCACGTTATGGACGATTTTTGGGGAAACGGAAGTCTCCATATTAGAGAGTTTTAGTAGATCGTCCTGAACAATAACGATATGCTGCACGCGCAAAGGTACCGGCGGTGTATCGGGTATCGAGTTATCGGACTCATCCGAACGATCCATGAAAACTGTATTAACGAGACGTGTCTGTATAGCCTGGTAAGATCGTGTCCGATTCGCACTAGCAGTAAGCGGCCTTTTAGCATGTCCCTAATTAAAGGGCCTCTGACACGTCAAAAAAAATTTTTTTTTTCATGGTAAACGTTGCAAGGGCATATCAGGACATTACAAAAAATTGTTTCACTGTAGAGTTGCGTAGTTTTTTTTTTTATAAAAAATAGAAATACGAGGCTTAATTCAAAGTTCCCGCCGTGCACTGTGACGTAACAGTGTACCGCAAGGTGTCGGGGCGGTCAGAAGGGAGGCATCGCCGGAAGTCACGTGAGTTGTATCCCTCCTCGTGCTTACCGCGAGCGCGTGTAATATTTTTTAAAATATTTTTGTTATTCTCCGCACCTCCACGAGCGATCCAAGCAGACAAGGTTTCTTTTATTTGCTTTTCATCGCTTAATGTTGCTGTAAAGGTAGAAGAAGCGGAGTCAGTGAATTGACGTGATCAACTACAATGCCTAGAAGGTGCTGTGTGAGGGACTGTCCCGGTATTTCAGCAACTGAAGAAGAGATCACACTGCATGCATTTCTGAGAGACATACATCGGCCGCATGAGCACCCAGTAAACAAGTTCTACTCATGTTCTAGACAAAATACGTACTTTGTGCTCGACGTTTACTTGTACTTGGTACACTCACCAGTTCGTATTCTTTAGTGGCAGGCATCTACAGCCTGGAGAGTATCCGATGATTCAACGACCTCGGTGTCTCAACCTTCAGCAATGCGATCGGGCGTGTCTTATGCTAGCAATCCTAATTTCTGCGAGCGTTCTAAATTTTTTTTTTTTTTTTCAAAACTTGATAGCTTGTTTTGCGCCCAGTATAGCCCTGTTTCATCGGACTGACGGCATGCACTCGTACACTGGCTTGTACTCGCAACGCTTTCATCATTGACCTCCATCACGTCGATCCACTGACTCTTCGTCCTCAAATTTTACAGCACGCAAACTAACCAACGGTGCAGGGATAAAGAGCTATACTTCGTTTCACCTTATGTTGTACCGCAGCGAAGGCTAGAAGCGCGAGCTCATAGCGTTGGTAGCTGCTCTTAAGTCACGAGAGCTTGTGCTGCCGGGATGGGCCCCAGAGCAAGGAACTCGCGCTTGTAGCCTTTCCTGCGGTACATCGTAAGGTGAAACAGAGTATAGTGGAACTGAAACTTCGTTTTCTACGATCGCTCGTACGAAGAGCAGAATAATAAAACGAAAAAAAAAAGTCTTAGGCGCGGTCGCGGAGAGCACGAGGAGTGAAACTCACACGACTTCCGGTTAACCCACTATTAGTGACGTAGCTCGATGCCTCCTTTCTGACCGCCCCGACACCTTGCGGTACACTGTTACGTCACAGTGCACGGCGGGAACTTTGAATTGGGCCTCGTATTTCTATTTTTTATAAAAAAAAACTACGCAACTCTATAGTGAAACGATTTTTTTGTAATGTCCTGATATGCCATTGCAACGTTTAGCATGAAAAAAAAAAAAACATTTTTTTTGGCGTGTCAGAGGCCCTTTAAGATCGTAACTCTCCTAGTCATTCGGGGAGTACTGCCCGCAAGTTAAAACTCCCAGTCTTCCTCTCCTGTACTTCCTTCCTCTTATCGGCATAGAGGGGGCTGTAGACATTGAAAACTTAAGAAAAACGAGGCGTGGTGAATCCCCAGCGCCATATCATCGCTCTGCGGACGACGAGATTGTGACATTAGTTGGTAAGAAAGCCGAACAGCGGATCGCGAAGCCTCAACATAGCGAGATACTCTTACGTTTCTATTTCGCTTAGATGGTAGCTAATGTCTTCCCAAAACTTGAGGATTTTTTGATACCGCCATCATATCGGTTCTGAGTCAGAACCGATATGATGGCGGTACCCGTGCCGAGGGTCGAGTGTAACGTGGCGCCATCTATCGCAGGGAGCGTGAACCTGGGCTCGGACGCGCCCTACCTGCAGCCTCCTCCGGCGTCCGCGCAGCGGTCTAGCCCCGACGCCGTGCTCAGCCTCCAGGGGGCGGAACCGTACGGCGCCCGCGCCGACAACGGTTTCGCCCCGCTCAACCACCCGCCAATCAGCGAAACGCCCGTCTGGTGACGTCACCGCCAATCACAGGGACCGTTTCCGCCCCCCTTCTGCGCGGGGACCCTGCTGCTGCCCCCCTCTGCCACAGGTCACGTGGCCACCGCTGCGCCCTCTCCCACGGAGGCGACGACGGCGCCACCCTGCGACGTGCGGGGCGGGGAAACTGTGAGGCGGAGAAAACGAAACCGAAACTAACAAGAAAAAGTGCGCGAGAGAAGGAGCGCTCAGGAAGCGAGGCAAGGCGGCGAGGGCCGCGCCCCGGCCCACTGGAAATTCTTCCTACGACAAGATCGCCTCCCGGCAGAAAAAGAAAGGAAATAAAAAGGGAGATGAAAGCTCGAAGAGGCCCGAAGACCCGAGCCAAGACAGGAAGAAAAAAAAGAAACGGAAGAAGAGAACAAGACAGTCAAAAGGGCCCAAACGTGAAAGGACTCTTTTTTTCCTTCATCTTCTTGTTGTTGCAGCGTCGCATCTTTAGGCTTGCTAGTGTCAGCAGGAAAAGAAGAAGAAAAAGACCACGAAGAAATGCACACACATATCAAAAGAAAAAAAGAAAACGGTGAATCTAGGAGCTACGAAGGAAGAGGTAAAAGCAAACAAAAAAGAACTTGGTCCGCTCAGCGTTCTTCTTGATCTTGCAAAGGAGCACCGAATCATCGGGGAATTTCTTGCCGCATTTGCCCGACTCTCCTCGTATCAAATATTCCAGGCGCTCGCGCTCGAAAGATCGCAGTAAGGAAACAAAAAATAAAATAAAATAAAGACAAACCAAGATTGAATGTGCTGCGCCCTGGACCAAGGAACCGTTCACCGACCGCCGCTGCCAGCAGCTACAGTCACCGGCACAAAAGATACGAACAAGGAAGGAGGACGAGGACGGAAGGCGAGCGAGACGCTTCAAACATTTCACTGCGCCTCAACAACATGGTCTTGTGGCGCGTACGTATGACGTGAACGATCCGAAAACACCGGATCGCCGGGCAACGCTTGCCCGCGGTCTTCGAAACGGGTCCTACCCGCATTCCCCTTTCCACTTCCACGAGCGTGCCGAGAAGGAGAGCCCACGGAACGGCACGCGCGCTTTTCAACCACTTTATTTATTTCCATCGCTCGATACAACGCCAGGCAGAAACACACAAACATGATCACAAGCAATCAAGGGAGCATGCACGGGGGGCGTGGAAGCGAATACCACTGCAAGGGCACTATTCTTACATCCCAACCTCCATCATTTATTTTTTTTTTTCATTATGCCCATGAGGAGTGCATTGCAGACGAACAAAATGGGTGAACGCGCGTTCTTGTTCGGTTAATTATTAAGCCGACTGAGTCCAGTATTGCGAACAAAGTACATCATGAAGGTCCTCTTAAACTTTTCTTGAAGTTGATCTGTTCTGGTTCAAGTTATTCCATGAAGGCAAGTCGATAAACGACAGCAACGATTTCCTTAAATGCCTGTAAACATTGGTTTATCAAATAAGGAGTAGAATCTCAAAACGGCTCAGATATACGAGGCATTGGAATCGTAACGACACCAAACTAACTTTTAATGCGTGGATATACGCGCGTGTGCAGGCGTGGATCAAAGAAACGGGGACTTGTGAGTTTGTTCGATGAAAGGATGGATGGATGGATATGGCAGAACCCTTTGAATTTGGCAGCGGCTTGCGCCACCTGGTGACGATAGAAGGAACTCTTGTCTGTCCGAGAAATCTCTGGTGTGCATTCTCAACATTCGCGTGAACCCAATTAGTGTAAACGGCTTGTCCCATAGCTGACCTCTTTTTTAGTGAGACGAAACGCCGTGAACGGTGTTTATTGGCGTTTCACCGCGCCAGTACAGGTGTGAGCGGTGGGACGACCCATTTAGACCACTAAATACATCAACCAAATTGTATTCCGCACCATGCAGTTGCTTGAACATGCGTGATGAAATCCGTTTAGCAGTTCCAGTCACTTTAGTTCATGGCTGAAATTTCAATTTAGGGCTGCCTTTGCATATAGTGGCACAAAAACCGATCGATACAGTAAATGGAAAAAAAAAAACATTTTGGCTGACAGAATCGACAGCGATAACAAAAATAAGCAAACCGCAACACTTAACAAGGTTATTCCACACACGCTCGCACCGAAAGACACATACACAAAAAAAAAAAAAAACTTTCACTTGCACAGACAGGCAGATTCAAACACAAACACACAAAAACAGGCCTTCACAATACTGGAGGAGAGTCGACTTAGTATATCTATAGCTTACAAACAAACAGAAAAAGACGCACCTGGGACCTCAACGCACATTCGAGCAAGGGTCGCCAAAACTCGTGCCACGACGTAGACCGAACGCAACCGGTGTCCCCCTTCCCCACTTCACTTCTCCACCCCATCGACCCATCCATATACAGCTTTCTGCACCCGCGTCTTCTACACGAACCTCTTCCCCGTGGAGACAGTGAGGAGTCCACCACGGTGTCGTGGGACCTCGCGTAAAACAAACAAAAAAAAAAACAGAAAAGAAACCTCAGCGACCTCAACAAAACAAAAGGCGACGCCGGGCCGGACGTCCCGAGCGCGTATATACGCGCCCAGCCTCAAGGCCAGACCCCATTTTGTCCCCCTATGACGACGAGGTGGCGTGCGCGTGGCCGCACAGCAGTGCACGTGTGCCCGTGTGTGTGTGTGTGTGTGTATGTGTACAAAGAGAGGACAAGAAAGAGAGAGAGATAAGCTCACCTGCAATCTGTGCTGTTACGGAGAGTGTCGTGTTTATTATGACCATGACGATTATTATTATAATAAAAGAAAAGCTCGACCCTCACTTCAAGGCACCGTGTCCACGCTTTTTCCTTTCCTCTTATATTAGTGTCATCTTGTAGAGTATCGCCGGCAGCAGAAATGAGCTCGAGTGCGCGGATTCAGGATTTGGGGCCAGTTCTTGCGCAAATAAATGTTTCAATGTTACTTTATCGTGAAGGTCCGTTCAAACAGCGCCGTTTATTAATTTACGTTACGTTACGAAAGCTTATGCCTGCTTTCGACGAGAGTCACCGCGGGACATCCGTACTTCGTACCAAGAACGGCAACCAGTTCAAGGAGCAACTTGGCACGCGAAAAGCACGGACCGGTGATGCACAACGTATAGGCAAGAAAATGCAAACAAACGGGCCTGCGTGAATCGGCCCTGAAGCTCCCTGCTCCGAAGTACGCAACTATTCGTTCCAGTCAAATTTATTTGATGGTATATGGAACCTAATCCTATATTTTGTGACCGGCTGCTTCAAATCAAATTCGGGGATTCGCGGTGAAGTGTGACAACTCTAAAGAAAAATGTAACCAAATATATACGATGAAATATGGAGTTCAGTCAAACAACAGCAGCGGATACGAGGAATAAACAAATCTAATAATGCAAGCATTACGATTGAGCTACAGAATGAGAGTGTCACGTGGGATATTTGATATATTACGATTATAAATAAAGTATATACTGAACTATGCAATGCGCTAAATACAGTGGAACTTAACTATATCGACCTAAATTTGATACAGTATAGCTCCTAACACATTTCGTAAAAAAAGGGGGGGGGGGGGGGGTTGGTCTATTTATTATTTTATAAAATTGTATAGACAACTCGATATGGCGGCGTGTTCAAAGGCCTTGTTCAGTAGAAGTTAATGGTGTACCCTCACCTTCGCCTTCTCCGCAGACGTGAAAGAAACGGCTGAAAGCAATACCTCCTTGATGACAAGGCCGTATTCCTGGGTTTTTTAGAAGGCGCAGATTGGACCAAAATGAACTGTAAGGCTAGTCTGGTAAAGACAGAAAAAACAAGAAGAGCGCGTGTCCAGTTCTCTTCTTCAACTCGTCCTTGTCCGTCGTGGTATATTGGACACTCGTGCTGTGTGCTGGACCGGCGTTCGACCCGTATACTCAGTCAGCCAGAACACGAAACCCCACCTAACGCTGACCCAACCCTCGCGTTCAATCTGTGCCCCGCGGCGGCCTCCGAAGCGTGACGTAGAAAAACTGTAGCAATACGGCCTTCTTTTTTTGGGAGGTCCTGCTCAAAGTGAAAGCTCATAGGAGAAAAAAGAGTTTGCGTCCACGCCATATTGACTGTAGCGAATGGCGCCAGGTAAGTGAACAAGAGGCGCCAAGGTCGGCTACCAGTCAGACCACCAGGCGGCCAGAAAGGTCAACTTTCGGGAGTATACCTGCCGCCGAACGATTACACAGGAGATGTTAGGGAAGGCGCTCGGACGCTCACGCTCTTTAGATCAAGCCGATTCAACGAATGTTTGTCTCAGAGACGACAATTTCGCACTAGATACCGTTCAAAAGTTACCTTTTTCCTTCCGACAAAAAAAAAGCAATATAAAGGATGCAGATTTACACAATATGTAATAAAAATACGCAGATTATCTGATCCCCTCATATGATATCTATTACAGAAACAGTCCAGCATAGAAGCTTTAAAGGGGCCATGAAACGAATTTTGGGCTGGGATAAATGATTTTAAATTGGGACTTTACTAATCGCATATCGTTTAGTTGACCAAAAGAAAGAGGGTAGAAAGTCAACAGCCAGCTTTTCGGTACGAACATTTGAAAATATAGCGGACTATTTTGTACCTTCTTTCTTTCGAAAGCTCTCCGCCTTTTCACTATGATACATCCGCGGTTCCCAAAGCGCGTCAGCGGTGCCAACCTGACGTCAGCCGAGCCCAGCTCACGCATTGGACACGAGAACTGCGTCACTCGGACGTATGCGCTCGTCAACAATCAATCCGTCGACGAATATTTGGATTCGCGTTCGTGGCCAATGAGTGCCCTGACGGAACTTATCGTCACTGGGGAATGACAAGTTCTATGGTGTGCATAAACAGCACGGTGGAAGCTAGGAGTCATCGCACCGGTGCCGAAGAATGTCACGGCGACGTGATTTCACAATTCGCAATTGAGTTGAGGATTAAAGCTAAGAAGGAAGAAGTAGGAAAATCGTTTCATGACCCCTTTAACAATCCTTAACTCTCGGCTAGAAGGGACTATTTCCGCTCATCACCGTCATGAGCTCATGCGTGTTCGAGTTGAACGACACGATATGTATGTACGATACATAGTAAGGGTCCAACTATCAACCCATAATCCCTTTATAATTTATTTCAGAACAAAATGGACAATGCGATGCATTTTGAAAGGCGGAAGGTCAACCGCGAACGCAGGATTACTCAGTTCGCCCACTCGCCAAAAATCAAAATGTTTGTCCTCGGATAAGAGTACCAGATTTTTAATAATCCGTCCTTTTATTTATTTTTTTTTGTCAGTGCCGTTTTTTAACATGTATGTCCTTTTTTTAGGTGCACTACACAGACTTTCTGACATGCATGTGTTTATTGTCGATTGCTCAAAAAGGATTGGGGGGGGGACTTAAGTCCCTTTAGCCCCTCCCCTGGCTACGCCACTGGTACACATATATAAGAATCGACTCAGATATTTAAAACACTAAAAAAGACGAAGCTACAACGATGAGATGGAAATGAAGAAAGCTTATGTCATCAATCTGGCTATTACTATATACTCGGCATCACGTATTTTGTTGTATACGTTGTCCAGGCTATACGTAGAGCAAGTCGTTTGCTTCTTGCGCAGGAGTTGCGGTGACGTCAAAACGACGACGAGCTCTGATTGGCTTTGGTAGATAGATACTAAATGCCTTAAAGGGACCATGAAGGCAGTTTCGAAGTTTTATTCGACGATTGAAATGGATGCCAGGCACGTCTCAGATACTGTTGACCAAGTTCTAGCCCGAACAGAAGTTTGGGTGCCGCACCAATCGAGCAAACAGGCGCGGTAATAATAGCGCCGGGAACGATGCCTGAGACCCCACCGAGGAGGCGGCAGAAAGGTGAACTAAAGTGCGCCGTTGAAGCGTGACGACAACGGGCTCCTCGTCTGGCGATTGGTTCAAACGATAGACGCGCTCTTGGTTTCGATTTCGGTGGTGAGATGTGATGAAAAAAGTTCATTTGAACGTTGGATAATCTTTTAAAGTTGTAGTTGGGAATTAATAGGTTTCATAACGTGTATAAAAGCATAATCTGAAGCGATCCCTCCGTTTGTCACTGGTTGAACGCATCCCGCACTGCTACCTCGGGCGCGTAACAAGCATCGAGCAACCGTGGAAAAAAAAGAAAAAGGTACGAGCGCCGGGGGCGGCGGACTTTTGGTTCTGGTTTCGTGCGTCGTCTCGTGTTTGCTTTGCGAACTGGTGTCTCACCAATCATGCCGCGTTTATGTGCAGTAGTAGGTTGCGCGAAAGGTCGGCTAAAGACGTGTGGTCGATCGGGCGACGTTAGTTTGCATAAACTGCCGACCGATGCAGCAATGCGCAGCATTTGGTTGTGCGCCGTCGTCTTGCGTAGAGCTGTGGACAGCGGTGTCATGATTTGTTTGTTGCATTTCCGACCAGAAGACTTTGAGCAGCACCTTCACGTCAGCCGGAGTCGCTCTGAGGCGGCGACCGAGGAGCTGGTGGTAGGTCTATGGCGCCTTCGTAAAGCGCCAATCCAGAGTTCTGCGTCCTTACCACCATCCCCCGTTCAGTCGGCGTGAGGTCGCTGAACGGGAGCTCAAACTCGTTTGCGAGCGCGGCGTTGCCGCCCATTTCTTCCAGGTTTTCTTCACAGACCGCCGTGCACTATAGCGAACCACGGGAACCACACTGAGTGTGCACTAAATCCTACCGATGCCGACAGTGCTCCTTGACGTTACTTCTCTTTCCAGAGGCGAAAAAGGGAAGAAATCTGAATGTTTGTTTCGGTTTCGCAGATTTATTTGCAGGTACAGAAATAAGAGTCACAAAGTTCTAGAAAAAATTGTGTGGCATGCCAGGACCCCAATGCTTCCGAAAACACCTTCTTTTAAAAAAAATTAAATTGCCTTCATGGTCCCTTTAAGGACTAGCCCCTATTTTTGTTTTTAATCAACCAATATGAGTTTGGCGTTCTGACATCATCGCAACCCCTGTGCAAGAAGCAGACGAATTAGCCCTCCGCATAGTTTCCACAGTGCTCAGAAGCGTCTTCTTTGAACGGGGGCAAGTGGGAATGAGACGCTAAACGAAGTCACGTGCTTTCGCACTAGCGTGGTGCTGAAGCACCCTGGAAGCTGCGCTACAGCCTTGACAACGTAGCACGAAATAATTGAAGCTGAACTTAAGTTTACAAGAAAAAGAAAGCATCATATGCAAAAGCATATGCATTGCGTGTGTCAAAGTTCTTATCGTTTTGGCTTCCATTCGTGCGAGAGGCGAGAGCCTGGAATGATTACCGACACAGAACGGCCCAAAAGATATATATATATATATATATATATATATATATACAACGGGCATGGTGGCGGGAGGCCGAAGGCGTGGGTATAACTGGGAAGAAAAAAAACCTTGGTGAAAACAGCAACAACGGACGATTTAATCTTCGACGTTTCGGCCGGAGTCCGGCCTTCGTCAGGAAGGCCGGACTCCGGCCGAAACGTCGAAGATTAAATCGTCCGTTGTTGCTGTTTTCACCAAGGGTTTTTTTCTTTCCAGTTATATATATATATATATATATATATATATATATATATATATATATATATATATATATATATATATATATAAACGAGATCGTAGTACATGAAGGCTCATATTTTCTATCAGGCTTGGGCGCTCTAAAAACAGATAACAGTTTTTTTTGTATTTTTTTTTTTTCGAGAGAGAGATTGGCTTTTTTGTCAGAATGCTACTCCCTCACGCTTGTTGCAGTATACCCCAACTCATGTTTACAAACAAACCGGAGCGCCCCTAGCGGACGCCACCGGTGCCGCGCATGCGCGGTGGGGTTGTGGGCAAGAAGCTCGCCGTCGCCCATAAACAAACCATTGAAATGCGATGTTGTCGGCGTTAGAGTTCCTGTATATAGCTACATACGGTAGCAGAGTTGCGCATTTAGCCTCGGCGGGTGGCCGTAGCGCCGGCTTTCCTGCACGCCCTGGATGCTTTGCTCGTCACGTGACTAAATTTGGCGAATATCGGCGCCGCGCTCGCCGCCGCGCATGAAAAACAGAAAAAGAGGAGGCGAAAGCAGGGGAACATACGCCGGGACGCGAGCAACGTCGGCGGAGCGACCGTAAAGGTGGCTTTCTTGCACGGCGCCGGATGCTTTGCTCCTCACGTGATCGATCTCGGCGAATAGCGGCGTGGCGGCGCGGGGAAAACAAATGCGCAACTCTGCTCCCCCTTCGGGGGAGCATACAGAGGAACTCTAGTCGGCGTCGGTGTGAGTCCCCCTGCCCTTTTTTGCGTTCGAATTGTTGAGTCTACGTCTTCCTGGCAATGCCTGACTACTTTTTATTTATTTTATTTATTTACAATACTGTGAACCTTACGGTCAACACAGGAGAGAAAAATAAGTTGTACAAGCCAAGCAAAAATACATTCACACTCAAGTGAGCACTTACGCACATGCAGGGGTGCGGTCACACCCTGCACAACAGATGTATTCCACACACATACATTATTCAGTTAAAAATTCGCGCAATGATGATTCAAATGACTTGAGATTACAGCAACTGACGACTTCGTTCGGCAGAGCGTTCCACTCTACTATCGTCCTACAAAAGAAAGAATACTTAAATACATCATTTTTGTATTGATACGGAGCAATCGCCCTGACGTTGCTAGTCCTTTGGGAACGAGACGTTGAAGGCCGCAAGTAAAGCTGCGGATCTAGCTTTGTCTTTCCAGTCGTTATGGAAAAGAGTTCTTTTAACCTTGATATTTTCCTTCGCTTTGCCAGCGAGTCAAGCTGCGCCTCTTGTCTCATTGAAGAAACAGATTCTGTACGTTTATATCTGGAGAAGATAAATCGAAGAGCCAGATTTTGCATTCTTTCAATTTGTGATTCGTGGCATTTTCTATACGGGTCCCATACAATGCTTGCATATTCTAACAATGGGCGAACATAACACATGTACGCAAGTTTTCGAACATCACTATTGGCATGCCTAAGTTGTCTTCTGAGGAATAATAACTTTTTGTAGGCTTTTGAACAAACGTAATCTACGTGACTGTTCCATTGCATGGTAGAACTAAAAATAACACCTAAATATTTAAATTCATCCACCTTTCGCAGTTGCACGCCACCTATGTTATAGGAATACTCTAAAATGTTTCGTTTATTTGTAATGCTGCAGAATACTGTTTTATCAAAGTTAATTACCATGCCCCACCTTTCACACCACAAGTAAAGTTTTTCTAGAGAGGCATTAAGCAAGTCTTGGTCTTCGACTGTACGGACGTTTGAAAACAACATGCAGTCATCCGCAAATAGCTTTACCTGGACAGCTGGCGGCATATCATCTGCAATATCATTTATATACAGTAAAAACTGTATATTTCTGAGCTGCTTCAGAAAAATGAACGAGGCTCGTTACACCGCAAAACTTCGCGTGAATAATGTGACGTGCGGAGATTCATTCCGCGTGGACGCCGCAGAATGTACGCTAAAGCCTGATTCGCATGATGAGATTTCGCTGGCAATTTTCAGTCGCGACGTCGCTCGGGCTGCAAAAGCGTGAACCGCATACCTCAGATGGTCGACGTCGATACTGAAAATCGCCAACAGAATCGGACCAAGTGAATCAGGCATAACAAGTCGGTGATGGCCACTGGTAACAATGATCAACATCTCCTTGTATCTACTGTTTACATCGCGCCTGCTTACCAACCTTCAAACCTAAGTCTTTTGAGGCCTGCGCTTACTTCTTATCGCAAGTACCGGGCCCACGTTTGGTCTACGGGCCGGTGTCGTCTAAAAGAACAGACGACAAGCAGAAACGTTTGAAAGAGCAGACGACAGTTCGAACGATCAGGCGGCCGTTTGAACTTGAAAACGCGCTGAACGTAGTCCGCAGGTGGTCCGTACAACTTGACGGTTTTTTGGCGTTCATGTTGAAACAAAACAAATAAATCTGCTGACCACAAGTATCCGTGAATTCAGCCACAAGTGCTTCCCGCCCAAGCAATCGTGGTCCGACGGCGTCTGGTTTTTTTTTTTTTTTTTTTATTCGTGCAACAAGCATAGCTTGATGGCCTCTGGTTTTCCCTTTTCACGGCAGATATCTACGTTCTCGGACGAACCGAGCACATGAAAACTGGCCTTCAAACCTTTCTCGACTCTTCTGGCACAGCCCCAGTCGCGGCGTTTTGACGAGAAGGCAGGTTTTTGTCTGGTTCCTTTCAAAACAATGCAGGAATACACATCTCACATGGGGACTTCTGCCCACAGCCCCAGACCGGAAGTGCGCCCGACGCGCCACCACCGCGCCGTGACGTAACAGAGATGAGTTCGTGTATACAGTTATGCCCCACAGCAACCAGAGAAAGAAGAAGAAAACGTGAACAAGGAGCACGGGGTACAAGCTATGGATTCTACCGACCGCGTCGTCGAAACTACTCCAGCGGGGACGGGAGACGGCAGCCGGCCTGCGAGGACGTCCTCGCGCAAGAAGGCGAAAAAGCGGACAGCGTTCGAGCAGCTGTACCGGCATACCATGGTGTTCGTGGTCTTCTGCTGCGTCATGCATGTCGTCATCATCGCCACGCTGGCAGCTCTCAACGCGTTCTGAGGCTCCGGCGTGACCCGAGATCACAACGGCTCCAACCAAGCCTGTCATGCTCGAACAACACGCCCGCGTTGCGAGCGTGTACTCCCGGAAAGCTCGGAAGGCACCATTCACGCATGTGCATCCGCAAGAACCTCGTCGAAAATGGCAGTCAGCCAGTTTCTACACTGAAACTACCATTTATAGTATTATTATTATTATTATTTTACAAAACAAGCTGTTTTTAAAATTTACACATACGTGACTTTCTTCTACTATTATTATATCACCGAGTTTTGCCTTTCTGTTTTCTGAGTAAATGCACTTGCCAAACGTACACAATTCTGAATACTTATTTGAACTTTAAATTGGCTTGTATCCTTAAAAGTATGCTTACAGTGACAAAAAAAAAAAAAAGGATTCGTGCGAGCATAGTGCCGTCACATAAAGTATTTTCGAAAACATTTTTTTAGCGATGCTCGGTTCGTCATTAACAGAGGAAAGCTAAGAGAAGGTTGCAATTTTCAAATGTTGTTTTATTATTCAATAACCTGTCGGTGGGAATTAGTTCCACGATGTCCGTAAAATTGATCGATTACAAAACGAATTCCCTCTCGCATGAAAAAAAAAAAAAAAGACCTTCGCGCATATTCGACCACATTCTCAATCTCAAACATAAATACACAACAACCCCGACGGCAAACCTGTTCTCGGAACACCACTGTCAACGATAACTGGCAATTCACCTGGTAATAATAATGATAATAATGATATCTAATGACTCGGGAAAGTCACAACACCGCATAAAGACACCAGTTCGTTTTATGGAGGCCCGCGGTACCGCGTCGAGTGATGGTTATCATGGGATGAGATGTACAAAATGACGACCAAAAATAATAATAACTTTGTTTCCATCAATTATAATGGAGTACCGAAATAAAAATAATAAAAAGCTGTAATGTACAGCTCGACAAATCCTCGAGCCCCTGCAATGGTCAGTAGCAAGCAAGGAATGAAGACACATAAACAACAGCGTCCCGACACTTGAACAAAAACAAAAACCATACGCCCCCAAAAATAAAGTAAAAAACAAAAATTGCATAGTTTGCAAAACAATCATGTACAAAAATACGTTAAGCCGTCTAGATCCACGCTACCTATACAGAGAGTATTTAAGAAATACGGTAGTGTCAAATTTAGCACTTGAGAACAGTAATGTGTTTGCTGTGCACTATCCTCAATTTGTTCTGTTACGGCATAGAATATGGTGGTGATGGCATCCTCAGTGACGCGAGGTATTCCCCCCAAAATATAAACCCAATAAGTGTTTTTTTTTTTTTTTTTTTTGGGTGGCGAAAACCGTTGCTCAATTTTTTGAAGATAGGTGACGATTCTGGCAAGTCAGCCAGCGAGCCAATATGACCCTCGACTTGCTGTTCGATGTCGACTCTTCTACTACAAGGTATTTTTCAACGCCAAACGTGGGTTAAAAAAATATATAATTTAATAAATTGAGTTCAATTAAACTTCATTTTACAAACGTGCTTTTAGGTGATGCGTTTACCATACTCAAAGTTTACGAGTCTGTGCTTTAAAAAAGAAAACAAACTCAGCGTACCATCTATATGTAGCAGCGTCAGCCAAACGGTTTTTTTTTTTTTGCCGTTTTTCTTTAATGCATAAAAGCTGTTTTATTCTTGAAACTTACATCCATCAAATCTGAGTACGATAAATACACTACTTAATGACACCTCCGTGAAAAGTTTGAATGCGCTCGTTAAATAGCAGTTTTATACGATTTTTTTTTTTCTTTTTGTAACGACAGACCAGCGTTAGGAAACAGCTTGTGGTTAAATGTTCTGGCGGTTAGGTAGTGCGATCGCTCCACTTAGCGAAGGCAGCGATCGCTCCATTCAGCAGCTGTACCAATCAAAGAAGACGGCTGCCACTCCCAAGGTGTTCACGTCTAGGGCTTGAAACGTAGCGCCGCAGTCCTGATTTACAAACAAAATTAAACAATTCTAAAAAATAAAAAAGAAGAAGGATTTGAATGAATATATATATATATATATGTAAAGGGTGTTTCACGAAAGGTGGACAAATTCGACATTGCGAAAACTACGCGTCGCAACAAAAAAAAAAAAAAAGGCTTGTGTCGTTTCGATCCTCGGCCAGGGGCCTATTTAAGAAAATTATTTGTTAATAATTTTGCGTAATTAACTTTTTCAATATTTGGTTTAAGGGCATGGTTTCAATTAGAAAATTGCTTAGCATCATCGAAAAACACTAAATCAACAAACTGCAGAACGATAGAAAGCACGCGAAGCATTTTACGGTTTTCTGAAGAACCGCATAAACTTCGACGGGTTTTTCAGTTTCGGTTTGCAATCGGAGCGTACCTCGGCGCCGACGGCACCGCGCCCCGTGGAAAAATAGTGCAACCAGCCTCTGCTGCGCTGTCCTCGCGCAACGCAGCAGAGGCTGGTTGCACGGCTTTCCATTAAGATAACGGTATACTTTTTTTGTCTTTGTTGTTGCCGATCACCAATAATACATTTTTCTCCCAACGTTTTTCGATTCCCTCGCATTTTATTATCTGGCTGGTTACAGACTGCAGTCAACGTTTCGAGTCTTACAGTTTTCAGGGCAACGACAAAATGCTCACCCAGTTTCATTCATGTCGATCAAAAGTGACGCGACTGCAGGTCGCGGCGTATGAACTGAGAGAAACCGAGAGCGATTCTGAGATAGCAAGGTATTTTCTTTATTTTTTTTAGTTACACCATAAAAAATGTTTGCGTCTCTAATTCACCGCAGAACTAGCAGACACTTTCAAAATATTCTATACACAACCATTAAATTAAGAAGAAAAAACGAATAAGCGTTTTACGACATAGAGTTAGGACAGAGGTAACCCCATTTTAACTCGAACTTTGTACTCATTCTCCAAACATTCATTCAACCAACCGACCTTTCATTCGACCAAATAAGATGGAAAAATACTGCTCCTCAGCGGCCACCGCCATAGTCATTCCTGGAGAAGAGTTGAGTATGCCTCGAAACGTAGGGTTATATTTTGAGGATTTGGTCCGTTGTCGTTTATTTATTGTCGTCCCGATCAGAGACATTTCTCTCAAATGCTTACTTTCAATTCAAGTAATTTATCTTAGATTGACTGAGCGTGACGTTTCGCTGGCGCAGCGTTCCGGCACAAATCCCAATTTTCAACCAAACTCCTTTCTTCTTTTCTTTTTTTGCTGCTCGTTATTTGTTGAATATAGTGATTAATGTGATGGCAGTGATCACAGTTCGCGGTTCTCTCCGCCACCACCTGAGAAGTTCACGCGTGTATGCCCCCCAGCAGTAAAGTTTCAGGATACAGGTCGCGCTGCTTTATACGGCAATGTAGCACACACCTTAACTGCAAAACGAGGCGAGATGGTGCCATACTTGGCAAGCAGCGTACGACGGTGCTGCCAAGTATGGCACTCTCCCCAACTGCCCGATCGGGGTCAGTCGGTTGATGGGCCGCGCGTTTGGAAGACAAAGCTGCGTGGAGGTGGCGACAGCGTGGATCGTCCGAAGGCTTCTCCGGGCTTTGCTCGACCTTCCCAGTGGCTACTCTCCACGCCACACGGCGACGCGCGCACGCGTTCGAGCAACCAATCTACGCGGGTGTGTCCGCACCATGGATTTGCAAATGCTCTCCATGGTACGAGTTACTCCCTCTCTGAAATCTAGGCAGAGTTTCAAGATACAGGTGGCGCCTTAGATGGACACGCTTTTTTGGAGCGACCCACCGATTCACCCGAGACGGTCGGCCATTCGAAATGGCCGCTGCTCGGACTTGAGAAGCCGACCGACGCGTCAGCCGACTGCGCTTTCCGGCGACCAGTCAGAACTGTCACTGTTTAGCTGCAGAAATAACACGCGACAGAGGCCGGGCGAAAATGTCCGTACCGTGGAGCCCGTGTCACAAATAACGAGGAAGACGTCCGCGTTCGCCACCGTCACATATACCTTTCGGCCGCCTCGAAGCGGCGGGGCACGCACAGCGATCGCCATCGGTGGAGTTCAGATTGCTGGTAAGACTTGAATAAACACAAAGAGGTAACAAACCATCACTTGCACGGTCGTTGCCTAATCTGTTCTTGCTTTATTGCACGAGAAAACGCCGGCGGCCATGCGGTGTAAAAAGATAAACAGTCATTGGCTGCAGAATGAACAAGCCTAACCTTGCGCCTGCCTCCGGATTTTCTGTCGTTATTTTTCTCTCTCTTCCTCTCACGATCACGTATGTCAGCGTTTACGATTTACCACGCTCCAGTCCCGGCTTTGTATCCCTGATCTACGCGAGGTAGAAGCATTCGAGCCGTCACAATCCAGCGTAAACAACCGACGCATCCGAACAGATCCAACTCGACGGCCCGACCCCGACCGGCCCGGCGACCTCGCCAACCTCGCCGCGCATGCGCATTGCCGAGTTCGGAGGAAATGACGTAGTGCGCTCTGTCAACTTCCGCAAAGATCGCTCAACTCTGAACCGTTATTCGATACACCGAACGCGAGACCTACACCCATTGAGCCGCGGTCGCACTTGCTCGTATACAGCCTGCAGACATATTCGAAGCACACTCCTATGTATACGAAGGAGACACGTGCTTCGAACAATGCTTCAAGCCTGTCCTCAAGTGTCAGCGGCGGATTGTAGGGACGGGCAGGGGGAGGGGGGTGACCGTTTGTTCCTTTAAACCGCAAGGTCAAAATGTCTCATTGAACAAAAAATAGGCACTTAGTTGTTTTTTTCTCGGAAAAAAAAAAAAAAAAGCCTCGTTCTTGTTGACATTGGCAATTATCTTCGTCTCTGATGTCACATACGTCCGTGACGTTAAATTTGTTCCTGGCATGACGTCGATACATTTAGTCACCGAACTTACTCGCGGTGATTTATTTATTATTTACCGAATCGCTCATTTAGTTGAGCTTATCCGTGTCGGTACAAACGAGGACATAACGTCGCAAACTTTAACCGGCTTTCCTCGTCATCTTCTATTGTCGTGCCTTCTGTCGTTCAACATATTGTTGTCGTTTTTGTTTTTGTTCGCGGTATGGCTAATTGTTGTTGTGTTTTTTTAAGATGCAGTGGCGGTTGTTGGCATTGCTCTACGGTATATTGGTGGCCGAGTGTGTTAGCACATCACACGTGGGAGCACTTCGAGTGAAATCCCGCGCCGTAGAACCCAGCAATCCTGAGTTCCACCCCTGCAGTCCCTTTTTCATCTGGATGAGAATCAAACTGGCGTGTGGTTTTGTATACCTGCTGCATGATGTCCGCTGAAGCCTTCAGGCTAGCAGTGGTACTGCAGTGGCGACATTTCTCATCTACGGCGTAAGCCAGTGTCGCAGTACCTCAAGAGGCAGACCCTTGTGCCCGTGCGACACGGGCAACTCGAACGCCATTCACAACGAATGACATTTGTGTGATCGGCGAATCAGCTCGCAATCTGTCGCGCGTGGAATGCGCGACACCCGGATTGTCGCGCGCTGATTGGCCGTCCGCTCAAATGTCATTCTTTGTAAATGGCATTAGAGCTGCCCAGGGCACGGGTATTAAGTTGTTCAAAGACGAACGTGAATTTTTTTTTTATATTGTTTGAAGGCAAACGGTAAGATACCTCTGGCGGTTTCTGGTGCTTCATCACGTCTATAACAAAAAAAAAAGTGCTTTCTTTTTTTTAGTACACAATTTAGAAAGACGTATTTCTTCTTTAATTGCGGAATAAAATGTAGTGTGGCGGTGTCGCACCTTCATTAAGAAAAGCGAAAACACAGAGGACGAACCTAGGCTTGTCGCTGCTTTCCGTCGCATACTATATGTCTGTACTCGCGGAAAACTTTCTCTCGCATTCCGGAAGAAGTAAAGTGTGCGCGTTCACAGCTTTGATCGGCGCTCAAGATGCGCGAGCCCACGTGCGCCCACAGCCTTGACTGCACAGCCACAGAACGAGTTGTCCGCGCGTATTCTCACCAACTTAACCCTATGACGTCACGACACTGCGGTGGCGCTGCAGTAGGCTGCACTGCGCATGAGCGCAGACGCTTCATTACACGCGAATCTGGTCTCCGCGCACACGCGGTGCCCACATCCGGTGTGGGCAAACGCAGGCTTGTTTGTAAACAGCCTATGGGTGTACAATATAGACCAAGAAAAAAAATCTTGACACAAAAACAAAACAGAAAGATAACAGGGAGGGAAGAAACCAAATAAGAGCACGAAGCGGAAAACAAAACAAAGTATGACCAAGAGGCGCGGCGCCGCAGAAAGGAAGCGACAGCGTGGACAAGGAACCCTGTAGAGACACGACGTCTTCGGCCTCGCTCCTCTGACTCCTTCCTTTTCCTGGCCGCCACCGTGTGGGGACTGTCCGACGAGCGCGAACCGGACGAGCAGCGAAGCGCCTGGTGAAGCGACGAGCGACCGGACAGCCGAGGGGAAGACGGGGGGCTCGGACCAGCGGGACAACCTGTCCACGACTGACGGACAATGGCTCTTTGGGGGTGTCGAGCTCGCGCGCTCTACGTCAAAGGAGTTGTTTTAGTCAGCAGGTGGTGGGCTCAGATTGACCGCGTTCTTCGGACTATGGGGAGTAATCACTAGGGGTGTCGCGAACCAGCCGAGGTTCGAGTTCGACCAGGTTCGACTTTTTCGAACTTTTAGTGGAAATTTCGACGAACCTTGTATTGAGGTTCGACTCGTGTGCGCATGCGCGACAGGCTGGCCAGTTGGCTTCGGATTGGATGGTAATGGCTAAGGGATGAATTAAGAGCAGCACTGATTGGTTATTTAAGTTAATACAGTACAAGAAAATTAAGCTATTAACTTCTTCAGTGATTAAAATTAATTTCTTTCAATTGCAGCTGTTCATAAAATTAAAATAACCCTTTGCATAAAAAAAAATTCTCCAAACCTAGACATGCTTGTATTAAGGTCTGGCCACATTGTCCACAAAGTCGAACCGGTCGAATCTGGTGAAAAGTTCGAAGATTCGTCGAACCGGTTCGACGCAGTCGAACCTCGAAAGTTCGACCTAAAAATCTGGTTCGACAAAAGTTCGCGACACCCCTAGTAATCACTGGCAGCCGTAGCTGTGTGGGCGGCTGCTGAGAGCGTACTGACGGCGAGCGTCCGCGGTCCTTTTGCAACGTGCATTCCGCACCGTCAAGACTGCCGGTCTTAGCAGGTTATTAATGTGAGCACGCTCTGAGCATGCGCTCTAAACATCGAACTTAAATATGGCGTCCAGTGAATACCCCCTATTGGCGACGTGAGTGATCGAAAGCGTCGCTGTGATCGGTCTTCCACGGTAGGCTGAATGCTGACTATGACGTCAGCAAAGCATTTTCCATCGACCGAAATAAGGGGAATGGAAGAACTTCAATTTTGACGGTGTTGGCAGTGTTGGTTTGAGAGTGCTATGATTTCAAGCTTGCGCCATGCTCTTTACAAACACCTTCAAACCTGCTCACAAGGTAATGAAGTCACGAAAGGTAACCATAGGAGGGCGCCACCAAAACATCCGCTATACTTCGTTTCACCTTATGTTGTACCGCAGACAAGGCTAGAAGCGCGAGCTCGTAGCGTTGGGAGCTAACGCACGAGAGCTTGTGCCGCCGAGATGTGCCCTAGAGCAAGGAGCTCGCGCTTGTAGCCTTTCCTGCGGTACATCATAAGGTAAAACAGAGTATTTACCAATAACAAAACAAATTGCGGCTGAAAAAAAAAAAAGTTTCCTTAGATAGTCCGCACCCAAAGCGTGCGGTGCATCGTCGGCACGTAAACAAAATTCTCATCAGTGATTTACCTAGACCCCCCCCCCCCCCCCCCCCTAGGAAAGGGTGTACACCCCTACTTGTTTTTTTGAAGGCACACCCTTCATTCGCAACGACTCCTCTATTCTCCATGCCCACCCCTAACCCCCCCCCCCCTCCCCCCTAAAAATTATAGACCCCCCCCCCCCCCTAATTTCAATTCCTGGGGAAAAACCTGATTCTCATACACAGCGCAGGGGGATCGGTGGCCGAGTGGGCTAGCGCACACCAGCTCGGAGCACGTGGACCGAAAGCTCGCGCTGCAGAATCCAGGATCCTGGCACCTGGGTTCAATGCCGACCCCTGCCCGTTTCGCGATCTGGATGAGCATCGTACCGGCGTGCGGTCGTGTAGCACTACTGCGTGGTGCACGTTAAGGACCCCAGGTTTGCGGTTGTACCGCACTGGCTAAATTGCTCATCTACAGCTGAGACACCAGACGCCCACTGAGGCAGACTAACTTCCGACAGTATAAAACATACACACAGCAAATACACAGTGCACCTTCAGAAACGCCCGCTTTATTAATGCACAAAGAAGCCCGCGTCGAAGATAAATCGTCATTAGCACTATCCGTCATTTACAAAGTCCATCACGTCTCGTCATAATAAAAAAAAAAAATCTTGAAACAAAAAATCCTCGTATATTCCGCACCCGTAGATGGTCCGCACCGCGTTAAATTTCAGTTTTTAGGCACGTACGTATAGCGCGCGGACAAAAGTTCAAAACTTACGGCAAATTGTTTTTGCTCCAACATTCTATAGAATGTAATGCAATCATTCTATTGACGTTTTCGAAGAAAAATAATACCTGCTTGAATTTGTTTTACCCAATTCGACACAAAGTAACCACGCTTCGCCTGTGAGTTGTGCATAAAGGGCGATTCACACAGTTGCGTTGAGTCGGACCGCGGGCGAGGGTTGCTATGGCAACAGCTGCGTCGCCTCCAACAAAACCGGCTTTGACCCCCGTTTTGTTGGAGCCGACGAAGCTCTTGCCATGGCAACCCTCGAACTCGGTCCGACTCAACGCAACTGTGTGAATCGCGCTTTATAGTCTTCAGCACCATAAAAAAAAACGCAAAAAAACAACAACATTTATACGCAGGCAAAAAAAAAAAATGCTCCGATCCACGTCTAGCTTACCGAGGCCCATAAAGGATTTAGCGAAACTTCTAATATATATATATATATTTTTTTTAGGGGGGGGGGGGGGAGGCGGGGGGCCGGGGGAGAGGAGAGGGCGCAGAAAACTCATAGAGAACAATGGAGAGTAACGTGCAATTCTTTGCACTAAAAAAAAAAGAGCATATAGCTTGTGACAAAATAGAACTAAGAAAAAAAAAGAGTATAATGGAAAGCTACTAACCCCGTCTCACATTTATGAATTACCAAAAAGAGTCGTCGTACTCAACTGATAGTGGCTGTACAACGACATCGAGTTGGAATGTTTCTCATTTTACACGAGTTTGGCGGCATTAGTGGGCTCCAAGTACGTTCGCACGCGATGCCACTGACCAAGAAGTTTCTTTTTCGCAGTGTAATTTCAAGGATAAAAACAGACTTTCCTTTCAGTCTCTCCTTCGCTTAAAATCTGATGATGCGTCATGGGGGGGGGGGGGGGGGGGGGGAGGGGGGGGGGGGGGCGTCGCAGTGTTGAAGAAGACATCGGAATTACACCACCATCACTGCCTGAGCACTGAATTTGAGCTCGAGACAATCAACGTCTCGAGACTCGACGAGAGAAGTGGCTTGTGTCCAATCGATGCAATGGAGAGAACAGCCGAACCCTATCCATGTCTGGAACTCAGTGCGTGCCCTGTGCTTCGCCAAACAGATATATCTATGCGTTCCGCGCATGCGTTACGCCCTAATAAACCCTTCCCGAAATTCAGTCTGGCCACTTCGATAGCTATCATCTCCAAGTGTGTATCATCATAGCCTCCTATACAGTGAAAAAGCCTGGCAGATCACCACGAGAAGCGGCCGCCGAAATGGAAAAGGTGGAGCGGCAGACAGCGGATGAGAGGAGAACCACGTGAATGGCGCCCCGCTGCGGCAAGAAGCTGAAACACACTTCTCCCGAGTGAACAAGTGTGTTTCCGGTCCTCGCCGCTGCAAAAGCTGTGCGCTTACGTCCAGGTTACCTGAGAAATGGCTTTTTGATGCTCCCAGATCCTCGCGCTCTAAATCTGCGACCGGGCACTCTATGGCTCCGTCGTCGAACTGCCAGGCTTTGCGAGTATAGAGGAGGCTATGGTATCATCTATAAATGCTGATGGCGGCCTTTTGTTAACTCGTGAAGGAAGAATTTGAAGACACAAATCAGCGCGGATCCTGAGCATCCAGATGTTAGTTCGCTGTATTGTTGTTCGACGTCACCGTGACGAGACATATAAGCTTCTAATGCGCCGCGCATTTGAGGGTATCACGTAAGTTCTCGGAATTATCGGCTTCGGCACGCCCCAGACAGCTCATGACAACAGAGAGTTTTAGTATAGGGGGCCCCAAAGCTTGAGGGCCCCAAAGAAATAGGGACTTACCACTACGCATGCGCAGAACCCAAACTCCGCTTGGGTTTTTGGGTTGGCGCTCGCCCCCAACCAACGTTTAGTAACGTTGCCCCCCACGCAGAATTCGAGAAATAGCGTGAGGCCCCCAATAGCTAGGGGGGCCGGGTTGCGTCGGCAAACATGGCGGCGCCCTTTCCGCTCGCTTCGGAGCAAATTCGTCATGGCCACTGCAGTATTATCCAATTTCATTTCGAATGAATGGTCCAACCGGCATTCACTTTGCTTTATCTCGCTCAAGTCACAAAGAATGAGTGGTGGGCTCGCCCCATATTAAAGAATTTCATTTCGAATGAATGGTGCAACCGGCATTCGCTTTGCTTTATCTCGCTCAAGTCACAAAGAATGAGTGGTGGGCTCGCCCCATATTAAAGATCGTCCCTGATTCTGACCGCTCCTAAGTCTAAAGATACGCGGTAACCGTTGACATGGCAACAGTGCGTTCGTGGCACGATACCTGCAGCTTGAAAACAAGTATCCCAAGGTTCCAAAGTCTCTCCAGCTTAGATCTAAATAGAGCAGATGCTCGCAGAGTATGCTCGCTCGCGTTCGTCTCAGTTTCTGCATAGTTGGAGGCCTAAATCTTCGGCGACAGACGGTCCAAGCGCACACGAACGCAAAAAAAAAAAAAAATACGAGAACCAACGCCAATATATAACTTGCTACGGATTGGATTGTTTTGGCTGAATACAGAGTGATTTTAGATTGTCTTTTTTTTTTTTAACCGGCTTGATTGGGATTTACCTTAAATATTATTTTTAAACAAAAAGTACTTGCTAAGCACATTTGTTTCACGTTTATTAATATTTTTGTTTTTATTATTACGCTCGTTAGCCGCATTGGCGCCGCAAGCGGGAAACGTAAGCGCGCCGCGCTGCGTTGCGAACCCCGATTTTATAAGCCGTCGACAACAACCTTGTTGCGTTTGAGTCCCCTAATTTCTTAGGGGAACCCAAACGATAGGTCCCCCTATTCTAAAACTCTCTAATGACATGTCAACGTTGTCAAGAAGTTCACTCAACTATCTCGTACAGAGTGGTATTTTCTTGACACCGTCAAAACTGAATTGCAAATAGTGAAATTACTGTTCAGTGAAAAACACCGTACCAAACTTGGTACGTGTACCATTGATGAATAGGTGCCAAAGTTTATCCGCCCTTAGCATACAACATTTTGGACCGATATTTCAGGCACTAGGTGGCACTGAATTTGTGAAATGGTCTATTCGCGGCGTGCCGTGCACGATCGAATGCGTTGCTGTGGTCGGCCTTCCACGATTGGCCGAATGCTGACTATGACGTCAGCAAAGGATACGTCGGATATAAAAAGAATGGAAGAACTTCAATCTTGACGGTGTTGGAAGTGTTCGTTTTAGAGCGCAATGATTTCACACTTCCGCCATACTAATTACAAACCTCATCAAACTTGTTCTTCGCAAGGCAATGACGTAACGAAAGGGAACCACAGGAGGGCGCCATCAAAACATCTCGCCACTAATAACTGTAGTCCACAGGAGGCTGGCGGCAGCGCACGAGTGCTCTGCTCATGGAGAACCATAGCGGGGTTGTCGCGCGTGCAGAAAGTCTACAGTTCCTACGATGCATGCCGGCAGTAGCGGCGTGATGAAACTGGCTGGCGAGATTGGTATTTAATTGGCACCAGATCACGTGGCCGTTTATTCTTGCTGTGAGTTGAGAGCGTGAACGCTACTTCTCTCATTTTTCCTGCAACTGACTTTGAGTGGAGATAAAACAAAGTAACGTGTGTTTCGTAGTTCGAAATATTGAAGATTGTTTCTTAGCGGTGTTTAATAGAAGTACAAAAATCGTCACAACGTCCCTCTAAAGGGGACACAACGTGAAGGGAGAGGACGGTTATTTCTTTTTTGCTTGAGAGGGCAAACGACCAATGGCGGAAAAGGCGTTTTCTATTCGCCGTTTCATATGTCCATTAAGCGCAAGTAAGACGGTCTGCACATTACTTTCAGTAACACATCCTGAGCCACGTTGACCTCGGGAAGAAATTGGAATTCCACGAATGCGGTAACATAATCGCCCAGTGGTGAAAGGCGGTGGCGACACCATACGTGCACGACTCCCCTTTAGGATAAATCGAGTTTCATGGCGCCATTTCTCATTCCTTTATCCTCGTATATTCAACGCGCAATGGCCACCAGCACGGCAGCCAAGTGCGCAGCTATCTACGATACACGCCCTAAGGTCGCCGACAATATCCGCAAAGCACTTTGCATTCCCCGCACACTCGCTGCTTCCGAACGATTTCACACCCTTCACGCAGCTTCGGTCGTCACGCCATAACAACACCCACAAACACGTCTGCGGCCGTTACACCTGCAAGACAACTTCCCCAGGCGACTTCAAAGCAAGCGAGCCAATCCGAACTGATCTACACCCTACACGCTAAGAGAGAGAAAGAAGCCTTCGCCGGATCCCTTCGTTCTCCAAGCGCCCAAAAGCGCCGAAATGCACAAATCGCTTCACCAGTCGAGAGAGACCAGATTACGTATTCGAGTCAGGCGAGGCCATTATTAATGGCGGGCCCTGCCACAACTTCGCCGAACCGCCGCGGGGCGGAGCCACTCAGTTTCGTTTTCGCTGCTCTTTGGTTCTTGTTACGTTCTTCCCCGTTCCCAAAAGCACTTGGCCAACGTCGTCTGCTCTGCTCCGACCTGGACGAGAACGCTTCGCCCGCGTTTATTATTATTATATTTATATTTTAATTTTTTTTTACGCGCACCGGACCCTTGATGGCGGTTCGGCCTCTCGCATTTTGCCTAATCAATTCTGGGGCCGGCGTTCTGGCTGCCGCAACAACAGCGAGCAAACTGTAGTAGTGGTGCAGCGACGTGTCTCGGGTGTTGTATGGGGCGCAGCCGCTTGCCCAAGCCCCTCCTCGGGCGCCCATTTATTTTACATATACGCCCGCTCGCTGCCACCGCCGCCGCTGCCTTGCCCACTTAAACTGCGACCCCCCCCCCCCCCCCCCTCCCTCCCCCTTGTTCTCTAATGTGCGGCGTGGCCGCGGTGCGTCGCGCCTGGTCCTCGTCCCTTATTACTGTTATTAAGCGTCGGCTTCCAAAAGTGGATTGGTCCGCGCTTGGCTGCCCAAAAACAAAAGGGAAGGGGGGGGGGGGGGGGGGCGGTGGCAAACGCCGGACCACTTATGCTGAACATCACGGAAAACGCTTAAAGTTAAACAACAAAAGGAAAAGGTTAAACGAGACAAGGGAAGTTTTGAGTTGCCGGCAATTAAGTAAATTGGGAGAAAGCGGACAGCCCCAAGATAGTATCCCACCCCCATGACTTATTTTTTTGGACATAAGCGTACAAAAAGAAAAAAAGAAACACTGGCAGCTGTACAGAAAAGAGAAAAAAGGTAGGATCCTCGTCAGTGATTGGCTGAAGAGGTTCTCCTCCGCGCCTTTCAGTACTGATGAAAGAGACGCCTAGTTTTTCCGGTAGCTAGACTATATAAGATCGCTGTTAAGAGCGACAGCACTGAGTCAAAATGTGGAGTAGGAATGCACCTGTTACATAGAAACAACCCCATTACCGCGATATTTGTTTTTCTGACATTTCAATTATGAAGTCACTAAAGAAGATTTCCGAGTTTATATCTCTATACTTCGTCTCACCCTAGCATGGACTATCGTTAGCCGCGCACGCTAAAAGCTACTTGCTTCGGATGAATCTTGGGGGCTGCACGAGTGCTCGTGCAGCGAGTGCTCTAGTCAAGGCAGCCAAGGCTACCCGCTCGCGTTCCGACGCCCGCCGGACTCTAGCACGCGCTCGTTTCCTTATCACGCGCTTTGGTGGCGCGTGCACGCGCATAGCTCAAGATATGCATTACAATCAAAGAAGAAAGCTTGCGCTGGAGGTGGGACGACTGAAACTATTCCTGTCGTTCTTAGCTCATCAGTGACTCCCGTCTACGGACATGGATCCAGCCATAGTAGACTTTAGAACAAGAGCCAAAGTCTAGGTGCGCCGTTTTCATCAAAATAAATGGCTGTCTCCCAAAGTGTTTTCAAAAAAGAACTGCCCCGTTCCTGATTTAAGGAAATTGCCGAACAAAAAGATATCCGCGAACTCATTGCAATTAAACTCGATCTGTTCTCTCCACAAACCGCACGTATCGGTCGTATCGCGGGTCCGTGTTTCGGGCAAAAATTTGAAACAAAAGGCGGCAAATAAGCGGGGATGACGTGTTGTATATCTGACACCATCAGCGGTTCCGTCCCTGTCGAGCACCCCTGATCGAAAACAAATCAGCCTCTACCAAAATGACCCTGCTCGGGACGGTGGTCTGCGAGACGAGAGTCTTCGATGCGATACTCATATAGCATCGTCCGCGTCAACGTCAATCAAGGCGCCACATTGCCACCAGACGTCGTCACGACGATACGCGGGCTCCAACGCTCATACAAAATTCACGCGACATCACCATCCCAGAAAAGCGTCTTGCACTCGGTCGTCGCTCCTTATTTACCGGGACTCAATTACGACCTACTGTCGCCGCTGTCGTTCTCGCTCTTTTTTCTTCTTTTTCGTTTCTCCCAAGGTAACACGAGGACGCATTGGAGTGCACGCTTGTTGTGACCCTTGTTCAAAGTTGTCCCGCGTGCCGCACCAACCGGCGGCCCGCCATCAATATTAGAGCAGACGATCAAAAACTCAACAACACGGGGCCTCGTCTGCATTATGCACGCTTCGATGCGCCTTACATGTCACGAACGGACCAAGTCAGCTTCGCGAACCTCTTTTTTGTCATCAACATCACCCAGAATAGAAACATACACACGCACAAAAACAAAACAAAAAAGCGCGTGCACACATACACACGCAGAATAACAAGCTACCCTTCCTCTCCCTTAAAAAGAAGATAAAAACAACCCTCTCATGTCTAGATGAGAAAGAAAACAATGAAAGACTGATTACTAGCGCCCCCTCGACCATAGCAGCCCTCTCCGTTTATGTAACAATGAGCAGTCCCGCGAGTCGTCGGGTGCGGCGTCGTCCGCGTCGCGCAGTGTCAGTTTGTTGTTTTTCCCATTTTCCCCGGAGCCCGTTCGTTAATCGCATTTCCAGAGTTTCGCAAAGAACCGGGCACGCACTCTCGTCCTGTGGTGTTCGCGACGACACGGTTTTTTGAATTAGCGGAGAAAAAACTTTGCGTTCCGCATTCCACAACGTAAATGCGAAAAACAAAAACAAAAAAAAAAACTTAGAGAGAAATTTAGAAACCGCCAGCTTCCGTGGGTGGGGAATCATGCACACCAAACCGCAAACAAAAATAAAACATAAAACTCGCGATCGGCAAATGGCGTGCAACGCGCCGTCCTGACTCCCCGCTGGCGTGTTCTAGCATGCTGAAGCGTCGCATCCCGACAACGAACGAGGCAGCTTCCCCGGAAAACTACGACTTCCAAAGGTCGCCACCACCAACAAGTTTGAGAATTCCTTATGAAGCGCCCTCGCCCACCGCCGCTACGAGCTTGGCTGCGTCCTCTCCTGCCCCTCTTGTAAAACAACGCTCGACCATCGTCGCGAATTTTCTCCCTTTTTTCCCTCGTCCCAGACGGCACGGAGAGAGGAAGTGCTGTAAGTTAGCCAACAGCCGCGACGAAAGCCAGACTGTCGGAAACAAAAGCGATCTGCCGCGCCGAATAATGCGCTTCGCACGAAGAAAGAAACAAGAAACCCCAAAAAAGTAATCCTAGCCGTAATACAAGGCAGATATATAACGGGAATGACGATGCAAAACAAAAAGGGGAAAAAAAAAAAAACTCGCAACCGGGCAAAAGCTGCTGCCGGAGTTTCCAACAAAGAACAAGCGAAGAGAGTTCCATGAATGGACAATGAAGCCAGAGGCTCCCAACGTGGTGAATTTTTCAGGGCGCATTTGCTCTTCGATGCGTCTAACACGACCGGCACGGCAGACAGACAAGCCGCCGCACGACGAACAGACGCACGCGCCCGTGCACCTACATATTATAGTACGCGGAGAGAAGAAAAGAAAACGTTAATATTAAATGCTTTTTTTTTTTTTTTGTATACGGAATCAGAACAAGAAGGCGGCTGGTTTCGCATCAGTAGCGACCCGGCTCGAGGCTTTTCGGTATACTCAGTGTACATTCAAGAATAAAGAAGAAAAAAAAAAAGACGAAAGAAGTTGGTGGAACTAAACTTGAGAGGCAATACAAAGCCGTAATGAACAGGCGGAGTAGGCGCGCGTCGATCTGGAGGTTTGTGCGGATCCGTTTACGTAACCTTCGCTGCGTAGGTTCAAATATCTGCGTTGACTGCACTGCATTGTGTTCCAGTATGCGGCACAGTGCCCGGCCCTCAGTTGCCACGGTGACGCTCGTCGCAAGCGGTCGTAACGCAGGCGGTCGTACTCAAAACGCGAATGTATGAAGCAGACTTTAGAAGTTACACGGTTGCCACGTCGGTTTCATTCTCATTTCAATGGTAATGATTTTATTCGTGGCGACGATGGTGTCGTTTAAGTGCGTGATTTGGCAAGTATGTTCGGTCTTGTGGAAATCTGCTTTTTGCGCGCGCGCAGTGCCCCCCCCCCCCCCCCCCCCCCCCGGGTGTGGGCAAACACTGAGTTGCTTTGTAAACAGCCTGTCAATTTGTCTATATATATATATATATATATATATATATATATATATATATATATATATATATATATATATATATATATATATATATATGTATATATATATATATATATATATATATATATATATATATATATATATATATATATATATATATATATATATATGCTAGGGACGTTTCGTAGATTCAGCCAAAAGTCAAGTTTGGAACAGCAAAAAGAGCTTCTGGACCCCGAGCGCACACTTCATTTTTATTCCTATCACCCTAAATATTATGTTAGGATTAATGTGTCGGCCTGTTCAACTAAAAGTCAATGTCAACTTTGCCTTCCCACTTACGTTTAATACTTTGTTATCATCGATTTCAGAGCAGGAGCGATTCTCTAAAGCACAGAACTAGCGTTTCTGTGCTTGAGCGCACTCACCGAAACTTACTAGCCCTCCAGAACAGACCACGAACATGAGCATTATTGTGAAACTCCCGAGTACTGCCAGTCTTTGATACGAAATGAAATCGAAAAGTATATTATTTCAAGTGATAACCCAAAGTTCTGGAAACTCGCATAAGCGTACCGTAACGATCCGGCCGGGTAGCGATGCCTGAGGTATTATATATTCACTATTATTATAGTGAAATTCAGTTTTGACGCAATGTTGGCGCAAGGTCCTCACATTCTGCTAAAATGTAGAGGATGTAAGAGAGTAAGCACTTGGCGCAAATGGCGCAACAACCACATCACTGCACTTAGCGGATTGCAGGCCCCGCGGGCGTGTGCTGAAGCCATGCTCATAGTGACGACACAAGATCCCGCAAGCAACGCAAAGCGCTCGTTTAAGATGTACGAAACCTACCCATTGTTGCACAAAGACCCCACTTCTGCAACGGCAAAAAAAGCTTTTTCTTCTTTTTTTTGGGCGAAAGTTTTATATGGGTTATTACGGGAAAAGGCGGCGTCTGCGTTGTGTCCGAAAGATGGCCATAAAAATACGCCACCAAGCACGCGCCGCTCAAAGTCAAAGCGGACGCGCCCCAGAAATAAAACACGAAGAAAAGCACAGCAACGCATATGCTTCGTCACGGAAGCCGTGAAGCCGGCGGGGGCGCCGCGCCTGCGCAGTGAGGGAGCGTGATGTTACCGCCGGAGCGCCGTGTGCTAAAGGAAGACGTGGCGCGCTGCTTGTTGGAATGCGCTCCATGTAGGAATGCTTTCGCATTCCTACACGTAAGCAGTCTTAACGTGTCTTCGGCGTGTTTTTTATTCCAGCATTATCTGCACCACGTCTGGCGGTAAAGAGTTACCATAGCTTATGTTATCGTTAACACCATGGATGCATAGTGATTGAATAACCACGAACAAGTATAGACCTTTTCCGCTTACTCTCGCCCCCGACCGCCAAGTAGGCATATCCGGTATGGGCGACGAAAAAATATCAGAACGTTTCAACCTGTAAATGGTAAAAAAATAGAGGGGAGGCAAAACGAGAATGTGTGACGGTTACGTTTATGCCCTAAATGCCTTCTATTGGCGTGGCGACGGCAAAACAATGTTTTCGCCCATACTGGAAGTGACGACAATTCAAGATGGCGGCGCCCTTGCGAAAAAGGTCTATAGAACTGACAAGAAAAACAAATCGAAACGCCTCGCTAACACCTTCTACTGAAATCAAAGCGCATGTTTTTTTGTTTCTTTAATATTTTTTTAACATAGTGACGTGGCAAAATGATTGTAACAATTTAAACCGAGTAATAATGGCTAATCAAACCGCACTGCAAAGTTTTTCTGAAACATGTGAAATTACGCTAAACTTTCCTGCATTAGATTCCTACCGCAACCAAAGAAAGCAAAAGGTAGAGGAGCTGCTGACTTGGAGGTAGTTTTACGCAACGTCCCTAGACGAACGCTATGCGAGGCAGCGACAAGTCCCCCTCTCCCGCCCTCCTCCCCTCGCTCCTGTCGTCTGGAAGCGAGCGGTCTGCCGTGTTCTTCCTAATACCCCATAGTTACACGGGCCGTTTTAACTGTGGTTAGGCAACGAACGCTTGAAAGGGGCCAAAATTTGATACTTTGTGTAGTTGTGTTGTCCTTCGGGTTTTTGCTAGCGCTAATAAAATGGTAGAGAATTTTAGTAGATCGCTCGCGGCGGATTGCGCCCCTAGGGGGCGCGTGCTCAATTCATGCTTCAAAGTGAAGGTAAGAGCTCCCACTAGCAACGCAAAGCTCTAGCGTACGGTTTACTAAAGGTCTCTGTTAGGCACTTTTAGTAGCTAAAGTAGACCGTACGCTAGATCTTTGCGTTGCGAGCGGGAGCTCGTACGCAATCCGCAGCGTACGGTCTACTATAACTCTAATGATTCGTCCGTGGACAGATTTTTCATTATCTATATCACGGAAGTGTTTACCGACAACCCGATTTCGCCTGGTAAACGACAACAGCAGTAGATATTCTCGGGAGTTTTTGAAACACAATTAGAAACAAGAGCCAATTAGAAAATACTGCAGACGTGTTTTTCCGTGCTTTAAGAACCGGAAAAAGAACACAAATGTTGAACCAACCAACAGAAGCGCCTCTATTTATTTTAGTCTCGTAAATGTCGTTAAATGGCAACCTTTATTTATTAATTTGTGTTTCGTAATCGGTGTGATGTCTTAAATTTTCGGCGGTAGAAAGTTGTTGTCCGCCGAGATTGACAAGCTATCTAAATATGTTTGCCGCAACAAGTATGAAACACGAGTCAAGAACCTATCCAATGCGGCGCATAAAATGCTTTAAAACTGCTCGGGCACCCACGAAGTGTTCGTTGATTCTCAATGTAGAATTCACGATCACATCGGTCAAAAACTATATAGCCTTTCATCGATCAACAAAAAGCGAGCCAAACAACCACACACACTTGATATTATAGTAGTCACAACTTATTCGGTCATTTATTAAAAACAGTGGAAGCCACAGAGGTCTTCAAGCTGCTGAGCTTGTCCAGGTGGACGACAAGTGAACTCGAGCTAAACCTGCAATATCAAAAACAAAACAAATAAGATATTAAAAAAAAAAAATAAAACTATGCTTCAGTGTGCGCAAACCCGCCACAATTCAGCAATATGCAAAGAACTGCTAAGTGAGCTGCGGAGAAGGAATTAACGCTCCAATGATTTACCAATAATCGAATTATCATATATCAAGCAAAACCATAATCGAAATCGTAGTCAATTCTACACAAAACTAAACTCGGAAAACCTAAAGCCACGGGCGATCAATGTAGCAACTATAAATTCATGCGTTCCCATTCGGGACACCAGCCTAAACACGTGTACGACATAACGTCCGACAAGTCGTCTAAACGTCGAAGAAGAAAAAAAAATCTGAATCTGTTTAAGCCACCGGTCAATCACGGGATTCTGCGAACGCACATCATGACGACGTCACTGGTCAGCGTCTGGTCGCATTCGGCCATTCTTGCGACGCGTCACACGAGTCCCGTTGGACGTTTTGTCGTGCACGTGAATGGCACTGAACTCGAAACGCCAAGCCCAAAGAGGAGACCGGATTGTCATCGAGAAAGTGACGCTTAACCAAGTTAACCTACAGGGTCCACACATATAAGCTACGTTCCGGAAAAGCGACGTTTCGGAGTAACAAATCTTTATACAACAAAAAAATTACAAAATTGTAGTTTTTTTTTTGTATTTACGCTTTTGAGATTGCTACAGCCCAGACTATCTTCCCACAAAATATGATTGATCAATTCAAACTCTAGCTATTAAAAAGAAAAACAAAAAGAAATAGCAAATTTTGAGTCTCCCGGAGCTGAATTCAAAGTATATCGGAGAAACCTTGTGGAGTGATTTTCTCAGCTTTGACTCTTTTGTCAAGTCCCATTGCCTTACGGCGGTTTCTGACAATGTCCTCATCACTAGATTTCAGGAAAATTGGTATCGTTGTTTCTTTCTTTCTTTATTGTTTCTTTTCCCGATCGGGTCGGGAAGTGGGCAGAGACTAAAGGCGTGATGCCTGACGAGGTCTCTGCCCCCCTTACAGCTCTAGCACAACATTGTAAAATAGTGCAAAACGTTCACGCAAAAAATACAGTCAAGACAACATGATGTAAGCGCGGAAACTGAACTGCATCCCGAAGCTTTATTTGTTGCCCCATTCTCGGTATATAAAATGAAAGCCGTTTACAACTCCCTGTAACGCCGAATTAGAGCGCAGCTCTCGAGGAGGAGGAGGGAAGGGTACTAGGGGGGTCTTGTGACCTCGGGGGGGGGGGGGGGGGGGGGTCACGTGACCTCGGGGCGTCGCCGGTTGCTGCCCGGGTTGCATGCAACGCGGGTTGCATGCAACTTGGACTGAATGCAACCTGAGTTGCGTGCAACACGCGGTTGCGCCGACGCCGACGGGTTGCATGCAACACGGGATGTAACCTGAGTTGCATGCAACGCGCGGTTACGCCGACGGCGACGGCGACGGCGACGGCGACGCCGCTCAAGCCGGAAACGGGCGCCTAAGAGCTGCGCTCTAAAAAAGTAATTAGCTGCAACTGAAGGTAATTATTGTGCCATTTAATTCCTTTTCACAATTGTCATTTATTTATAATAAATAATACCTCTTTATAAATATTCTATTAGCTTTAGGATGTATGGTGGACCCTTGGAAATCACCGTATGTAGTTAGAAGAGAAGCTTTTTAGTCAGAAATTACCGTAACGACGGGTAAGAAATGACTTAATGAGGATTATACATTTTGTTGTGTCTTATATGAGAAAACATATTTTAAATCTGATAGCATAATTCAAGACCAGCTTAAAGAGACACATTTATGCACTGTATGTTATTAAGATACGTTTGCAAATAAAAAAAACTCCATCCTCCCTACAGTCATTGTAGCCAGTTTTCTGAAGGCTTATCTGAAATCGCAGGAAACGCTTTTCCGTCCTTTAAACATGTTAAAGCTGACCGCCAAGGAGAAAAACGCTATTGCCTGAACTTCTCCATACGGTATCCGAAGCTCAGGCAGTCGCATATATGAATGGTACCATAATTGTGTTGCTCTGCACTAGACACCAAAAATGGCGGTACCTACAAGATTACCGGGAAATAAAGTGCCAAGAGTCCGTGCGTCACGTATTTGGCGGCTTTAGGTCACACAAGGCAACTGATTGGTAGTGGGCCACGACCAGTTAAAAACGCAGGTGAACTGCATACAATAAACGTGAACAAAATTACCAGCGGCCTCTATCCGCAAAGCTATATCATGCATAAAATGCTGCATTTGAGGAATGATCGTTTAAATTTGTTCGAAAGACATTAAACAGTCGTTTCGAGAGTGATGAAGAACCTATATTTTATTATTAATACCCCTGCTGAATGGGGAACCGACTTGGTACAAAGGTCACGTGAGATCAACTTTCCCGTTAAATTTAGCGGGGAAACTGAATTGGTGTATAGGTCACAAGACGTCAATTTCCCCGTTAAATTTAGCGGGGAAACTGAATCGGCGTATAGGCCATGGGACGTCAATTTCTCCGCCAAATTTAGCGGGGAAACCGAATTGGTGTATAGGTCACGTGACGTCGATTTCGCCGCTAAATGTAGCGGGGAAACTGAATTGGTAGGTAGGTCTTGTGACGTCAGGTCACGTGACGTCAATGTTTCCGCTAAGATCGCGGAACACAAGCGCATGCGCAGTGCGTACCGGAGGGCCCATCGTACCGTATCGGATGTGCAAAAACGGTTCCCTAAAACTCTCTATTGTTTCTTTTCCCGATCGGGTCGGGAAGTGGGCAGAGACTAAAGGCGTGATGCCTGACGAGGTCTCTGCCCCCCTTACAGCTCTAGCACAGCATTGTAAAATAGTGCAAAACGTTCACGCAAAAAATACAGCCAAGACAACATGATGTAAGCGCGGTAACTGAACTGCATCCCGAAGCTTTATTTGTTGCCCCATTCTCGGTATATAAAATGAAAGCCGTTTACAACTCCCTGTAACGCCGAATTAGAGCGCAGCTCTTGAGGAGGAGGAGGGAAGGGTACTAGGGGGGTCTTGTGACCTCGGGGGGGGGGGGGGGGGGGGGGGGTCACGTGACCTAGGGGGGTCACGTGACCTCGGGGGCGTCGCCGGGTTGCATGCAACCCGGCAAGTTGCATGCAACGCGGGTTGCATGCAACTTGGACTGAATGCAACCTGAGTTGCGTGCAACACGCGGTTACGCCGACGCCGACGGGTTGCATGCAACACGGGTTGCATGCAACCTGAGTTGCATGCAACGCGCGGTTACGCCGACGGCGACGGCGACGGCGACGGCGACGCCGCTCAAGCCGGAAATGGGCGCCTAAGAGCTGCGCTCTAAAAAAGTAATTAGCTGCAACTGAAGGTAATTATTGTGCCATTTAATTCCTTTTCACAATTGTCATTTATTTATAATAAATAATACCTCTTTATAAATATTCTATTAGCTTTAGGATGTATGGTGGACCCTTGGAAATCACCGTATGTAGTTAGAAGAGAAGCTTTTTAGTCAGAAATTACCGTAACGACGGGTAAGAAATGACTTAATGAGGATTATACATTTTGTTGTGTCTTATATGAGAAAACATATTTTAAATCTGATTGCATAATTCAAGACCAGCTTAAAGAGACACATTTATGCACTGTATGTTATTAAGATACGTTTGCAAATAAAAAAACTCCATCCTCCCTACAGTCATTGTAGCCAGTTTTCTGAAGGCTTATCTGAAATCGCAGGAAACGCTTTTCCGTCCTTTAAACATGTTAAAGCTGACCGCCAAGGAGAAAAACGCTATTGCCTGAACTTCTCCATACGGTATCCGAAGCTCAGGCAGTCGCATATATGAATGGTACCATAATTGTGTTGCTCTACACTAGACACCAAAAATGGCGGTACCTACAAGATTACCGGGAAATAAAGTGCCAAGAGTCCGTGCGTCACTTATTTGGCGGCTTTAGGTCACACAAGGCAACTGATTGGTAGTGGGCCACGGCCAGTTAAAAACGCAGGTGAACTGCATACAATAACGTGAACAAAATTACCAGCGGCCTCTATCCGCAAAGCTATATCATGCATAAAATGCTGCATTTGAGGAATGATCGTTTAAATTTGTTCGAAAGACATTAAACAGTCGTTTCGAGAGTGATGAAGAACCTATATTTTATTATTAATACCCCTGCTGAATGGGGAAAGGAGGTCTGTGACGTCAGGTCACGTGACGTCAATGTTTCCGCTAAATTTAGCGGGAAAACTGAATTGGTGTTTAGGTCAGGTGACGTCAATTTCCCCGTTAAATTTAGCGGGGAAACTGAATCGGCGTATAGGCCATGGGACGTCAATTTCCCCGCCAAATTTAGCGGGGAAACCGAATTGGTGTATAGGTCACGTGACGTCGATTTCGCCGCTAAATGTAGCGGGGAAACTGAATTGGTAGGTAGGTCTTGTGACGTGAGGTCACGTGACGTCAATGTTTCCGCTAAATTTAGCGGGAAAACTGAATTGGTGTTTAGGTCAGGTGACGTCAATTTCCCCGTTAAATTTAGCGGGAAATGCACGGACGGACGCACGGACAAAATTTTAAACTTAGGGGGGTTCGCTTAAAAAGAAAAAAAGAAGATTTCATGCTTTGAAAAATTCCAAACAGTCCCCCAAGCTGCGATCTCAAACTCGAATGAGGGCTCTGAATGAATGACCCCTTCCTCTCAGTCAGATGCCTCCTTTGAGCGTTCCTCGTATCCTCACCGTGTGTGCGTGCTCAGAGGTCTGGTTCGGCCCCAGCAGCCGGCCCCTCCAGCGACGCCATCAGATCCGACTTCCTCAGCCTCTTCTTAGAGGGTCCTCCTGCGAGAAGAACAGAAATACACGTTCCAGAGTTTCGCGGTCATCCACACAAGCGTCAACTTTAATTCGATGCAATAAACTAAGGTTCCTTTCTCTTGCAAAATAATAATAATAATAAAAAAAAATATATATATATATACAATTTTTTTATTAGTCTTAATAGCGCATTCACTACTCAAAAACCTCGATGAGATAAATGTTCGTAAACAAACGAAAACCAATGCAAAAAAAAAAAAAATCGAAGTAAGGCTTTTCGTTTAGTTGCTCGCAGGGCACTAAGAAACGGCGTACCTGGAAAACGGGTTCATTTACCGCAGCCACGAGGGACCACCTCATTTCACGGGTGTACGAGAAACTCGAACTTGAGAGACTCTTTCTTGTGCAAAACGAAACGAAAAACTATATTTTTTTTCTTCTTGATCCTATATGCAAATCTTTTGACCCAAAATGTAATATATGAATCAAAACTAGTTAAAAAAAAAAAACACTTATTTGTTAAGAGGAAGGACCAACAGAAGAGGAAGACGGAGAGGTTAACCTGGGGAATTGTCCCGGTTGGCTACTCTGCGCTGGGGAAGGGGGCGGGGAGATTAAAGAGGCTTAATTTTTTTCATCGAGGCAAGTTCCTTTCGAACCGCGAAAATGTGCGCAGGTGTGTTATACGGCCAGGTGGTCATTTATATGGGGCTAATCGTCCCAGTAAGTCGAATAAATAACCAAAATATGTTAAATAACTTTTTAAGTAGAGATAATGAACATATGGTTTCAATTAGAAACTTGTTGGGCGCAGATGATTTGAAAAAGACTTGGGGCACGTGGGAAGCAGGGTGGAGCGCTGACGTTAGCACTCATGCAGCATGAGCGCGGCTACCTGGGCGATAAGGCACTTTTTCCGTCTTTTATCGTCCGCGTTTTCCAACCGCCAGCCTTGTGCCTATCGTACAAGTGGTAACTTTAGCGCACCACTGCGCTTCCCACCCCCGCGCTCAGTCTTTCTAAAAATTACTCTTTTAGCGGTTTTGATGACGCTCAGCAAGTTTCTAATTGCGAGCCATATGTTTATTTTCACTGACTAAAAAGGTAATGAAAAAAAAGTTAATTAGCGGACTTATCGTGACGATTTTTCCTCTATGTAACGTCCCGCTGGCCCCATAACTCACGGGAGAGCGCCTTTAGAGCGCGCGACACTAGAGCGCCGACGTTAGAGCGCGCGACACGAGGGCGCTGCGACAGTAGCGAGCTTGACACTAGAGCGCACGACACGAGAGACCATGACCAGTTGAGCGCGCGACACTAGAGCGCACTACCAGTTGAGCGCACGACCGGTTGAGCGCGCGACACGAGAGCGCCCAACCAGTTGAGCAAACACCGAAAAATGTGTGATGTATCCGCAGCTCCACAGACAGAACAAAATTGCGCGACTCATCGAATTGAAGCATTGGTGATTTTTGATTCATTGAATACGTTCATTTTTTATTCATTGAATAATTTGAATAAAAAGGGTACGACTCTTTCTAACCAATTGTTTACGGACATCGGAGAGAAAAGGGGGCAGGGGAGTGGGCTGGGGCATATAGGTACCGGGAAAGTTTGCAGCTGAGTGGAGCAGGGAGTCTAAGATTTCTTCACAGTGCTGCGGTGCGCCTCTCGGATATACTATAAACAGGTTTTTTTTTTGCTATATCTGGTCTATTCTTGACAGGTATTTGGGCTCCCATCTATTTGGTGGCTATTTAGACATCCCTCGCATAAGTTTAAATGGTATTCTGACGTCCATGTCCGTAATGAAGAAAGATCACCGCTAAAACGTATCAGTAAAAAACTCATCGAAGGAAAGCTCAGCGCAATTTTATCGCATGCAGATCTTTTCAGCCTTTTAACGGATACAGGAAAACCTCCCCTGAAAATCTGTGATATACAAAATCAAAGAACTAATGAAGCCTTCATTAGTTCTTTGATTTAGAAAACGTTAGAGAAAAAGTTATAAAAATTAGAGAAAAACATTGCAGCTGACCTAGGCTAGGTCAGCTGCAATCTTTTTTTTTTCCTGCAAAAATGCACGCTACAGATATTATTCTTTTTCTGTTAGCTTTTTGTAACACTTTTTGGTTTGTCACACGCAAACATTTCGTCGACTCATTTCGCAATGTCATTGCTGAATTCCGCGGAATAAATCCCTGCCAATTTTACATAAAACACGCGATGGCCGAAAGAGTGGCCGGTCCGGTCGGTCCACTCGCGCTGGACTGGTTGTGCGCTCTCGTGACGGGCGCTCTAAGTACACGCGCGCTAACGTCGCAGCGCTCTTGAGTCGAGCGCGCTAACGTCGCGGCGCTCTAGTGTCGCGCGCTCTAACGTCGCGCGCTCTAACGTCGCGGCGCTCTAGTGTCGCGCGCTCTAACGTCGCGGCGCTCTAGTGTCGGCGCTCTAATGTCGGCGCTCAAGTGTCGTGCGCTCTAGTGTTGTACAGCCATAACTCACCTGCACAGACCGCATTAGTGTAGCTTTCACGTTTTTTTTTTAAACAAATCTGTAAAACCCCCAAAAAGTTTAAAAAAAAACCTGCATGGACCTTTTCAGCGCTAATCACCCGGGCAAAAAAATGCTGAGCCACTGAGCTCTGGACGCATGCGCAGCGTCTGATACAGCGCCGCAGAACAGAGCAACAGCGCATGCCCAGAAGGCGTTTCACAGGCCAGCAGACAAAGATTGCATCGCGCAGAACACTGCTTGCTTGAGTCGATTATTGCGGAGTCAACTAGACGACAGCGATGCAGGAAAATGAACGCCTTTCCCGCAAGTATGCCGCCTGCCCTCCGCCTGCGTGCCCTTTACTCTGTCTAGCATTGTGTGTCGCACGACGTCATCTATCACGGTTACATCGGTGAAGTTTCAACTAATGTCACGCTTCGCTTCTCCTTTACTTACTATAGCACTTTCTCGTCCGTGGCATGTACCCTCGATGGTGACGTCGCGCTGATGGCAGACAAGCAGTTTTTTTTTTTTTTAAGGTATCACGAATTTAAAGTTTAGATGCAAGAGGCTCCAAAACGACGCCCCCGACTCCAATTGACACCACAGCAGGTGGATAAACAAGGAGAGGACCGGATACCCAGAACCCGTTCGTTCAGCCGTCACTCAAATGAGTAGCACGAGCTGGTCCCTTAACCAATTCATCAGTACCAGAACCCCGACCGACACCCACCGGCACGACCCACGCAACGGGCTCGTCTTTCAAAGGCGTCCGAGCTCTCCGCACCGCCACCATATATACGGGGACTCGGGCCTCGTCCCGCGGTCAGGACGGCGAAAAAGGGCCCATCTTCCCACGGTTCCGGAAGAGGGCGGCACCGTCAGCGGCCGGCCGTAACCCGACACGACCGCGGACAAATGGTGACCAGATGAATCGGCGCCGTCCCTTAGCCGTGGCGCCGTGGGTCCCCTCCTCGAGTCGGACGACGTGCAGCAAAGATCTCGCGGCGGGGCCCTCGGCGGAGGGCGACCGACCCGTTCCCCTTCCGTGCACGCGCTGCAGCGGAGGCAGGACCGCACCACGTCCGACTCGAGCCGGTCCTGATCGATGGCTCGTTCCGCCGTCTCGCCCGCGCCCTGTCGCAGCATGCAACCGTTCGAAGAAACAGTCGCGCGGTGTACGCGCGCGGTGACGCTCAAGCCCTGTACTCGCGACGCCGCGGCGGAACGGCCGGCGTACATATAGTTACCGTATACGGTGACACTTGGCCGATCGCAAATGGTAAAGAGGGCACGGGAAAGCTTCCCGGATAGATTTACAAAAAATAATAAATAAGTAAAAGTTTTTTTTTATATTTTTTTATATTTCAAATATTTCGCGCAGTTTCCCTTTCATGAAAAATTAAAGAAAGCGTTATGGGCGGCACTCCAGTAGCCGAAGGTGTATATCAATTAGCCTACTTTGCAGTCTCATCTGCACGATTCGTTGTGTTCCTATTGGTATAGACCCCAACAGGAAAAAAAGAAGAAGCAAACGATGGCACGACCTCAGGATGTTTCGAGAGTTAGCCTTGCCAACCATTTCATCTGCGACGGAAGACATCGCTCCTCATTCCATTTGGAGCCTGCCAGTCTTCGGGCTGGCTGGGACGCTTCGCGCGGTGCCCACGGCTTCACCACCACAGACAGGACAACGCACGCAAGGTCCGAGCTTCAACCGGAACGAAGCCTGGTTCTGTTACGGAAGAATCCCGTCCTCCCTCGTCTCGTAACCGAGCGTAACCCAAGCTCCCGCGGCACCGCAGATACCCCGCACGGCGCGGGTATACCGTATATGGGCCCACTCACGGACACTCCTGGGGATCCAGTCTGCCGCTGCAACAACAAGCCGGGGCACAATGGCTGCCCATTTTTCACTCTCCGTCAGCCCGTGTGCGTGCGTGCGTGTCCGCCCGCCCGTGCCACTCCCTCGGCAGCACTCTTTTTCTTGGCGCATTTATTCTCCACGCGCGGCAGCGGGGCAGAGCATAGCCCTGGGGAATCTTCCCAGGACCTCGTCTCCTTCCTCCTCCAGCGCCGGGTTCCGCACGTGACCGTTCACCTCGACGTCCCTTCTTCTTCTCCCGCCGAGGGATCCGCGCAGCAGAGAGCCGAAAAGACGGACTGGACGAGGCGAAGCCAATCCGAGCCAAAGCCGAGCGGCGGCGGCGGCCCGGGATTAATGACGGCCAGCCCGAGACACCGCGAGGCAGCCCCGGCCGAAAAAGTCGGACCGGCCAACAAACAACAGTCCGAAGGCCTCGCAATTAATTCACCGAGCTGTTCGAAGTCCTATTCCCACTGCGGCCAGACACGCCTACCGGGCGCAGGGAAGAAAAAATCCGCCGCTTGCACTCTGCACATGCACATGTAGACGCAGCGGCCCCTGCCTGCCTGCCATGCACGCACCGCGGTCGCTGCAGGTTATACGGCGGCCCATCCTCGCTATTCATCTGCTGCGGGTCCAAGTGGCGCCCAGCGGACAAGCGGGGTTCCGCGGCCATTCTCCTAAGAGAGTATCTCGATATATATAGTCTCAGAATAATTAAAAAAAAAGGAAAAGAAAAAGGTAAACATTGTTTAATTCTGTCTTTTGCTTCGGAATTCGTACTTCGTTTGGTGTGGTTGCGGGGTACTAAATTGTAAAGGCTCGTATTTAAAGGTTCGAACCTGTAACCGGTGTGCTTTGAGTACGCCTTTTCACGAAGCGCTAGAACCGCGCATTCGCAACGCGCACACATTTTGCAGACGCACCTATACGACGTGGCTCGGCCGAGTCACTCTCTCTTCGGAACGAACAAGGCAGCGACACTTAGTTTCTCCTAAATAACACTCAGAAATTGGGACGTATGTCTCGGAGCGCGTAGCCAAAATCTTTGCACGAATTGTCTCGTTACGAGAAGTCGCTCTAGCGCCAAAAGTCGATCGAGGCGTCCCGTCTGCTTGGGCAACTGCTGTCATGGCTTGCTGCTGACCGATCGCTCGAAGCGCGGGCATCCATGCAGTGATACGTCTACCATTGCCAGAACGCATGACCTCCGCTTTGCAGTATTGCCGCGCGAACATTGCTTCCGTCTCGATCATATACTGCAAAGGCCCAATGACGTCACCTTCGCGGACCGGCGCGAGCTTACAGCACCGATACATGCGCGTTCGAGTGGCACAACAGTGCAGATGCACGCCTCAAAGTAAGCAATGACGACCTGGACATCTCGAGATTCATCCAGATGGTACATGCGCTTCGAGAGCACTAATATCTTGAGATCCCACTCCACCAGATCTGTATAGCTTCAACATGCGACGTACCCTCCTTTCCACGAAATTAAAAATTACACGAGGTTTCACATGTCCACGAAAACACGTGTAATACCAGTGACTCTTCGCAACCTGCCGCTACGTACACGATAGTGAGGTAAAGTACTGCCCTACTTCCAAAGTGGTTATCTTATTAAAGACGCCTCTGTAGTAAATTCCGGTCCACTAATGTATAAGACTTTATTTAAGAACGCTACACAACTATGGACATGCCGACAATCGCGCCATAGGTAGAGTTCGGCTGCGCTCGCGGTTCGGTGTTGAGCGCTTTTCATCATATAGTCGAGAGTATGTTTCTTTGGACGCAATATCTTCTTAACAATGTTATCTCGGGGTCTGCCATAGGCTTCGGCCTTGGACGCAACACCTTTTCAACAACGTCACCTCAGTCAGTCAGAAAAGGTTGATTGAAATCAAGAATTGCAGAGAGTTTCCTTGCACTTGAAAGGGAAGTCTACACGTTGCGGTGGTTCGTTAAAGGGGTCAAAAAACGATATCGGGTTGGAATGTTCACGACTTTGTAGAGGCGTACTGGTCCTAGTCTGGCTCAAGTATGCTCGCACAGACTACCACTGATTCAGAAGCTTCTTTGTCGCGGTGAAATTGCGAGGATAAAAATGGACTCTTTCTTTCAGTCTTGCCTTCGCAACCCTTGATGACGTAATTGCTGAGATCGAAACCTTCTGCCTGACGACAGTCGAGAGCGGCTCATGGATTTGACACGAGAACTGCGTGAGCACTCGACTTCGGCTCGTAGCAACCAATGCCTCGGCGGACACTCGGGAAGTGGGCCGTGCATGGCTCGTGTCCAACCACTGCGGTGATGACAATATCCGAACTCTAATAATGCCTGGAGCTCAGCACGCGTTTTCTACTTTGCCAACCCCAGCGTGTGGCTATGGCGGCAGAGGATAGGCACCAGGCCACGTGTTGCTGGCTTCGAGTTGAGGGAATGAAGGAGGCTCATATTTTTCGAACTTTTTCGGCCTACTTGCAAATGTGGAAGAATTGAAATAAACTATAAATAATCGGCTTCCTTTTTTGTGCACGTTTAATTGGACGGTGACTAGCGCCACCCACACCTTTTTTTTTTTCACCGGAAATCACGTGACTAGTAGCGTTTCCGCTCTTCCGTCGGGAGGTAGCGCTAGTTACTAGCTAGAGGTTGTAAAATACATGGATTCTACTTTGAGGCTAGTAGCAGTTACTAGCTTCTTGACCTAGTAACCGTTACTAGCTTGACCGTTACTACCTGCGGTTACTAGGTACCTAGTAATATATGTGACAACTCAAGCGGTTACTAGCTCTTACCTAGTGAATACTACTAGCTTTCTTTTAAGAGTGTAAGTAGTATTTAGAGAAAGTAGAAAAATCGTTTCATGACTCCTTTAACTTGACAACTTCATTCTTGCGTGTACGCTACCACAGGCATCAGCATTGGACGAAAACCCTCTGTTACCTGGGGGTCTGCTATAGGCTCCAGCCTTGGGGACAACACCTTCTCGACGTTACCTCGGGGCCTGCCATAGACTGCGGCATTAGAAGCATTGGCTTTTGTTCAGCATACCTCCGGGCCTGCCAGACTCCGGTCTTGGAAGCAACCTTCCAAAAATGTTACCTCGGGACCTGCCATAGACTCTGGAAATAGACGCAACACCTTTTCAACCTTGCATCAGGGCCTGCAAAAGACCCCGGTCTTGAACGCAATGCCTTCTTCCCAACAACGTAACCACGGGTCCTCCTAGACTTCAGCCTTGGACGTAACACCTTCTCAATGTTACTTTCTAAAGGCCTGCCATAAACTCCGGCCTTGGAAGCAACACCTCAGCAACATAACCTCGGGGCCTGCCATGGACTCCGGCCTTGGACTCAACACTTTCTCAATAATGTCCCCTCCGGGACAGCCATAGCCTATGGCATTGGACGCAACACCTCAACAACGTCACTACGGGGTTTGCCAGACTTCGGCCTTCAACGAAAGACATCCTTATCAATACTGCCTAATGGCCTGCTATAGACTCCGGCCTTGGAAGCAAAACTTCAACAACGTTACCTCGGGGCGTGCCGTAGACTCTTGCCTTGGACACAATACCTTTTCAACAGCGTTACCTCGGGGCCTGCCAGACTCTGGCCATGGATGCAACATTTCTAACGTTACCTCGGGGCCTGCCTTACTACGGCAATGGACGTAACAACTTCTCAAACATTTCATCGGGGCCTGCCATACGCTCCAGGTTTGAACGTAATGCCTTCTTCTCAACGTCACTATGCGGCCTGCCTTCGGTCTTGGACGAAACACTTTCTTAATAATGCTGCCTACTGGTCTGCCACAGACTCCGGCCTTGGAAGCAAAACTTCAACAACGTTACCTCGGGGCGTGCCATAGACTCTGGCCTTGGACACAGCACCTTCTGAACAACGTTACGTCGGGGCCTGCCAGACTCCGGCCTTAGATGTAACACCTTCTCAACATTACCCCGGGGCCTGCCTGACTTCGGCAATGGACGAAACAACTTCTCAAGAATGTTACTTCAGGGCCTGCCATAGACTATGGCAATGGACGCAACACCTCAACAACGTCACTACGGCACCTGCCAGACTTCGGCCTTGGACGCAACACCTTCTCAACGTTACCTAGGGGCCTGCCATAGACTCCTGCCTCGGAAGCAACACATTCTCAACAACGTTACCTCGGGGCCTGTCGTAGACTCTGGCCTCGGACGGAACACCTTCTCAAGAACGTTATCTTCGTGCCTGTCAGACTCCGGCCTATTTCGATGCTTTCTTTCCCAGCTCTTACGATTGGAGTCGTCAGGTGACTGCGTAGACGCAACGCTGTGCCCCCACAACAGAAAAAAAAGAGTCACATCTGCATTGCGACGAATGAAGTTACGCTCGCACTGTATAGAGACGCTGATACGCGTGGCCCCACGTCGACCCCCACAAAGCGACGGGGTCGCCCTCCGCAGCGCGCCACGTGTGCCCCGTCCTCCGCCATTCCCGACGAAGAACCAGACGCGGGCCGCGAAGGTGACGGAGCGGAGACGACGGCACAGCTCATTCGTCAGCGGCGGCAGACGCGCCGCATTCCGGAGGTTAACGAGAGAGACGCGCTACCGCACGCCACCGCGGGGACGGAAACCCGCAGCGCGCGCGCACTTCCCGTTTCGCGACTCACGGCCACACAACAACTCAATCCCCCAATTCAGAAAAAAGAAGGGTGCAAAAATTAAAGATATAAAATAAATAAGCGCAGCTTCCGCCAGCGGAGGCGGCTGGGGGGACGCTATAGGAAAACAAACCCGAGCCTCGCGCTCGATTGACTGATTGCTCGGTCGACTGCGCCGCCGACGAGTCCGCGGCGGGGGAGCTGCTCCTCGCTGTAACTCGCTGCGAGTCGCAAAATCGAGTCCTTCCGCGCGTCGCGACGTGTGTACGTCTCCACCCAGACTCTCTGGTGCGCGCGTACATTCTGCTGCCATCCGAGAGCGCTCGCAGCGCGAGCGTCGGGGCATTCGTCTTCCGGAGATGACACATGCCTGCTTCGAGAAACACGTGCGGCAAACATGATGCAGGTTGACTTCCTCCGAGGAGCGACGCTCCCTCCGAAAGGGCGTGCGTGTTGCCCGGAAGGACTGCGAACTTGCACTGCCATACAAAAACTGTTGACGATAGTTGTTCGTGAGGCAAAAAGTTCCTCGAGTTATCTACACGGTGTTGTTTACATTCGCACGTTTAAAATATTGAGACGAGGGCGGTATACAGCTAATTGTAGCGTTTGTAAACACTCTTAAACGCGTAAAAAGAAAAAAAAATAAGGGAAAATATAAAATAAATACATCATATATGACACAGCTTTCAGGGGAAAGAACAGCTGGCTAAGTATATTCATCATCTTCAGGACATTTGATGACCAGAAAGTACAGGCGAAGGTTCCTTAACATCTAGCAGTGATGAATACAAGGAAAAAAGGAAGTTTACTGCCTAAGCACACCTGGAACCTCCCCTAAGTTAGTTCGTTTTTTATATTATTTACTGTGTCACACCCCAGGAGCGAACGAAACAGATGGTAAAGAGTGAACTCCACATATTCTGCACTTTTAACCGTGCACGCGCGTTCGTATTCTTGCCTTCGCTCGCGGTTTCTCAAAATTCCGTTATGAAATATTCGTAGCGGTTCATACCACGTACAACGTGCAACTTTTTCTTTTCTACACGCATTAGATGATACAAAATCCACAGGAGACGAAAAACGTAAGCGCGCTATCGTGTAAAACGAAAAGCGAATGAACCGACGGAGATAGCACGATATATACTATAGTGTAAACGACTTATTTTTCGCAGTCTCAATATTTCGCGATTTAGGTCAAAGCGGAAGTTTTTAAATAATTCGCGGGTTCTAATTTTCGCGACGTGGTGGGATCTCAATATGTTAACATTTTACCGGAACTGTTCGCGGGAATTATTTTTGGCGAATTGTAGGCGTTTCGCGAAAATTAGGTTCTCGCGAAAATTAAGTAGTTTACAGTACGCAGAGTAATCTAGATGACGGTAAAATTCGTTATTCTGACCGACACATGGCTTGCACTCGTCACATCAGCGTTAACTGTGATGGCCTTGTTGCTGAGCACGTACTTTACGCAGCACACGTTTCGCACCCCTGAGCGTTAAGCCGGGGTCACACGCTTGCAACTCCGGCTTCAGGGCGCCGCCATCTTGCTCGGTTGGGCGCGCATGGACGCGTCATAATCCGATTACGAAGCCTTGCTAAGGCGTCGTAATCGGAAAATGGCCGCGCCCAAGCGCGCCCCAACTGAACAAGATGGCGGCGCCCTGAGACCGGACTTACAAACGTGCAGCCTGCATACAGATTCGAGCGCGAGTCACCGCGAGATCCGTGCTTCGAGTGCCGCATGGCAATGAGTTCAATGAGAAAACTTGGCACGCGGCATTCGAACTCGGATATTAGCGGCGAGATGTTTTGGTGGCGCCCTCCTGTGGTTCCCCCTTGTGACGTAATTACCTTGAAAACAACAAGTTCGATGGTGTTTGTTATTAGCATGGTGGAAGCTTGAAATCGTTGCGCTCTCAAAGGAACACTGCCGACACCGTCAAAATTAAAGTTCTTTCATTCCTCTTATTTCCGTCGACGATAAATCCCCTTTCCGACGTCATAGTCAGCGTTCGGCCAATCGTGGAAGGCCGACCACAGCGACGCTTTCGGTCGCGCACGGGGCTAATTGCGGTGAGTCGTGTTCGCAGACTGTCTTTTGTATGATGTATGACCAGTGGGACCATGGCTTTAAGGAGCTCGTGTCGCAGAAAAGCCGGCCTCGGTGGCGTGACGCGAAAATTCTGACTGGTCGATAGGGTCATGACGTCACAGCCACATGACCTCGCGCGGGAATTTCAAACAACCCACAACGCTCACGTGAAGTCACGCGCGGAACGAAAGTGATTAAAAAACATGATATGTAATGCGAATTAAGGCCGGTTCAGACACTTGCGTTTGAGTGCGTTTGACTGCGTTGCGTCGAGAACCGAAGGCGAGTCACCGGCACATCTGTGCTTCGTATGAAGCGTGGAATCCAATTCAAGGACTCATCTTGGCACGCGATATAAGCAGCAGGGATGTTCTGGTGTCTCGCTGCCGCAACGCAGTCAAACGCAGTCAAACGCAGCTGTCTGAACCAGGCTTTAAAGGTCGCCGCATGTCTCAAATGAGTTCGCTTTATAGACCTTTCCAATGTTTACAAAATCACAGTCCAGCGTGCGATCTTCACAGTCCGGCACGTGAGTGTTCGTCGCTTCGGAAAGCGACCAAAGCACGCGCCATACGCACGAACGCTCGAAATGGCACCGGCCGCACGCTCTTTTTTGGAAAGGTCTATAAAACAATTCATTTACTTTAAATAAAAAAAAATTGAAAACTTTTAGGGGGGCTTCGAACTCATGATTCTTCGGATGCGAGCCAGACACGCAACTGACTCGGCTATTTTAGCCCCATTTCCACATGAGATGCGAATAAGAAAGCGATGCAAGCAAAGCCCAATAACGCTCTACTTTTTTTTAGACAGGACGCGCATGCATAATGGCTACCAGCACGCGGTGAAATGACGTTACGTGTAAGATCTGTCACCAACGAAGACTAGTCCGCAATCCTCCTGGTATGCCGCTAACTTGTTCAGCCGAGTTCTCTGCAATAGCTACAGTCTCATTCATACACGTAGCCGGGGGGGGGGGGGGGGGGGGGGGTGTCCCATGGGGCCCGGCCTTCCTCCCCCCCCACCCCCCGAAATCTTCCATTTTGCTGGGACCTCCACTCCCCCTCATACAGCATACAGCTATCATCGCTGAACCAATCGTAAACAAAAAAAAAAAACTAGTGACTTGCGCTTTTTTTTTTTCGACGGTGCTGGATTGGTTTCACTAGGGAGTTTTCGTAGACCGCGTTTCCCCCTCCGCTAAGCCCTCCGCAACGAAAAAGCTGCTACTGCGCCTGTGCGCCGATAGCCTTGACTGTAGAGTTCCGGGTATCGTAGCGGGTTGCGGAGGGTGTTGCGGGACGGCGAAAACGATCTACGAAAACTCCCTATTACCTCGTAGCGTTGGCTTATATAAACCAGCCCATGAAAGCATTGTACTTTAATCGATAATATAGGTTCGCAGCGCTGGATTGGCCGGGTTGGCTCGCAGCGTCGTCCTCGGTCCATCCTCGAAGCGTACAGAAACGGAGCGTACAGAAGCGAGTGGGGGAAGGGGGGGGAGGGAGGCGTAATTAGACGTGTAGCCCCGAGGCGCCCCTGTGGCACGCAGCGTCGTCGTGGTCGACGTTGTCGGCTCGGTCTTTGTTTTGACTGGCGCGCCCGGAATTCCGCCGCTATCATCTCTGCTTTTTGGGGCGGCTGCCCAAAGCTGCTGCTGCCGCTGCTGTCGTTTGTGGGCAGGCTGATGCCTCGGCCTGTCCCCCGCGGGCGCCTTCTTGCGGGGCCGCTGTGCCCCCGTGCGGCTGCTGCTCGCTCTCTGCGCGGCGGCCGACGCGTCTTTTCGCTCTTGGGCCGTGGTTCGTCGTCCGGCTGCGCCGAAGCAGCAGCCTGGTGGAGTGGTGTCTGTCACTCGGTGCTGTTGTTGTTGCTGCTGCCGCTGCTGCTTGTCTGCACGTCTCGAACAGAGCGGTGCGGAGCAAAAAGGGCCGGCGTGTTTTGCTCGCGTTATCGCGCGAGTATCTTCAGCGTAGTGGAAGGGATTGTGTTACCGTGCGACCACCGCGTAGCGGTGGCAGATGTCGACGAGGAACGGGTCTCGTCAAGCTGCGCTTGCGGAGGCTTCTTGCCCCTAACTACCACCTTGCTCGACGAACGAAAACTAATTAATTGACTGTTATATTTCGGGAAGATGCGTCTACTTTCCCCCACAACATTTGGAGAGCCAATCACCGCAACTTAGGGAGGCAGCTCAGCGAATGACGATGCCGAAACATACGTTTAGACCAAGAAACGCAGTCTGAGTTGTGACATTAAGCAATGCAAAACGTCACGCTTGCATTGCTTAATGTCACAACTCAGACTGCGTTTTTTGGTCTAAACATATGTTTCGGCCATCCACTGAGCTGCCTCCGTAAGACGCGGTGATTGGCTCTCCGAGTTTTGTCCGGGAAAGTAGACGCACGGGCTTTGTTTAGAGTGCGTAGACAAACAAGACAAACACCTTGACGGTGCGCTTTTGACGCTGTCTGATTGTCCCGTTCAGCTCGTGGACAAACTGAAACAGACGACAGCGACAAGCCTCAAACCTGAGTCTTTCGCCATTATACAGGCTTTGTAGAATAAAGGAGGCTATAGACCTTTCCAATGTTTACAAATCCACAGCTCAGCGTGCGATCTCCACAGCTCAGCACGCGCGTGTGCGTCGCTCCGGAAAACGAGCAAAGCACGCGCCATACGCACGAACACTGGAAATGGCACCGGCCATACGCTCTTTCTTGGAAAGGTCTATACTAAAACAAGAGCATCGTGCACGCGAAGGTATCTTTGGCAGGCTTGCAATCACTCGTGCTTATTTCACGAGCACCGAACGGCTAAACGCCTGCCAAAGGTACCATCGCGAGCATGCTCCATGTGTTGGAGGCTCGTGGCTGTCGTTTGTTTCTGTTCGTCGCTCTAGTGGGACTCGGGCATTACGAGAACGTGATAACGCGGGCGTACGACGATAACTTGGTCGGTGACACTATGGGTTACGTGGCCACGTTACGTGACGTCGGGATATTGTCACGAATGACGGCCGGTTAATGCGGTAGAAAACTAAGCGTCTAATTGGGCGAGTCGCGGGCGTCGAAAGCGGCCTGACAGCTGGATCGAGCGCTGATGAAAGACTGTCTCTCCGCACCAAACGGGCAGGCTCTCTTATGGAAAGGATAGCGCACACCGCGTACCACCCAGAAAATACTATAATAACACTATGCGATTCGATCCTTCCAGAAACTAACGAAAGAATACAAAAAGGGTTCGCGGCTGGGATTCGAACCCGGAACTGCCGGGTGGCACAAGCAGTACCCCCCTCCCTCCTCCCACGGCTCGCCTTCCGTTTAGCCTTCCGTCGTGCCACCGTGTTTGGGGGACGGCTGCTATGGTAACTGCAGTGTAATCTACGGAAGCATGCTTCGAAGCACATCGTCTAGATGGGGCTACTTTATGAAACACGCAGTTTTGAAACGAAAATCTAGATGGCGCTTCAAACGAGGGGAAGCCAGAGCCGTTTATTGAGAGAGTTTGGCCATACATTGGTTTGAATACGCGAGCATCTCGGGGCCAACCACAGGCCGCGAAACAGCCCCTAGCGGTGGTCGTGTGCTCTAAATTTGTGACACGACTATAGACCTTTCCAATGTTTAAAAAATCACAGTCCAGCGTGCGATCTTCACAGTCCAGCACGTGCGTGTTCGTCGCTTCGGAAAGCGAGCGAAGCACGCGCCATTCGCACGAACGCTCAAAATGGCACCGGCCACAAGCACCTTATGTGCGAGCGAAGGCAAAACTGGAAGCGCGAGCACGGAAGCTCCGTGCGTTCAGGCTTTGCTCGAGCGCGCGAGCTGGGGAGAAATGCAAAAAGCGCTGGTCTCGCGCTTCTAGCTTTGGCTTCGCTCGCAGATAAAGTGAAACGAAGAATAATTTGAGCCGTGCCGAGCGGAACTCCGCGTCTCAAGACGCTCGCGCACCCCACCCTTTGCACTGCTTTCTTTCAGCCAGTCTCAGGACGCTGTTCTAGCAGTGCAGGCAAAGGCATGGGCACGAGCGCGTGGCTTTGGAAAGTGCCTCCTATGCACGAGGTCTCGTACAAACAAAAGCGTTTCGCTGAGCTAGGCTCACGCGCCTGTGCCTTTGTCTTCACTGCAGACATTTGTGAGATGGAGTAGAGGTCTCCTGATTGGTCGACGCTGTCACAAATTTAGTTTACGCTCTAAGCGTGGGGGGAATATTCGGCGCTGGCGGCGGCCTTTGCTCCGCCTATTGGCCAAACTCTCCAAAGCTCTGGGGGAAGCTAAAGCCCCTCTATCCTGGGAGAAGTGGCGCCATTCATTGTTGTAGAAATGCTCGAGCCACGTGCCCCGCGCCACTTCTGGGAAATTCATGGCGTCTGAAATCTAGCTCAGTGCTGAGCTGTGCCTCCATGATCTTCCCAAGGGCTGCACGTTGCACGTGCCTGCTAGGGTGCCTACATGTCTGTCTGTCTCAGGGTGAAGACATCCATCGTTGCCCTGAATGTGCCAGCGCGTGACGCTCTCGCGCACTCGGTGCGTGACTTGGGCGGTAAAATGGCGTCTATGCATTAGCCAAAGCTACGCGATCGAGCTGAGAGACACCGGATTGCGCGCACTTCAAAATGCATAAAAAAACGATTGGGCAGAAAAATAACTGAGATGTCCCCACTCAAGCAAAAGCACGCGTGTGTATGAAGGCACTCAGGGAGAAGCGGAGTGAAGGGAGGTACCCCTATCCACGGGAGTTCCACAACCGAGGTAATCTAGTAACTTTGTCTGACTGCACAAAGTTACGTGACCACCGAAGTTGACGTCAAAGTGCCACGTGAAATCGCTTCATGCCATATGGCATGAAGTGACTTAGTGGTTTCACTTACTCAAGTGAAACCTCGAAGTAAGTGACGTGACGTGATCACGGGGTTGGTATCACGTGGCCACTGTCAGCTAACTTTAAGATGAAAATATGCCATGTCGCGACATAACAGCACCTCAAGTTCGCGTTCCGCGTAATTCCGACGTTATAAGTAGAATCAAGGTGATTATCTTTTTATGCCATTATCTTGAACATACTGCCAGCCGGGAGGCCAAATCAGGTCGGTACAGGCACGTCAAAAGTAAAACCACCGGTCCACTATTATTAAAGTTATTATCGAGAAAAGGACGCGTATTCGCACTATTTACACCACTCGTGGATAGATACGCGTAGTTCCGTTTGTCGATACACTTAACGAAAGAAAAAGTTCAAAGAAAAAAAAGTAAGTGCTCAAGCGATGAGGCATATTGATTTTGCTGCGTTTCGTTCTAGTTGCATTATCACAGCTTAGCGATACGTAACATGATATTTGAGAATATCAATAAATGAATAACTATGTAACGAGTCATCATCTTCCTGCTACTTATGGGCCACAAGGTTTCACTGGCTACGCGCCCCGCACATCCCTTCCGAAAGTCACGTGACACACACAGACCGGGTTGGATTAGCTTGGACGGCTCGTCGTAGCCTCCGCCGCGTTCCATCGTCAGGCGAAACGGAGTACACGTCACCGCGCTGTTGCCTGCCCGCCGCCCTGAGCAATGCCGACCGCGTCTCCCTCGCCGTTCCTTCGCCAGTCTTTTCGGCGCGGTCGTTAGCTCGTCGCTTTACTTCTTCGCTAGGTGCCTCGCCGTTGGTGTTGTCTTCCTTTTTTCCTTCGCCGTGAGACAAACTTGCCCCCAAGCCCCAACTGTTCGCCCGCTCGGTTGAGCCTGGGATGTATAGCGCGCTGTGAGGGCAACACGCCACCGCTGAGGTATATAACTCGACAACGCACCACCAAAAACAAACAAAAAAACTAGAAAAAAAAAAAAAAGAAAACCGTTGAGGAAGTCGAAAGAGCAGCCGGTGCCGCTGTCACCACAAAGTCATCGTCGTCGCTGTCGTCATCGCTGTCGATGCAACAGTCAGCAGTGTTACGGGGATGTTTCGTGGTCGTCCTCACGGAAGGGGAAAGACGCGATGTTGTCGTTATTTTAGAAACCAAAATGCGTTACTGTTTTGTTTTTTTCATGGACAGATGAGAGGCGCGCTTCTCTGACCAACGCGAGTGCAATGAGGCGAAGCCCAACGAAGTTTATATCATTCCCACGTAGCTGAGAGCACGACCTACTGTAATCCTGACCTGCTCACAGAAGGACTCCGCAAGGAAGACGGTGCCGCCGATGAAGTACCTCGCTTTGCCATTGGGGGCGATCGGTAAGGCTTTTCTGCGACCCAAACGCGGCTCACAGACTAACGGTTAAGGTGTACTAGAATGGGGAGGTGTGACGTCCGGAGGCCATGGTGAGAAGGTCGCGATGTGCAAGCACGCCTGTGAGGGCGCTGTTGGGCAGAGCGAGACCGTCCGACGGCAGGCAGAGGCTTGGCGGTCGTATCAGAGATGCTTAAGCGTGAAAATGTCGGTAGTGAGAAAGGATAAGCTCCATCCTGTGTCACATCCCTGTGAAAAAGCACGACTTGCGCGAGCTGCACGAGCTTTTCAAAGCACAAATGCCGTTCGAGAGTGTTCAGTTACTTACATAGTCTCGCTTCTTTAATTTTGTTTTTGTTTTGCTGTTATAGAATAATAATTGTCTACCTCACCTTACCGCATTAAGAAACCGAAGTTTGAGTATGATATGATATGCGATGCTTTCCTCTCCACTTTTGTGTCGAAGCTCTTTTAATTTCAGTTTCGGCAACTGTACATTTTGCAGACCTTTCAATACCTAGTTTTTGTTCTGGTGTTAGTACACCTTTTTTTGTGTAGCATGGAATAAAGAAAGCAAGCTTTTCTTGAATTCTGCATTCTCAGCCACAGCTTATAGACCAGGAAATGTCTGAATTGATTTCATCTAGTGAGCATGCATCATATAAAAATTGAACTCAAAGGCTGGTAAGATAAATGGAACAACTTCAACTGCTGTCTTTATTGAAGAGCAGCAAAAGAAATTTGCTTTCTCTGACATGTGACGCAGGTCACACATTTTTCTGATACTTTTCTTTTCTTCATCAGTTTTGCCCCCCCCCCCCCCCCCCTCCCCTTGGAATCAGACCAGGCACGTAGCCAGGATTGTGTTTCGAGGAGGGGGGGGGGGGGGGGGGGGGCGGCCCATGACAAAATGCTGTATGAGGGGGGGGAGAAGAGGTCCCAGCAAACTGGAAGAATCCGGGGGGGGGGGGGGGGGCGGGCCCCATGGGCCTCCCCACTGGATACGTGCCTGAATCAGACGATCTAATTCCGCGAACAGGGAGGCGTCGTTCGGCGTCCAAAACAAGACGTGTTTCTCTTTGCATATGTTGTAACCAAGGTGGCAGAAACACATTTAGGTGATGCCACTGGCCGCTTCTTCCGTGGGGAGCGAGCGAACAGATAGTGTTCGGAGTTAACCTCGAATCAGGAGTAGTTAGTTCCGCGCCGCCGCGGAGGGCACTGCGGTATGAGGTCCCTCCTCGGCGGCCACGGTGTCGGCGGCGTAGCGAGCTCGCCTTTTTCGCGATGTGGTGGTGGTGTGCGGCCAGTGGCTGGCCTCGTGTTTTGCTTTGGTGCTGCGTCGATCACACGTGCCACCATCGTGCGCGAAGGTGAGCCTTAACCCGAACAAGAAGAAGAAGGAAGAGAACACCGATTTACGGACTTTGGCGACTTGGTGGCAGCGTGGCGGCGGTGAAGTACAACAAGAAGTGGTGAGCGAGGGAATGCTGGACCACCGCTGGGAGAAACAACCGGAGCGGTCGGTTTGGGAGGGACCCCATACTTGGGCGCCATCTATCCCCTTGCGAGTGAAGCGCTCGGTGCACCGAATATAATGGAACCGCCGCGTCGGACAGAGAGTCATCATTTAAATGTGTTTCTTCAACCGTGGTTGTAACCCACGTTGCACCCCGACACAAAACAGCACCGCTCCGTCTTCGTCTTCACCGTATTTGACATCGTTGTGAGTCCCTTGTCTCTTCGGCACAATTATAGTCAAAATCAGCCTCGCTAAACGATGCCTGACCGGCCTCCTGGCCCCGCTGTGACTAGCAGCGCCACCCCAGGCCCCTGCGGCAGAAGTGGGCCACTCGACACCCAGCTCCTATGGAGATGCCGATGCGGTCGGCACACCTCTTATGGCGAATTCGGGTGGTCATTTTCCGGAAAAATATTTTGCCATATCTTCGGCAAGGGCGTTAGCGTGGTCAAAGGCTGGCGGGTGCAAGCTGTTCGGGTGGCGCTTCTCGGGCGTTTGCCGGCAATTTAGCGGCACAATATTTGCCCGAGCTCCAAGAGGTCGGGCAGCTTGTCTGCCAGACTGTATCCGGTATCGTCACACCCGATTGGGAAAAAGGGAACCAAACGAAACAATGCTTGCCGAAAGCGGCAAAGCGGATTCGAGTGACAAACGAAGCCATCGAGACAGACACCCATTTGTGATCCGAGACAAGATAGCGAAAACAACGGAGATAAAGATAATTTATGCTTCAGAGAAAGCCAACTTTTTTTGAAGAATTTGTCCAGCCTGCGCAAGGTCAGTTAGCTCTGAGACACGGGCTGCGTCATACATTATTTTGTTATACAACTGTGTAATAACACGTTATTACACCACTGAAAAAAGAAATGTATACATAGGGATGCAGGTTGATAATCGAATACGCATTACAATTCGCAACTTTCACAACCTATAGGGGGCGCACTGGTGCCTATCAAAATGGCTGTCATCCACGCATCATAGTAGCACGTAGTATCAATGCAGCAAGACGCATCGCTCTCCTGTTTGCTTGGATCGAGAGAGACTCCGACAAGGCAACTTAGTACAAGTAAGATTAGCAGGTCGCTCCTCTTTTTTTTTTTTATGACCTCAGTGTCGGTACAGGATAGCTCGCGCCATTATTGGCGAGATTTTGCAGATGGTGTTTCGGTAGAGCGATACTGATAGAGGGGCTGGTATTCACTGGACCCCGTATTTGAGGTCGATGTTAAGAGTGCATGCTCAGAACGCGCCTACATTACTAGACTGCTAAGACCGGCAATCTTGACGGCGCGGAAGGCACGTTGCAAAAGAACTGCGGAAGCTCGCCGTCAGCACGCCCTCAGTAGTCGCGCACACAGCTATGGCCGCCAGTGAATACTCCCTATATGGACATCGCACTGTAACTTCAAAGCGTGCTCTGAAGCGCACGCCCGAATGTTAGGGACTTGTAGTAGACCGTACGGTAGAGCTTCGCTCTGCGAGAGCTCGTGCCACCACCTCGAAGCTTGGATTGAGCACGCGCCCGCTAGGCCCGCTTTCCGCAGCGTACCCTAATACCGTGAGCGCGAAAACGGTTGGCCAAAAATCATGAGCCAAGCCACTCTGTGAAGGTGGATGACCAGCGAAGCTGTTTAGCACACGACAAAGAACCGCCCGAGGAGCCGGAGGAAACCAAACACGCGTAACCTGAACCGCCACCCGGCGGAAAGTAGACACGCGCGAAGGGCCACCACCCCGGGAAAGCGGAAGGAAGGGAAACTAGGCACGCAAGCGCTTGGAACGACGTGGACATGGCCGACGGGAATCGCACAGCGGCAATCTTTGAGAAATCTTTATTATAAGCCTGAGAGTCTACTAATCTTGAAAATGGTGCCTATTGATAATTAATCTACTGAAAATGCATATCCAAGTGATGAGACGTATAAGCTTTTGCGCATAGAAGGAAGTGATTTTACGTCAAATTCGGGACCTGAGATTTTGTTGACGCACACGAAGAATCTACGAAACCCTAGCCATAAACAGCTTCGCTGTAAAATGTCTAGTACGTTCTGTGCGTCGCCGCAGGCCTTCTGGAGAACTCCGTGCAGTCGATTTCTTTCACCGTCAACTAATCTCCGCAGACATGCACTCGTGTCTTAATTAGCCCGGATACTAGCGACTACCGCGGAATCTGTGGAACCTAATACTCAGAGCACGGAACTACGACCGCAAGTTCACTGATTTGGTTCACCGACAGTCACAATAAGATAGTATGAATCTATATAGGCAAACATTTAAGCTTGTCTCGATCATTGCGATAAACCAGGCGAGTTTAAAATGTGACGTGCGCGAATTATTCGTGCGACGTGATTTGTTATGCTTGATTGCGGAGGGTTATGAGTGACTTCCGATGCGTTGCACGCACAACACACTCATGTGCTCCCAGACAATTTCTCGGAACGATCGAGACGAGTTTGAATTTATCCATGACCCGTGACGTCGTGAGATAACGACGTCACAAGCCATTCGTGAGTCACGCTTAGTTCACCTGGCAGCGCTCCCGTCTGCCTCCCCCTCGTGGCGACGATCAAAGTTGTGAATCGCTCGGTCCCGGGTTCGATTCCCGCTGCGCCGCTTGGCAAATCTCGCTAATTACTATTAATTATGCCTAGTCACGATTTAACACGATTAATTAAGCCGATGTATGGCTTCTACATCCTTTGTATCCTTAGGCATTGACCGCTATGGACTATGTATGCTTAATCTTGGCCTAGCAGATCGCCACGAGACACGGCAGCCGAAAGTGAGAAAGTAGAGCGGCAGACAACGGATGAGAGGAGATGCATATAACGGGCGCCCCGCTGCGGCGAGACGCCGAAACACACTTCTGTCGAGCGATGGAATCCCCGCTCGTGCTCCTCGCGTTCTTCGCGCTACCGCTTCTTTTCTCGTCGTGTTTGAAAACCATGTTTCGGGTCCTCGCCGCTGCACAAGCTGTGCGCTGAATACCGGAAATGCTCTCTGCTACCAGATCCTCGCGCTCCAAATCTGAGACCGGGCACTCTATGGCTCCGTCGTCGAACTGTCAGGCTTTGTGAGTATAGAGGAGGCTATGGCTCGAAACACTCTCCTCCCCATCGCTGCCAAACAGCCTATCCGACGGGTGCTCTTGGTCAGAACCAGTCCCCGAGGGAGAATAAGTAAATACTTAATTTGAAAATCCCCCCCCCCCCCCAAAGGGGGAAAAAATGCTAAGCTGCTGTTACGGTAAAAAAAAAAAAATAACATAAAAAGCAACAACAAACACATTACAACAAGACCAGCGTTAAGAAACGTATCACCTCCGTGGAAATTGAATTCTCAAGAACCCGCGGCAGGAGCGCGCGGAAGAGCCGCTATGAGGGGGACCCCTATCGCTCAAAAAGTTTTCCTCGGGTGCGCATATAGCCTTCGGCTAAGCCTAAACCCGGAGCGGTCGAGGCAGCGAACCGAGATGCACATGGGGAGGAAAGAAAAAACGTTGCGGATCAACTACACACATACCGCCAAAAACGGGCAGCAGCAACGCAAAAAAAGAAAAAAAAGAAAAGAGATTGTTGAAGAACGAAGCGCTGCGTAACTTCGAGATATGCCAAGACCCCTCCGATGCCGTCAAATATCAACGCACAAACAAAAACAAAAAAGAAATAAAGAAAGAAAAGAGGATACAAGGGCAAACCGCGATGCGGACTCGTATCAACCGGAGCCAGACGGACGTCAAAACCACCGTTTTTTTCGTGGAATATGCGCCCCCCTGATACCGACGTCCGATAACAACACAGTGGGGAACGTTCGCTCGACGCGGTTAAAAAACAACGGAAAACTCTTTAACGTCAGAATTAAAACTGCGGTCGTTCGTCCGTTCCGGCAACTCAGGGTTTGATATGCGATGGTTACAGAACAGTGTTGTGAACATAGAGGACGGATGATTTCATCGTGTTCACCATGCGAACCAGGACCATTACCGCAATTCCTCATTACTACGATATTTTTATTGAACGTTACCTCTGTTCGGTTCCCCCCCCCCCCCCCCCCCCCCCCCGCACAGATGTTGGTATCAACCGATACATGAACAGTGACGCGAGTGGCCACTCCGATAGGACAAAGCGGCTCACTTGACTGTCAGCGCACCTAGCAGCTGCTGCGAAGCAGGTCTCGGTTCCCTGTTTAGGCGCTTCCGTTCACTACAGTTCACTACATGGCTAAAGACATAGATGGCTGCTATCTGAACCGGTGGATAACTAATATCATTAATTTCGTTCGTATCAGGCGGTAATTTGCGCCACCTAGTCTGCCGTGACTAACGAGAATTTTGAATTTAGGCAGGAACCGACCGCTTAAATGCACGCGCAAATTATGAATTCCAGAGCAGATCATGCGCAATATGCAAAATGAAAACCGCCGCACTCAACAGAGAAAAGAGGCGGACAACCGAACGAGAGAATCGAGTAATGCGCAAATATCGTGACCACAAATCGTAGTTTAACGCCCCTGCACGCGCCAAAACCATTTCTCTTAGGCGAGCAAAAGCCCTTTCTCGAGAAAACGTCTGCGCACGGGCACGCATGCCAGGGCAAGCGCGTCAAAAAATGACGAAGCGAAGAGGACTGAGATCGGACTGAGGCGTATAGCAACTAAAATTGTTACCAGCACACAGAAGTTACAGAAATTCCGACGATTGGTGTGACGAGAGCTCTCAGTATGTTATGCGCCAATGCGGCGAGCTGGGCGGTATGATTTTCGCCAGGTAGGTGCGCTCCATAGACACTTAGGAACACTCATGCTCCTCGCTTGAAGCCATGGCAACGTAAGCCGACTACCAGCTATACTATAGTCGGTTGCAAGCTAAGAAAAAACCGGAAATGCCTCTCAGAGGAAAATGTAATCCTACGCCGAGAAACGCCAGCCAATCGTTTTCATGACGTCACGATTCCGTGGACCAATCGCGATCCTTTTGAGAAAAAAAAAGCTCAACATGGCTGCTGGCCTTAGCAACACGACGCTAGTTTCTCGTGACAATTATTCTGCTTTTTTGCACCGTGTTTTACGGGCCCGAGGTTACGCCACGAAATCTTAATGGTATCGGCTTGCGTTTGCAGCAGTTTTTGCGCGACAACGTGGGAATCCAGCGACGCTATCGCCAACGAAAATTTCGAAGCGGGCGCGAGGCTTAGCACTGCTGAGAGGTGAGAACACTGATCTCTATTTTAGTAGGCTGGATAGCGGATCGGGAGCCCGTCGGTGTCGCCACCGGCGGCCATTGCTTGACACCAGGCAATACACGCAAGTCTATGGGAGAAACGCACAAAAGTAAGAATATTGAAGCATGTACGCTGTGCTCGGAGGCGAGTATTTTATGGTGTGCTGCGATCCTTATGTCGGGTGTTTCGAGATCGAATCGGTATTTGTCAAACGTCCGGTCGCCGAATAAAAAAATCAAACGTACCGGAGCACCTACGGCTGAGCTGGCAAGCTTGCTCTCGTAGTGGAGTAAACAAAGGAATTTGCCGTCAATAAGACCGTCCTTAGGGAAGCCCAGAAGTTGATGAATGACAAAGAAGTTCCATCTCGACAGCGGCTTTCCGGGAGTGAGCGAATTCCGCGTAGCAAAGCCTTCGAGCTTGTCGTCTGCTAAACCGGCTAAACCCAACTCAACGAAACCGCCACCGACTCCGCGGTAACTCTAAGTAACTCTCGCCTCATTAAGGTGCACTACAGCGGAGTCACTCTCGACCACAAAATATTTATTTATAAGAACTGCGAGGGCTGTCAGTTTTAATGTTTGTACGCAAGCTATTTGACGGGCTTATCGAAAAGCATCCAAAAAGTTTCAGTGCGGACAACAGCTTAGAAACAGGCGAAAACGGCACTTTTTCTCGTTCTTCCCATAGAGTCGCATGCATTGGCTGGTGTCAATCAATGGCCGCCGGTGGCGACACTCGGCCCCAGCTGCCGAGGCCGCGGTCCGCGATCCAGCCTACTACAATAGAGATCAGTGGGTGAGAAGCTACGCCGGACGTCGTCTGCTTCGTTGGATTTCTGTCGCCTCTGCCCCACGTTGCTACTCAACATAGTACCGGCACCGCTGCTTCAATTCGCTGTGGTTTCCGCGGGGTGAGCTGAGATTGCCGTGCTTATCAGTCGCAGGTGAGATCTGTATACCGGGAGTCCCAGCGCGGTGTTCCGTCGTAGAATGGACCGCATAAATCAGTCTGTGAACGGAGCGCGATAAAACTTTCCACGGAGGTGTATTTAGACGGTGCGTTTATCATACTAAATTTTGATGAGCCTAGGTTTCCTAAACGAAAAGCGAGAAACGAAATGCCGTAAATCCATGCAGACTGGGACGCGGTCCGCGTCCCAGTCTGTCTGCCCATAGAGATTTACGGCTTTTCTTTTCTCGCTTTTCGTTTAGGAAACCTAGGCATGAAATGTTGGTATGATAAATGTCCACGAAGGTGTATCCAAATACACCTTCGTGAAAGGTTTCATCAGGCTCCGTTCACCGACCGATCTATGCGGTCCATTCTACGACGGAACAGCGCGCTGGGACACCCTGTATATATACCTTGCGTGAGATGAGCATAAAAACTTCCAGCACTGAGTTGCTTCACCAGACGTCGTCCGCACTATTGGTGGTGCTACACCAAACAAATAAACATTGCGAAAATGGGTTTGTCAGCGGTATTCATTTATATGACAAGCCTGCCGTTTTCAGTTTTCGTCGTGATCAGTCGTAAGGTAACATGATTGCCATAGCACGTTCCGTCGGAATAGCGACCTGATAAAGCCAGTGATATTTGAGACTCAAACCTTTCCCTGGTGTCATTTTGGTTATCACCGTGCAGGAGACGTTGGTCAGTGTGCGAGATATTTCAAACCCTGACTTGCACCCCTAAATCATGGGCCCCTGGGGTCAACCAACTTGAGACACTGCAACACTACCAAAAAGACAAACAACACTGCTGCTATGACCTCGACTGTGAAAACCAGAGCACCTTAACACCAAAGAATACCGTTCATTCCAAGCAAAAACAGTTCCAGATGCAAGTCAGGCACCGTATTTACTCGAAAATAAGTCAACCCCTATATAATGAACCCCCATAAAAAAAAGAGAAGATAATACGAATATAAGTGGACGTGTATAATAAGACAACAGTACAGGAGCAGCAGCAACTGGAGAACGACACGGCCAGAGAAACAGCTTAAAAATAATGATAGCAGGTCGAAGAAGGTTCGCAAAAGAAGAACAAAATGTGACGGAACTAACGAATCGACCCTCGCAGTCATGATAATGTTTTGTACTTCGCTTCTCTTTTCTGCAAGGTGGAGTCACTGTGCATGCCACTGCTGTTAGACGTACAGCGCAGATGTAGTGATGGGCGCAAGGGCAGCCCATGATCTTTGATGACGATTACAAGTCGACATGCTTTGGTCACGTTGATCTGGGTCCCCCTCAGTCTTCGGTTGAAGTTGTTGAAGGTGTTGTTGTTGAAGGTGAAGTTGTTGAAGTTGAAGGTGTAGGCTTCACACTTCCTCGAGCGGCTCCACACCAGACAGGTCGCTCTCAGATGTGTCGTCTTCACCCAGTTCGATGACGATCGGCTGTACATGGGCACTTGTAGCACCGCCTTGTCTGTAGCCTTCCTCCACTCCAACGACATGCCTCACAGCATTGCGCCAGTTGTCAGCCGTGACCTTTTCGGCTTCTTCCTTGAGCAGCCTTTCAACGTCGCTGATCTTGAACGTTGTGTTCCTGGCTGCAACGCCGTTCTTGATTTGTGCCCAGATGAGTTCAATGGGGTTGAACTCACAGTGGTAGGGTGGAAGTCTCACTACCGTACAACCAGCCTTCTCTGCAGCAGTATCGACGCGATACTTCAAATACAGTGGCTTGACCGACGCCACGATGTCAAGGAGCTGCTTCTTCTGCATCTTGGCATCCCACGAGATGTCCTTTGACGTGAGCCACTGCTGGATCACCTCCTTCCGGGAACCCGTCGTTGGCACTGCTTCCAACCGCCGAGAATGGTAGGAAGCATTGTCCATTACGATGACACTCCCTGTCGGCAGCATCTGAAGAACAGCTTCGAACCACGTCTCAAATCGTGTGCCGTTCATCTCCTCGTGGTAGTCACCGGTCTTTACTCCGCGGAAGACGTCCAGGCACCCAGCGACGAAGCCGTCCTCGCTGCCGATGTGCGTGACGATGAGGCGCTGGCCCTTCCCCGATGGCTGCTTCAGGCCCGTCGTCAGACCCCTCATGAAGGCGTCGTGGGACGAGGTCACGGTGCAGTCCACCCATACCGTCGGGACAGTGTGCCCTGCCGTCACCCACGTTTCGTCGAGGTAGAAGATCTGCCGACCCTCTTGCCTGTGACGTGCAATGTCCCGCAAGTACCTCTCTTGCCACGTGATGATCTCGTCTCGCTCGATCATGCGCGAGTTTCGACCAGTCTTCTTTCGCTCGAAGCCAATGTCGTGCAGAAGGCGAAGCACAGTCCATTTCTGCAGCGAAGGGAGCTCAGGGCTTGCACAGAACTCAGCCATTATCTTTGCGACGGTCGGGATCTCGTTCTGGCGAAAAAAACGGTGCACACAAGATCTCATTGCACACAGCACAAAGTCGCCGTACTTCACGCTGCGCCGTTGCTTGCCTGAACTCGCAGGTCGCTTTCGAGAGGGTGTCGCAACCTGTCCGTCATTCTCCTTTGCCTCCTTCCTGATCTCGTGGACGCTGGACACGCCGACACCAAGCAACCGGCTGACAGTTTTACAGACCTTGTTGACTGTCAACTCTGGCTCGGTATGTCGCGTCCGAACGTAGGCGTTCAGGATCAGCTCCCGCTGGCCGCTGTTCAAAACCCGACCTCGCTTGTGCTTCTTGAAGAACCGCTTTGGTGTCGCCGGTAAGGCAGCACCAGGCTGTTTCGTCCAAGAAGAATCAGGGGAATCGCTTTCCGATGTCACCTCAGTGGGATCCATGACGGAAGACAAAGAGCGGGGCGCGGTGGTGGTGTCGATGACTTGGGAGGGTGCCGATTTGTCAAAACCCGAAAAGTATAGACGATTGCAAACAGGGCATCTGGCGGCCGCCATGCTCTTCCTCGTGTGAGCAAGCACGTGGAATTCCAGGCCTGCCAAGGCTATCTTCACGTGCATGCTGCACGTGCTTGCACGGATGGGGCACCAGCCGGGACGCCATGCTTGCAAACGTCTATAATTATTCTTGTTTTCTATTCATCCAACAAAATAAAGGCACACATTTCGTGCGCAAAGTCCACAAAATTAAGTAAATCACTAAATATTTATTATTTGCAGGAACTATAAGTGCTTCGCTTTCCCTCAATCGAAGGCGCTGGAAGACGGTATGTTAGACAGTATCTTGGACAGAAAATGAATTGGGAAGACGGTACATTGGACATGACTTTCTTTCTTTACTAAACAGCTATTTCGTTGACAAAAACGTATTCTAACTTATTTAAACGTCCTGAATGAATTAAATAAATATTGTAGTAGTTTAAGACACGTTTACTGGAGGAAGAAAAAGCAACGTTGCTAGCGAACTACTTTCTCGACGGCGGAGGCACTTCAGATGGGCGCAATGCGCTTGTGGGTGGAGCTAAAAGATTGTTCTTAGGTTGCATCCGACTATATCTGTGAAATTTCTCAATAGCCCCGTGCGCGACCGAAAGCGTCGCTGTGGTCGGCCTTCCACGATTGGCCGAACGCTGACTATGACGTCGGAAAGGGGATTTTCATCGACGGAAATAAGAGGAATGAAAGAACTTTAATTTTTACGGTGTTGGCAGTGTTCCTTTGAGAGCGCAATGATTTCAAGCTTCCACCATGCTATAGTCGGTTGCAAGCTAAGAAAAAACCGGAAATGCCTCTCAGAGGAAAATGTAATCCTACGCCGAGAAACGCCAGCCAATCGTTTTCATGACGTCACGATTCCGTGGACCAATCGCGATCCTTTTGAAAAAAAAAAAAAAAAGCTCAACATGGCTGCTGGCCTTAGCAAAGCGACGCTAGTTTCTCGTGACAATTATTCTGCTTTTTTGCATCGTGTTTTACGTGCCCGAGGTTACGCCACGAAATCTTAATGGTATCGGCTTGCGTTTGCAGAAGTTTTTGCGCGACAACGTGAGAATCCAGCGACGCTATCGCCAACGAAAATTTCGAAGCGGGCGCGAGGCTTAGCACTGCTGAGAGGTGAGAAGCTACGCCGGACGTCGTCTGCTTCGTTGGATTTCTGTCGCCTCTGCCCCACGTTGCTACTCAACATAGTACCGGCACCGCTGCTTCAATTCGCTGTGGTTTCCGCGGGGTGAGCTGAGATTGCCGTGCACCTCAGTGGGATCCATGACGGAAGACAAAGAGAGCGGGGCGTAGGGTGCCTACATGTCTGTCTGTCTCAGGGTGAAGACATCCATTGTTGCACTGAATGTTCAGCGCGTGACGCTCTCGCGCACTCGTTGCGTGACCTGGGCGCTAAAATGGCGTCTATGCATTAGCCAAAGCTACGCGCTCGAGCCGATTGACACCGCATTGCGCGTACTTCAAAATGCATAAAAAAACGATTGGGCGTAAAAATGGCTGAGATGTCACCACTCAAGCAAAAGCGCGCGTGTGTATGAAGGCACTCTAGCGGGGCGCGGTGGTGGTGTCGATGACTTGGGAGGGTGCCGATTTGTCAAAACCCGAAAAGTATAATTATTCTTGTTTTCTATTCATCCAACAAAATAAAGGCACACATTTCGTGCGCAAAGCCCACAAAACTAAGTAAATCACTAAATATTTATTATTTGCAGGAACTATAAGTGCTTCGCTTTCCCTCAATCGAAGGCGCTGGAAGACGGTATGTTAGACAGTATCTTGGACAGAAAATGAATTGGGAAGACGGTACATTGGCACTGCTTCCAACCGCCGAGAATGGTAGGAAGCATTGTCCATTACGATGACACTCCCTGTCGGCAGCATCTGAAGAACAGCTTCGAACCACGTCTCAAATCGTGTGCCGTTCATCTCCTCGTGGTAGTCACCGGTCTTTACTCCGCGGAAGACGTCCAGGCACCCAGCGACGAAGCCGTCCTCGCTGCCGATGTGCGTGACGATGAGGCGCTGGCCCTTCCCCGATGGCTGCTTCAGGCCCGTCGTCAGACCCCTCATGAAGGCGTCGTGGGACGAGGTCACGGTGCAGTCCACCCATACCGTCGGGACAGTGTGCCCTGCCGTCACCCACGTTTCGTCGAGGTAGAAGATCTGCCGACCCTCTTGCCTGTGACGTGCAATGTCCCGCAAGTACCTCTCTTGCCACGTGATGATCTCGTCTCGCTCGATCATGCGCGAGTTTCGACCAGTCTTCTTTCGCTCGAAGCCAATGTCGTGCAGAAGGCGAAGCACAGTCCATTTCTGCAGCGAAGGGAGCTCAGGGCTTGCACAGAACTCAGCCATTATCTTTGCGACGGTCGGGATCTCGTTCTGGCGAAAAAAACGGTGCACACAAGATCTCATTGCACACAGCACAAAGTCGCCGTACTTCACGCTGCGCCGTTGCTTGCCTGAACTCGCAGGTCGCTTTCGAGAGGGTGTCGCAACCTGTCCGTCATTCTCCTTTGCCTCCTTCCTGATCTCGTGGACGCTGGACACGCCGACACCAAGCAACCGGCTGACAGTTTTACAGACCTTGTTGACTGTCAACTCTGGCTCGGTATGTCGCGTCCGAACGTAGGCGTTCAGGATCAGCTCCCGCTGGCCGCTGTTCAAAACCCGACCTCGCTTGTGCTTCTTGAAGAACCGCTTTGGTGTCGCCGGTAAGGCAGCACCAGGCTGTTTCGTCCAAGAAGAATCAGGGGAATCGCTTTCCGATGTCACCTCAGTGGGATCCATGACGGAAGACAAAGAGCGGGGCGCGGTGGTGGTGTCGATGACTTGGGAGGGTGCCGATTTGTCAAAACCCGAAAAGTATAGACGATTGCAAACAGGGCATCTGGCGGCCGCCATGCTCTTCCTCGTGTGAGCAAGCACGTGGAATTCCAGGCCTGCCAAGGCTATCTTCACGTGCATGCTGCACGTGCTTGCACGGATGGGGCACCAGCCGGGACGCCATGCTTGCAAACGTCTATAATTATTCTTGTTTTCTATTCATCCAACAAAATAAAGGCACACATTTCGTGCGCAAAGTCCACAAAATTAAGTAAATCACTAAATATTTATTATTTGCAGGAACTATAAGTGCTTCGCTTTCCCTCAATCGAAGGCGCTGGAAGACGGTATGTTAGACAGTATCTTGGACAGAAAATGAATTGGGAAGACGGTACATTGGACATGACTTTCTTTCTTTACTAAACAGCTATTTCGTTGACAAAAACGTATTCTAACTTATTTAAACGTCCTGAATGAATTAAATAAATATTGTAGTAGTTTAAGACACGTTTACTGGAGGAAGAAAAAGCAACGTTGCTAGCGAACTACTTTCTCGACGGCGGAGGCACTTCAGATGGGCGCAATGCGCTTGTGGGTGGAGCTAAAAGATTGTTCTTAGGTTGCATCCGACTATAGACCTCCGCCGTTGCCACGGCAACCCCAAGCGAGATGGAGGTGATATCACGCCGGCGCGGGAAAGAACCGGTTTCTTTCCCCACTCGCCGTGTTGCTCGCCGACGACGCCGCCAAGTTTTCCGAGGGAGGGTACAAATCTAGGAAGCAACATCACACCGAACTCTGATTTCTGGTATTTCAGAAAGAGGGGCCGTAGGGCGCTCGCAATTGCGTTAAAAAGCATGTTTTACGATTGCCGTTATTAAATGTTATAGAAATGTCACCTACAAAGCTTCTAAAATTCCTGATTTTTGACGTCACCGATCAAAAGAAGCGAGGAGGTGAGCGCGGGAAATTTAAACGCCAAAAATAAAAAGGCGCACGCGCGCGCGGGGAAATTCTTTTTCGCGATGCGGTTTTTTTTGCGTGTCTGTGACTACAACTTGCATCGTTTTAGACAATAAAAAAAATACGACCTTTGGGTTGTCAGTGCCCCTTTAATACTCCCGTAAGACGACCGACTCCCTCTCCTACGTTGATTAGCACAGCAGCAGGATATTTGACATCGACAAGCTCCGAAGGCCTGCTGAAACGGAGCAATCGGAAGTCTCTTAGGTAACCAGAAAAAGCTTGTGCATGTAAAAAAAGAGGACAAAAAAAAAAGGGTCTCCAGTTGCCGACCGGATGAGACTGGCGAAGCCAGAGTACGGCGGAACGCGTCTCGTGAATCTCGAGCGTGCACGCCTAGCGAAAGCACGGCGAAAGGCACCAAGCGCGTGTGGGGGGCCGGGCATTTGAAAGAGACGCGCCTGGCCCTTCTCATTCTGCAGCGACCATTTGCGACGTGCACGACCAGAAGCGTCGCTGCGATCGACCATCCACTAGAGTGCCTTCATACACACGCGCGCTTTTGCTTGAGTGGTGACATCTCAGCCATTTTCACGCCCAATCGTTTTTTTATGCATTTGAAGTGCGTGCAATACGGTGTTACTCAGCTCGAGCACGCAGCTTTGCTAATGCATAGACGCCATTTTATCGCCCAAGTCACGCAATGAGTGCGCGAGAGTGTCACGCGATGGCACATCCAGTGCAACAATGGATGTCTTCACCCTGAGACAGACAGACATGTAGGCACCCTACCATCCACGATTGGTCAGACACTCGCAATGACCTCTCGAGTAAGATCATTTCTGCTCTCGTCGACGGGAATAAGAGCCATGTCAGACTGTCACCCCTCACGGTGTTGATTGAGAAAGCGTAATTGCTAGACTTCCATCGCGCTTTTTACGCATGAATCGAACTTGCCGCTCGCTGCTAATAATCTCCCTCGTGACGGACAGGGATAGGAACAATAAAGCGGATTTCACATGCAGCGATTCCGCGGCCGAAATCACTGCCGCTGGCGGGCGGCGGCACAGATCGCGGTTTCATTTCACATGAGCGTTTTCTGCACTTATCTCTACTGCAGTAGGCTGGATCGCGGACCGCGGCCTCGGCAGCTGGGGCCGAGTGTCGCCACCGGTGGCCATTGATTGACACCACTTAATGCATCGGACTCTATGGAAAAAACGAGAAAAAGTGCGGTTTCCCCCGTTTCTAAGCTGTTGTCGGCACTGAAACTTTTTGGCTGCTTTTCGATAAGCCCGTCAAATAGCTTACGTACAAGCATTAAAACTGACAGCCCTCACAGTTTTTATAAATAAAGGTTTTGTGGTAGAGAGTGACTCCGCTGGGCGAAAAATGTAATGCAGCTCAATGAGACGAGAGTTACCTAGAGTTTCCGCGGAGTCGCTGGCGGTTTCGACAAGTTGGGTTAAGCAGACAACAAGCTTGACGGCTTTGCTACGCGGAATTCGCTCACCCCCGGAAAGCCGTTGTCAACATGGAGCTTTTTCGACATTCATCAACTTCTGGGCTTCCCCAAGGACGGTCTTATTGACGGCAGGTTCCTTTGTTTACTTCACTACGAGAGAAAGTTTGCCGGCTCAGCCGTAGGTGATTCGAATGCCATTTTTTTTTAATTGGCATTCGAACGCTTCACAAATCTTGATTCGACCTCCAAACACCCGATATAATGCTCGCATCACATCATAACATACTCGCCTTCAAGCACTGCATACAAGGTTCAATATTCCTACATTTGTGTGTTTCTCCCATAGACTTGCATATATTGCCTGGTGTCAATTAATGGACGCCGGTGGTGCCACCGGCCGGCTCGCGACCCGCGCCTACTTCAATAGAGATTAGAAGCGCTAAATATCGCTTCTAAAGAATCCTGGGAGACCCTGCTGCGCAGTTCGGACCCTGAGCTCCAGCTCCGCCTCGTCCGACTGGCTGAAGAGGCCGCCGGGACACAAGACCTCCTGGGGTGCTATGTTGCGCTTTTTGGACTCCCAGGAGACTTGGAAGAGGGAAGTGACGTCAACGACTAGAGAAACGCAGATTGGATGTTGACAGAAAAAAACAAAATCAACATCCAATCTGCATTTGCTGCGTTGTTGACGTCACTTCCCTCTCCCTAGTCTCCTGGGAGTCCAAAAAGCGCAACATAGCCCCCCAGGCCAGCATCTAAAGCGGTGCCTCCTGCCTCCCCGGCCTGGTGCCGAGGGGGGAGGCAGAATGCCAATGGACCTTTTGTAGAAATACGCGGTGCGCATGCGCGGAGTATTTCATGCGCCTGGGTTCGAGAGTATCTAGTTCCAAACAATCCGCCATCTTGCATTTCTCGCCTTTGAGCGGTTTCGTTGTGTCGACCTCGGGGCGGAAGATTACGCACGATGGGGACAAAGGTGAGCTTGGGGGAGCCGTATCTAGGTCACATCGCCTCAATGGGTGAACAGGATGTAGCTGACGTTTTGGGTGTGGAACGGGTGGGAGAGGCCTTGGGCGCGCGTTGTTTTCCAGTCACCTAGTCTCGAACCGATTCGCGTGTCTAGGTGGCAGCACATATTCGCCAAGAGGTCCATTCTGTCGGACAATAAATGTTCTTTCGCAATCAGTACGCTTCGGACTGTTGCGAAAAATGTCGTTAACTATCTGACACAATTGTTTAACATGCACAAAATAAAAAAAACAAGTTTGTTACACGATTTTTATAGATTATGAATATTCTATCCTAACGTCCTCAGGATTTGGCATGCCAATTCTGAAAACTGCTAATATGATAATTTATTAAAAATAAAAATAGCCACACACTGTGACTCTTGTTTTGAAAGCAAAAAGGAGTGAGCGAGCAAGCAACTTAAAAGATGCTTGCCGTGCAAGGGTTCACGGAACAAGAGTTCTTTGCAAAACTGCATCATTAGCCCGACACCTTTGTTTAGCAGCATATTAATAAATGTCTGATCATGAGTACATGCATTTATCTTCTGACTTATTAAGAGACGACAAAATATTTTCGAGCTTGTATGCCATAATTATCAAAGTTGCAATTCAATTGTGAATGGTAAATTACTCTTCCAGGTACTGACTAATCCCATTACATTAAGATCCCAGAGCACTTCCAGTGATGTGATTGGCCTAAGACATTTTGGAGCACCTTTCGGAGCAGGCAAAACAGTGTTTTGGAGCAGCAAAAGTGGCCTTTGGAGCAGCCAATACAATGTTTTGGAGCAGCGAAAGTGGCTTTTGGAGCAGCCAAAACAGTGTTTCGGAGCACCAAAAGTTGTTTTTGGAGCAGATACTCTTAGAAAAATAAATATATTTGTTTTAGGTGCTGGACAAACGAAGGGCACTATGCTCGCCGAAATAAACGAATTATGTTCAAGTTCGACCACCTAGGAGTCTTTCAAGGTGTAACTGAAGTGTCAATGACATGACACATTTTGCAATGCTTCAGTTAATTATACATATATATGTACCCACTATAGATAACTTCACATATTAAAATTTATTTGAAAATGACCAGCTAAGTAGTAATCATCACAGCATTAGGTTGACTAGTGATATAATATAATAAATGGAAGAAGTCTCCGACTGATGAAACACATAGCTACTGCAGTGCAATGCGAAATTGCACACAAGAAAAAGGTGCATTACAATTAGCGGGTATTTTTTGCTTTTCGAAACTTCCTGCAAAGCTGCTGCAAGCTTCGCTTTGGCTTAGGCTAGTAATGAATGTCAACTTTCAATGTCTCCAAAGAGCAGGGATTTCCCTAGACCCCCCCTAGTTTTCCTGGACACCCCCCTTGAATCTAAAAAAGAAAAAAAAAGGAAAAAAGAAAATTCTTTTTTTAGATTAAGTAGAAAACACCACCTCTCAGGTGTATATATAGAGAAAGGGAAACATACATTACGGGTATGAGCATTTGGTTAATAGACGTCTGTAATTTAGCTAGTGGACTAAAAAAGAAACAGTTTTATATTTTATCTAGCCTCGCCTCGCATCGCCTCGCCTCCGCCTCCCTCCCTCCCTCCCCCCCCCCCCCCCCCCCCCCCGAGCCATTGGGACACCCCCCCTTGATTAGAATCCTGGGGAGACCCCTGCCAAAGAGACATTGAGACATCCCACAAGTGTACAGTGCTGTAGGCGTTGCCGAGCAATTTTGAAAAACCACTAGCCGCCGTTTTACTGGTTCCCGACGTGCCAGATTTTCGTCAAAAGTAAACGTAAAACAGTAGATTGCAAGCGTCCCGGCTGGTGCCTCTGTCGTGCAATCATGTTCGCTTGCACGTGAGGGCAACTTCGGCAGGCTTGCAGCTGCATGTGCTTCGTCGCGCGAGCGGAGACGGCTGTTCGATCGAAACCGAAACCATGCCTCTCCGCTCTGTCGCCAACTGGTTTCCAAAATGTATGCAAAATGTAACTGCCCAGCACGCGACAATAAACAGTCCGGCGGCGCGTGCGTGCAAGGCCGGCAGGTGAGATACAAGCTAAACATACTGAAAAAAAGAATGTGAGCTCATCGATGCATGACATCGCGAGTCAGGGTCAAAACGTTCTTGGAGCGCTTTGTGCAGCGACTGAACTCGAGACAACAAGCACGCTGTTCGAGTTCAGCGTGGAGACATTGCCTTCTTTGCTTTAGCTCACTTCTCTTCATCAACTTTCTTTCGCGACATATTTTCAGTTACCGGGGTCCATCTCGAAAGAAAGCCTACCAAGAGAAACCTAGGTAATCAATACTTCCACACAGCAGTCTTTGAGTTAAAAAGGGATTTTTGTAGTAGCGTATGTTTTAAACAAGAACAGGAATGTTGATGAACATGCGGTGATCCTTATGTTTCAGTTTAGGAAGCTCCATATCTGTAGCAACATGCGGACTGGCAGGCAGAGATCAAACAGTTTTCTTACGGCTGTTGCTTTCAGAAGCGAGTGCTTCAGCTCAAAAAGTAACTTCCCACCGCTCAAAACGCGAGATCAGATTCACGAGACGACGAGAGCGCGAAAGAAGAGACGGCAGGAAAAGCTATGCGAGACCGGATGTACGATTGATGTAACTAAAGCAAGGGCGCAAGCGAGCTGGTTCAATACTGACATTGGAGTTTTGCGCCTGTCCTACGTCCCCTTCTTTTCCCCGGCTCCAGGGTTACAATAACACGATTGATGAAGGGTACTTTGTGTCGGGCGGTCGCTTGCGCCACCTAGCTCACGCTTGCTGAATTACGGTACTCATTTTAGTTTCGGTTTTGAAAGACGACCAAAACTGGTCCTTTGGCGCAGGCTTGGCGCAGGTTACCCCTATTTGGCAAAATGTAGCAGGATGTAGCAGGGTTAGCCCCTTGGCGCAGTTTCGGCACAATTGGCGCAGCAATCACATCACTGCACTTCTGCCTGCAGCGCGTGATGTAGTTAGCGTATGAACACAAAGACGGGGGCAACAATGTCCACATAAAGAAAGTGCTCGGACAAACTGGCGTCCTTTTCACTTCCGGTGCCATTACATTATAGAACCACGGCATCCCAGCTAATTTATTGCACCAAATGTTTTCTTTGGTCTGGTGGGAAAGCTTGTCTCTAAGTGTTCATAATTTCACCGATTCTTTAATAAAATAAACTAGGCAACCAATGTTTTTTTTTTTCTTTTAAGTACTGGATTGCCGGAACTTTTTCTTCAAAGTAGATGACCAGTAACACATTTCCATATATTCAATTCACAGTTCATTATTAATGTTAAATTGCAAATTAGCTAGCATTCAATATGCTAAATGTTACACTCCGACATATAATGCCCGCAGGCGGAATTAGTGTGCATACTGTAATAAAAACTTTCCGATAATTAATTGGCATCGACAGAGCCCAAAACCAACGATGCATGGGCATGCTTGTTCATGAAACAAAATTTGTCGCCAAAAAGTATACCTACTTGAAAGTCTCTTTGCGTGTCGTGTTGCCTGGCTCATTTTCCTAGATAGTACTTCGGCGAAATATTTCCTGCAAGTACATAATCAAGTGCGACGTGGTCGTCAAAGTGACAATGAAAAGAATGAGCTCAAAGCACCAGCCGCATTCGTCGAAGCACGGTTCCTGCAGACGTGAAGAGTGACTTTCCCGCATAACTTTGAATTTCAAGATGGATGAATGAACAACTGTGCTCCCATTGGAGCTTATGTACAAGAAACCTAACCCACACTAACATCATTACACCCTGACAGTGATATGCCATACTTGTGCTTCCCGTGAAAACAAATATGGCCGTGCGAAATAATAGTGTGAAAGGTATGTGCTCAGCAGCATAACAAAATTTGTATAACACAACACACACACACACACACACACACACACACACACACACACACACACACACACACACACGCACGCACGCACGCACGCACGCACGCACGCACGCACGCACGCACGCACGCACGCAACGCACGCACGCACGCACGCACGCACGCACGCACGCACGCACGCACGCACGCACGCACGCACGCACGCACGCACGCACGCACGCACGCACGCACGCACGCACGCACGCACGCACGCACAACGCACGCACGCACGCACGCACGCACGCACGCACGCACGCACGCACGCACGCACGCACGCACGCACGCACGCACGCACGCACGCACGCACGCACGCACGCACGCACGCACGCACGCACGCACGCACGCACGCACGCACGCACGCACGCACGCACGCACGCACGCACGCACGCACGCACGCACGCACGCACGCACGCACGCACGCACGCACGCACGCACGCACGCACGCACGCACGCACGCACGCACGCACGCACGCACGCACAAACAAACAAACAAACAAACAAACAAACTCTGGAAAAAGCGACTCGACAGAAAAAAAAGTTTCCGAGACGGTCATAGATACCTAGGGGACGAACGGCAAGAAGTTGGGGGAGGAACCGCGAATCTTTTTTTTTTAAATATATATTATTTATTTGTTTTTCGCAACCACTCGCGCCTTGCTATGTGGTAACCGGCGCACGCGCCCACGGCTCTGTCTGGAGATGATAGAAAGAGGCAGTTTGAGTCAGAGAGAAAAGTCAGCTAGGAGACGACCCTTCGGGAGGGGAGGTTCCCCGTGCCCTCCCCATCTTCCTCGTTAAAAAGAGAAAACGAAAGCATGAAACGACGCGCGCACGCGAACCACCCGTAGAGAATGTAACGCCCCGGACACGAAAAGCAACACCCCCAAAAAAAACACAAAAAACAACAACAATAACAACCGAGTGTTTAGCTACAGTGAAGATCACTGGGTTATCGTTACTCCGATCTAAGACAATAATAATAATACATAAAAAGAGCAAATAGAAACTCGTGATTCAACTGGGGATGTAACCATTCAAGGACGGTACCTGGCAAGGAATTCACTGGCTGGAGCCACGCGAAACGCCAGAGTTCCTCCGGCGAAGTTAAAGAGGGCCCTGCCGCCTGGCTGGTCCAGGGAGGGGATGGGCTTTCACAACTGAAGCTATACTGACCGAGCAACCGAAACGCTCACAATTAGTATAGACCAGTGTCCGAAATCCTAGCAGCCCCCGGCGATAAAAATGGGAAATAATCTCAAAAAGCAGGGTCTCGTGAAGAGAAAAGATGCGAATAAAACAAGATTTTTGTTTTTTACAGCACTCTGGGCATGTGTGTTGTTCTTGGAGCTTCGTGATTATGCATTTTTGACGTTCTTGCACTCTGATATGTGCGAAAATTTAAAAAAAAAAAAAAAAAAAAAAACGAAATAGAACGCAGTTTTGCAAAAAGCGCAGCCCCCCTTCCCCCCCCCCCCCCCTTTTACTGTGTCATGGCGTCAGGATAAACAAATATGGCGACGCCCATGGAACACTTTTTCCACAAGGGCGCAGCCATCTTTTAATGTGGCCGCTTCTGGTATACGTTAAAATATCGCTTTGACATCTCCACGCTGCTGGAAAGTGTTGACGAAAAATGCGCGATCGTCACATATTATTGTTTTGTCCCACCTCTATTTTTTTCTTTTTTTTTTTTCTCGCATATTCGAGGTTGAAATGTTTTATTATTTTTTTTCGTCCCGCATACCAGATACGGAACCCACGTGAGTGAGAGCGAAATGAAATGGAAAAGTCCGTAAACTAGGGCTGGGCAATTGATCGATTAACCTACCGATTAATCGATTAATGCTTTAATCGCGATTAATTTGTTTAACCGGTTAATCGGTAAAATTTTGACGAACCAAAATTAAATAAAAATGAAATGATTTCACTATGCAGAGATGGACGAGCACACCTACATGAAGTGAAACATTTAAATGAAAACTTAAGGTAAACTGTAAGGGTGAGATTCGTAACTTCAGACATGTGCAGAAGGTTACACGTGTCCCAGTGACTTCAACGCTGTGCGAGTGTCCGTTTAGCGCAGCAGAGACTACTGTGAGCAATCAAAGGAAGTCGCCCTTCTCGGAGAATATCAACGAACATTTTTTGCCTCATGGAGCTGAAGTAATAATGTGTGAGTGTGAGTGTTTTTAACTGTTCTCAACTGTATATCGAAACTGATTCATAATTAAAATTATTGCGTTGTTTAACAAATATTCAGCAAAAAATATAGATGCAATTTTTATTTTTAATCAATATTATTATGCATAGAAATGAACGAGACCGATTAATCGATTAATTAATCGATTAAAGGGTGGCGATTAATCGGGTTAAAATTTTTAATCGACGCCCAGCCCTACCGTAAACGGAGCCTGGATCGTGTCTCCGACTGGTGCGTTTACCGCGTCCAAAGAAAGTGGTTGCTCGATATCCGCCTGATGACGTCATAAAAGTGCCACGCTGTCGCCGGCTGCGATCCTGGCGGCGTAACCAGCAGCGGTGGTGAAAGTGGCAGACGCCCGATCTGCCGCAGGTCGCTTTCCAGTGGACAGACCACGCAAGCTTCCGCAGCCGGGAGTCGGGACGCCGTGACGACAGCGACACTCGCGTTTGCTCGTGCTTTACGCCGCAACTTCCATGACAGACCACCAGGATCGCGACATAGCGTGACACTCCGGCTTCCGTGACGTCATTTGTTGCCACTTCGAGACCACTTCTGATGTATGGGTAGCATAGGACGCTAAACACACCAGTCGAAGACGCGCTCCAGGCAGCGTACCATTATAGTTCACACAGCCAGAATTAGCGTGTTCCCAAACACGTTGTTCTATTGCCAGTCGGCGAGGCTCCATGGAGTATGAAGGGGACGTCTAACGTAGGTGAATGCGATATGCCCACAAACAGACGTCTGCGAGATGGGACGGTGCCTCTGGCAATATTTCGTGTCATCTTCACGGTTCTCTATACAAAGCCTTAGGTAATAGCAATTTCTCCGTGCCTGGTGAATGCGATTGACCCGAGTCATTTTGTAGCACCTGTTGGAGCAGCCAAAAGTCCATTATGGAGTAGCAAAAAGTAGTTTTGGAGCGCAAGCACACACTTCATTTTTATTCGTATGACTGTGAATATTATATGTTAAGATTCAAGTGGTAACCTATCCAACTAAAAAAGAAGACCGTGCATGTTTTTTTTTTTTGTTTTTTTTTTTTACTTCTGTAAAACGCCAGCATTCATTTCTTCAAACACAGAACTAGCTCTTTCGTTGCATATAGAAGCACTAGCAACGGCAACAAGATGCTGATCGTTGAAGGACAGTGCGGACTGCTGTGTATGGCAGACTTGGAAGTAATCCGTTACAAGTAACGGGATTACTTGTAATTAATTACTTTTCTTGTAATTTAGTAATGAACCCGTTACTTTTTTGAAAATGTAATTTGTAACGTAATCTCATTACTTTTTTCAGTAACGAATTACAGAAATTACTCGTTACAATTCTTCCGTCCCGTCAAAGGGAGAAATAGAGTGAAAGAAGGGCGATGCAACGGCCTTCGCGCTTTTAGCATGGCAACACAAGACTATGGTGAGGTTCTGGTGAGGGAAAGGAATTCACGGAAAGCACGACAGCCCAGCCAGAGACCGTTTCTCGACTCGTTCGTACGGTCAGCCAGGATGGGAGGATTTGGTACTCCACAGAAAGGCAACAGGCTTCGACTTCTTGGAAAACGAACGGACGGCTTCGAGCTTACAAAAAAGCAGAAAACGAATGAACCATAAAACCGTGGCGTGGGGTTCGTGTCGAGTGGGACCGTGGACAGAGTGACCGTGGCGCATACGTCCGCGCTCTTCCTCCTCCTCCCCCCCCCCCCCCTCCTCTACCCTCATTCTCCCCTCCCCACTCCTCCGCGCCTTGTTCCCCCAAAACAATAACCGTGCTTTGCTTGTTGATGTTTCCGCCAAACACACGCTCACCCCGCAAACAGAGAGGCAGCTCTAATGAGACCTCGACCCTGCTCATCCTTGACAGCGCTGTGAAAGCTGAATACTGGTTGGGCCAACCAGCTATGTGGCTCCTGTCGCTTGACGTCACACTAGCGGATACGTAGGGCAAAAACAGGAGGAATGCGATCGTGGCAGTTCATTGGAACAAATAAAAATGTAGCATCAACCCTGCTGTCAGTTTAAACAGTAACTTTCGACAGCAGGCAATAAGCTAGTCGGGGAGCACAACAAAACGACTTGGGACATCCAAGCTGAGCCCGTATACTTAGGAACGAGAATGCTAGGGGTTCTCGTCAGCGGATTGGACCTGCAGGAACTTAGACCAAAATTTTAGGGAAAGGAAACATAACCCGAGTTTTCTGAGAATAAACGGCGACTCACTTAGAGCTTACTTGAAGCATGTCAAACCAACCGGCTGAGCTCCAGGCCGTCACAACTCACTTAGAGACTGGAGTTGTGAAGCCGCCTGTAAAGGTGTGAAAGGCATGAAGCGTGCTGTTCACTGAAAATTGGCCTGCTTTTAATAATTTCTAGACGGGAAAGTCAGTTCAGCTGAGAGATTGTGCATTAATATTTCGTATGACGTCTTGGTTCTGATAAGTCTGGTGATCAAGAAAAAGATCAAGTGGGTCGTTCGGTCGGATAACAACCTTCATCAAGGAGGAGTCTTTGAAATGTTCCCAGAGGCAAGTATCGCATCTTGGTCTCACAGCCAGTCCGTTTTAGTATTTAAACTAGCCCGCTATTTAGGCAACAAGCAGCAAACATATAAAAACCATATCTTCAGGGAATTCATGTTTTGAAGCTCGCCGACACTAAACTCGGATTAATTCGAATCTTGTGCGTGCCTCCACCGCCCAAGTGCATTCGTCGCATGTTCATAGGATTTAGTTCTGTCCCGGTTGGACAGCGCAAGGCTCGCTTATCTTGAGTACCTGTTCAAGTTCTTTAAAACTTTATAGATTCGTTCTCGAAAAATTATTAACCTAAAATATTGGGTAGAAAGTAATGAATATGTTTATTTCTGTTTTAATTTTGATGGGACCCAAAATTTTCTCCTTCAAACACGTAGTATATAGTGTGTCTTTTTCGTATTCCTTTTTAGTAACACAAAAGTAATCGAGTAAAGTAACGAAGTAATTAATCGATTACTTTTTACGGGGAGTAATTTGTAACGGTAATCCATTACTTTTTAGGCCAAGTAATCGTAACTGTAATTATTACTTTTTTTAAGTAACGGGCACAAGTCTGGTTTATTGTCAGTTTAGGTACGAAATAAAATGTAAACCAGTAAGTATATTCCACTAAAATAATATCAGAATAATCTCGAGCACATAAATTCATGTTTCATTCAAGTTCTAAATGTTGTAATAAAACAAAATGTACTTAATTCAAAATAAAAAAAAAAGTTTGTCATTCAATTATATAAATAAATGACATTTTGCATGTACATCTAATAATGGCAGAGATCGGTATGTGAACAATAAGTGTGCCTTCTTAAAATAATCAAGCCAAAGTCGTTGAGTTTATTCCTAAGTTTCCCTCTAGTGCTTCACCTACTTTAGTTTTAATTTATTATATTTGACTGTACCTCGAACGGATAAAACATACATAAAGGTGACAACTAAACAACGGAGTTCAAATATAAATAAACCTATAGAGCAGTTCATATAAATATTTCTGAGAATACCAGAATACAGCAGTGTATCATAAACAATAGCCGCAGTTTAATTCAGAAATCTTTACTGCAACTAAGAGCTATTACATTAACATTCACAAAGTTTCCTTTTTTCATGTGCCCGATGCTTGCGTGTTTAACATCCCGCTCTGGGGGAATGCTTTCCCTTTAGCACTCGGGCGCACTGCGGCGAAACAAGATAACCGAAATTGCGATGTCAGTGACGGAAGCGGCATATTTCACTTTTTGTAGCAGGTTCGGTAGCAGGCAAAATATTGGTTTCGAGTAGACACTGACGATTTTTCGTTAGTGATTGCATCTCTAACTGAGTTGATCTATGATAATGATTAATGGATCCTCTTTGATACTGGAGCTTATTACTTATTACCTTTTGTGATAAGAATAGACAGGGAGCAAAAGGAACCCACAGACTATTTTTAGAAATAAAGCTCTGGTCAGAGTAGGTTCCATTTGCAAGGGTATTAAAAATCGTTGAAACATTAATCATAGCGCAACATCTCAGTTGGGAAAAAATACTTTCTTCCCTACCCATTTTACACGCGGCCGCTTATTTAGCCCGTAAATATAATCACCGTAAAATGCCCGGAAGAACCAGCATAACCGCTAACACGTCTATTAATGAAAACGCGTCTCCCAAGTTCTAGGAACCTACCAAACTCGAGACTCATTAAGCTGCCAAAACAATCACCCCCAAATGTTACGAAAGACTCGTTCCTCAAAGGTAACGTTGCTCTTTAGCGGCATCGGAACCAGAGGAAAGTCAAAGTTCGCGGCTCTTTCGATCGGCAGCTGGACGGGAACAACCCTGACTACAGCATTTATTCAAATATAGACCCGTGTTCTTTTCCTTCTCTCCCTTTCTTGGCTCAGTTTTTTTTTTTTTTTTCTTAAAGGGGCCCTGCAATCATATTTAAGCGTCTACCTTTTTTGCGGTTTCCACGTCCCTCGGGGTCCGGGCAAGCCAGCGGGCATGGAGACAGTAACTAAATATCAGTGCGTCATATTTTAACCGGACGACGCGGAAACCTCCTCCACCTACGGGGGCGATCCGTGGTGCCGAAAGCGCACATGTGACGTCTTAGGTCCTGGGCTTACTACTGGTCAGAGCCGCTAAAAGCTTCTTTTTTGTCGAAATACAACATATAAGTGGCGCGAACCATTTCAATTATTTATAAAAGTAGTTTTTGTTCACTATTTTAGATCCGAAAAGAAACAAATGCAGTTTACAAAGTAGGGAAACAAGAAATGACCCGTCGACATACCCACCACCAAGCGGTGGAAAAGGCGGCGCATACTAGAAAGGTGTAGTGGGATCAGGCACCAACGAACGGCGAGCGTAGGAAGGTCTTGGATGTACGCGGCGGCGCTGCGGTCGTACGGACTGGAGGATCCGACAGGTTCCGAGCGTTCCCAAGGCCTTCGCCGAGCAGCTTTGGCTGGCGGTTTGGCCTTTTGGCGGTATGGCAGCGCGAAGTGGCTCCCATTATGACCTGATCTTTACCCGTGTTTGCTGTCGTTTGTGGCCAATGAAGTGTCATGCCGAATTAGTGTTTAATAGCGCAGCAAATGCAATGCGAGCCGCCCTCTCGTGCCGTCGACACGGAGTGCGGCAGCCGTGATCGCTCGCTGAGCTCACTACCCCTCCTCTAGTTCCACTCAAGCAAACAAGGACGTCATGAAGGAGGTTATTTTTTGCTTGTTTTTGAAATTTTAATTTGCCTATAACTTTTATAATAAAGCGAAATTCGAGAAAAGAAAAGTTTCATTAAGTTACTACGTTCAGAGCGCTCAGGATTGGGGCAAATTAAAAACCACTAAAAAATTCCTTGCAGGGCCCCTTTAACTAGAGGTGAATTCCCAATCAAGACAAAGAAGGTCGAGCCGTAATAATTCTGAGCACACTTTGCGTGCCTACCGTGCTAATCCAGCCGCTCCCCCAGGCCAGCCGCTGCTCCTAGCACTCCGGCGCAAAGCGGCGAAGCTCGACGTGCGAGCGCTGGTGAGAGACCGCGTGAAGATTGACGCGATCGGAGCAAGTGCCACGGTACACTGTAGCCACGGCACCGAGGCATGTGGTAGACACGACAGTTAAGTGGTTTCATGAGTACAAGACCTTGGATCTGTCTTATCACACTAGCCGCCATCCTAATATTTATCGAAGGTTTCTCGCGACTTTTAGTTCCCGACGTCGCCGACACCGTCTGGAAATTAAAGGGGCACTCAAGTGGTTTTTGAGTTCGTGTTTTGATGATGACAGCTGAATTTAGACCCCCTAAGTATCCCTAAAAACCAAAAAATATAGTCATACGGTGATTATTTCTTTAATAAAAATGTAATTGAAGGCCGCCAAACCTCGGATCCACCCGAAAACGAAACCACTCTCATTGGTCCTCGCACGCTTATCAAAAGGATCTCGGGCCAATGGCGTTGGACGACGTTCCTTCGCGCAGTGATCCCGAGGTAGCCGCATCGGCCGAACCTCTTTGTCATTCGAGCTTCGATCATGGCGGAGTGGCGGAGTTCTCGCTCGAGGACCTGACGCCGTTAGAGGTTGAAATTCTTCGGCGGACAGCCGACCTGGGGATGATTTCCTATGACGCCACTTCGACGTGCGATGTGGACGATAGCAGCGCTTCGGAGTCATGTTCGGGTTCCGAGGACGGCGAAACGCAGACCTTTTCGGGCATTCTTCGATTTGCGGTTGGGGCAAGTGGCGACATCGTTTGACATCACGTACCTCTGGTACGTGATGTCAAACGATGTCGCCACGTTGCCTTTCGCCTCGGGAGGACGGGGGAAAGGCTGGTTCAGACATGTGCAACGAGCGCGTACCTACAACTGCGTTTGTTGCGACCGGAACGACCGCTCTGCGCCGCGCGTACACACACCTGCAACCACTACAACAAGCGCAGCGGGTCGTCAGCACGGCGACCGCTCCTATACGCGGCCGTCAGCTGTTTCAGCGGCCCCTCTAAAAAGGGGACGCACTGTTACTCAATGCAGTAATCGAATATAGACAGACAGTTGTCTATAGCCTAAAGCTTTATTATTATTTTTTCTTGGTAGGCTTGCAGGGTACAGTGGATGAAAAAAAGAAAATAAAAAGATGCAGTACGCCGTCTTGGACGATTACGACTCTAATACACGACATTGCAATAGTACAAATATCACCACACGCCTATTCTACGATTATAAAAGACAATGTAATCTTAGCAGCGATATAGCAACGTAGAAATATGATTTCGTGATCAGATAGACGTTGCGAGCGTTCAGGATTGCTAACACTAATCACTTCTCTCCGGTGTTGAAAACGCGTGAAAATTCGCATCCTTTATACGGTACGCACCAGTAATACCTTGAACTTGAGCACACGCATGAAATGCGCCAAATAAGAAATCCGGGCGATGTTCGAGGACACAAATGCTTAGAAAGCACCACTGTAGTCGAAGTAAACAAACACGACGGCACGGGCGTTTCTGCTGTCTTGAGAGTGCCACCACGACATCGCCGCACGAGTAGGTGGATCTTTCCTTTTAGTACGTGCTGGGTTATCATAGCGACACACGACGAAAATTCACAGTCAAGGATAGCGCTTTTACGCGGAACGATGAGCTTTCACCACGCCGTCCACGTCGACGACCACCACCGAAGCCTGACCGGCCCGCTACCGACACGACCGGCCCGACCGACCTGCAACGCGCGCAGATACGTGCGCTTCCGCGCATCCCGGGGGAGCGGGAAATTCACCCCCCGCGGAGGAAGGCAAGGAGAAAACGTAGTCCCTTGTTTGTGAAACGATAATTGCAGTATCGCGTATTCTAAATTAGAAATATTTTACGTCTTTTGAAATTATCATGCACAACATATTTAAATGAACTGAAAATTGTTTCTTTAGCGAAACTTTGCAAAGGTCGCCAAAATTTTCAAACATACGATAATTTCATTGGTCCTCGCAAGTACAGAAAAGAGTCCCCACGTATTTTATTCCTGCGTGATTAATAGGCCGTTCTGCCTTCTAAAACTGAAGATACTCATTCACTGACACTTCCTTAACGCCATCGCACCAAAAAGTAGCTTCTCCAAAAACTGCTTGAGTGCCCCTTTAAGGCGATGACGGCGTCGGCGATCAACCGGTTCGGCGCATCAACCGGTCCACGCTACAGCCGACGCTACGAGCCAATGGGACCAATGAAACAGCATCTACGTGCGACATCGTGGCATCCGTCACTTCACTGTACGTGTTATTTCATCGACTAAACCAATCTAGTGCAACGAATGTCCCGTGACTTGCGCTTTTAGTATGTGTGTTCGTGGTTGTATCTGTTCGAGCCTTCGACTGTGATCTAACCTAAGCATAGTTGTACCATTTCTTTTTACAGCGGAGCTGTTAAGGGCTAGTTTCCCCAGTTTCGTGTCCGATACCGAACAAATGTCGACACAAAACTCTAGACAGCTACCGCCATCTATGAGCGACGGCGGCCACTAGACAAGCAATCTCGCTGCCGCCGTCGCTCATGGATGGCGGGAATCTTTCCAGCCTTTCCGTCAAGGTCCGCGATGGTCCGGTGGTCGCCGTCGTGTACGCCCGCCCCCCCCCCCCCCCCCCCCCCCCCCCCGCGACGCCCAAGAGAGACATTGAAGCATTCATGATGGACGTCTTCGGCTGGGTCATGCTCGGTGACGACACGTCCGCCGTAGTGACGGGCGACTTTAACGTTACCATTGCACGCCAGGAGGGAAAGTGGTTAACTTCGTTTATGCCCCAGCGCTTTGGGCTTGCGTGTGTGAACGAACCTACGGTGCCCACGACCAGGCATCGGACGTGTATAGACCTCGTCTTCACGAAGAACGTGCCTGCCGTCAGCGTACACCCTATGGTGGTGTACCACAGCGATCACAAGGCCATGGTCACTGTGGTGACGAAATAAATAACAACCCCGGATCATTATATATATGTCTGGTTCTGTAACCGTTCAAATAACCGATTACCCAATCACACCTTAATCCTTACATTTATAAATACTTCATTCCCAGCAGAAGAAAGAAGACCGGCTTCCCTGGTCTTCCTTCTTCACCAAATTGGAAAGGCTGACAGCTTTTTTTTTTTTTTTACTAATACTTGTGTGAATATAAGAATCGGCCACTCAAATATACCTTTTGCTTAAGCCCATTTTGGCGCAGGTGTGGCGCAATTCTTAGTGAAAATAGCATTTTGGCGCAAATCTCACAGCCCTTCCATCACTTCGCGGTTGCTGCTTCACTGCGGTACACAAGAGCGCGGTGAGAAGCGTGCTCAACAAAGCCAACTTACACGCCAGAGCAGACTAGGAACATAAGAGATATTGCGAAAATTCCGAGTCCTGCCAGTGGTTGACATTGACAGGGAGATTAAATAGGATAGTACGTTATTGGCGGCTAAAATCGCAAGTTCCGAAAATTTGCACAAGCCTACCATAACGATCCGGACCTGTAGCGGGGCCCGAGCCATTATATTTTCAGTTTTAATAAAGCGAAATTAAGTTCTGACGCAATGTTGGCGCAAGTTCGTAACATTTGGGATAAATGAAGCAGGATGTCGCGGGGTAAGCTCTTTAGCGCAGTCTGGTGCAAATGGCGGAGCAATCACACCGCTGCGCGCCTCAATTCTCGCCCTACCCCCTCTCCTCCTCTATTTAATGAGTCATCCCAGAGTGAACGAAAACAAGTTTCCCCGAAACTAGAAATTTGAATTGTCATTGACGATGCTTGTTTCGTCTGCAACGTTTCATCGAGATAAAGAAAAAAACGAAAAAAAAAAAAGGCATTCCTCGGAGCGGTATTGCCCCGTGGCCCCGCTATCCGTTCAGCCCACGGTGTAGCAGTAGCGTAGCCAGAAAATATTTTCGGGGGGTGTTTCAAGGTGCTGGTGCAATCACACACACAATAAAACAAATATATATATATATATAATAAAGTAAAATTTTTTTTTGGGGGGGGGGGTGTTCTGACACCTGAACAACCCCCCCTGGCTACGCGCCTGCGGTGTAGGGTTCACCCTAAGCAGACATGGCGGTGGGGAGCCAGGCTCTAGTCGGATCACGCTCGTCGGGCGAGAGCGTCATCTCGTGGCAAAAGATGGGCGCAACATGGGTTTAAAGAGCTCGTAGTTTCCATCACACTGTTTAGCTTAGGGCTGAACGGAGTGTAGTGGGAAGCATTGGGTGAGGACCAGGATGGTTCCTTCCTCACGAACACCGCGGCGGCGTCGCATTCCGCTGTACTAGTGAGGATGAATGAATGAATGGATCTTAATTATTGGCAGGACCTCCTACAAAAGACGGTAGCTTATATGCAGCAAAGAAAAACATCCCCCCTTCCTTTCTTCCCCAAGCCGATTCCCCACCCTGCATATATGTACCTATAACCAGGCAGTATGGATGATACCAAGAATCCAACGTAAGGATAATATATTTATTTATTTATTATTTTTTTGCTTAGGCATGAGAAAAAGAAACCTTTATTCTCGCGTTATTTTTAAGCAATGTTTCCAGCCACTCGCGCTGTTACCGAACAGAGAAAAGAACACAGTGTGCGAAGAAGTAAAAGCGATAGCTGTCACGGTCGTCACGTACCTGAGGACGGAGGTGCGACGCGGTTAATTCTCATTGCCGTCGCGGATGCCACTGACGACCGTCACGAGTGTTCGGGGATCCGTGAAGGAAGTGGGTAAGCGCGGTGGAACTTTCTAAGACCATCCAACGTTACGCGTAGCAACTGGATACTGCCAAAGTGGGACTTCGTATAATGCGAGTGATGTTTGAAAACGAGCGTTCGAAGCAGACAACAGGAAGACTCTCCCTTCGTCGCGCCCTTACTGGCGGGACGCCTTTCTGTCTTCGCGCGGTGCGGCCGACGGGAAGACCCGACTTCCCTGGCCTCGCGCCAAGAGGGGAGACAAGAAAGGTTTTTTACATAGCGGCCACGACAGCCCACGGCCTCGATATCGCTGCAACGTGTCGCCCGTAAAGCTGTCATTTTACAAACACGTGCATATCGGATCGCTTTTCACATAGAACTAGATTCAGTTATCGCTGTATCAGGTCGAATTCCAACGATCCTAAGTGTATTTGTTGCATTTCGGTAATAAAGTGGAGCGCCCAGAAAAGAATACTTAATTTCAAGCACACCTCCTCATTATGAAATTGCCTTTATTTACTCAATACCCAATCAAAAGTTCAGCTTTAGATTTCCACTTCTTCACTGAGCGAATAAGTACACCCGGAACCGTACAGCATACTGAACGACACAGACGGTTCTACCCCCTACACCTATCCTTGAATTCGAACTGCCAAGACAAGCGGCTCTAACCTGACGAGATGGCAATGTCTACATCACAAACAACAAACGGAAACGCTTCGCCTAATTCCATCCTACACGCTTCTCTATCTTCGCGGAAGTCAGAAGAAAACATCGCCGCAGAGCGCGAAGTTTCCTTACCTCCGCCCAGCGAAGAAACCGAGACAAACGAAATAAATAAATACATTAATACACGCACTCGCGAAGAGGCACTGCGTTACAAAAGACGGCAGATCCCCAACACCATAAATAACAAAGTGCGCCTCTCCCCAATCCAGCAAACTTGTCCCTTTCCCAATAGGGAAGAGATACCGTACTCTTCTTCCCCCCGCCCTCCCCTTCCCCCTAATAAAAAAAAAAAGAAGAGCAAGACCAGAGCCGGCTCCGTTCATCGTAAGCAGCAGCGACGGCCGGAGGCAGCAACAGAAGCAACGGCGTCGGCGGGTGTCGTATTTTTCTAATCGAACTGTCAGGTGGGACGCCCGGGCAAGAGCGCGCACAAAAGAAGCACCGACCGGGAAATGAGGAAACCCGACGCGAGGGCGCGCTGCGGGTGCCAAAGCGGGCTCGCAGCGGGCGCCCTCCCGCGGGCAAGGACGGCGGTAGCGGCGCGCGCGAGGGCGGTTCGGCCGTTTTGTTTTCGCCCTTCTTCCAAGCAGCAACAAAAGAAAAAGGAACCAGACCCCGAGAGAGGGTTCCCGCTCCAGGCTCCAGACATCCCCTTTTTCCCTCGACGTGCGGCGCAAACCTCGGATAAAACGAGACAGGGGCTATACTGTTTCCGGGCGCGCGTCCCACGTCCGTCCGTACGTCCTGCTCCGAGAAGACAGACAACTCGCCCGGCAGAGAAACAATGGCGTCAAAATCTACCTTCTTTCCCCCGCGTCCCGCTTCGCACCAAAGAAAGCAAGAAAAGGCTAAGATTAAAAAAAAAAAAAAACAATAGGAGAGAAAAGGCGGATTGGAGATGTCGCGCGTTTGTGGAGTGAGTTCGTCCACCTAACACCTCGGCTGCAAATCTAGGCATAAAAAAGCGTTAAGCTAGAAACAGAAACATAAAGAAGCTCGAACGGGACAGGAAAAGACGTATGATGTCGTGGTGAATACGCGGGCAAGTCGGTGGCGGTATGACATCTCCGAACGTGGAGCTAGGCCAAAGTCATGCGTGTTATTTTCGCTCTTGGCACGGCGTGGAGTTCCTAAAGTCAACGAAAAGCAAGCGCCACTCACGGACATATCCAACACACCCGTTTACACTACAGCGTAACGTCAAAGAGCGCTCGCGGTATTATGCTTTCGCCGCCTCGATACCGAAGTACGAAACAAGACTGACAGACCAACACACTGTTTAGAAACAAGCTCGCGTTTGCACACACTAGGTGTGGGCATTGCGCGTGAACTGAACCCCGATTCGCGTCAGGCAAAGCATCTGCGCATGCGCAGTGCCGACAGCAGCGCCACCGCAGTTGCGTGACGTCAGAGAGTTGAGTTGGTCTATACCGTCGAGACCGGTTATAACGAAGTGCAAAAGGGAATGGGAAATCGTAATCGCTTCACTGTAGCCACTATTTCGTTATAACCGACGTCGTTATAACCGGTCTCGACAGCATATCTAATAACTTCTCGGGCTGTCAAAAAAAAAAAAAAAGAAAACAGCTTGCGTGTAATAGCTACGCTACGCCGTATATACACGCGTACTCTCTACGACCGGAAACGTTTGCCAATCTGTTCGCGGTGCTGTAACGCCGTCTTAAGGAGTCGTTAGCGTTTTCTCGCGAATAGATATCTTCGCTGCTCACCCAAACGATTAGCTTATCGCCGCTCACACGGAGGAATAGCTGTAACTCGGTTAGCATTCCCCTCTCGCGGCAGCAAGCCTCGCTGCCGTTCCTACGGCTGCTCCGACGTCTCGAGCAACCAAAGGGGTAACTGTCCACCAGGTGGATTCGACCCATCCGCAAAGCATCCCGAGTAGTAAAAGAGGAGAGGAAAGTAAAGCGTATCGCCTACAATAATGCCCTAGTACTGGCCGCGTAGGTAATCCTATAAATAAATAAAGAAATAACTAAGTAAACACCCAGAAATGGCCCCCGATTCTTCTTCGTCATTTAAAACGCGATCGAGCAGAAGGGGACCGACGGCGGAGGAGTAACTTTAAATGGAACTGGCGCACGCCAAGTATTATTTAAAGCCACAGCGCGCGTCGCACGCGCCTGTATACGCAGGGAAGAGCGTGCACATAGGGAGTGTACACTTCGTCGCGTGACGCTATACGGCGCGCGGCGACCGATCCGACCGTTCGGCTTCCTCCTTAGCGTTTCGCTTTCCGAAGTCGAGTAGAAAGAGAAGCGATTCGAAACCCGGTCCGCACTTCATTGTACAACGTCCACAAAAAAAAAAAAAAAAAGGAATTAAAAGAAAAGGAAGAGTTATACTGGTCCACCGCACGCACGAAATAGTAAACAATGATAAAATAAGAAAGAAGGTGTTCCCTTTCACAGTGTTGATTTGGAAAGAAGACGGAGCGTTACACTCAATCAACAGCGTGCAAACAAAAGAACCAGCAAACGTACCATCCCTCGAACCGTTTATGGCGGGTCACTTTCCTCAAAGCGGGCGCGCAAGTGGCTTGTCCAAATTTGTATTCTGAATACCAACGGTGGTTTGGAAGGTGAAACTCGATTACACGTACGTCAAAACCCTTTCGAAACGTGTCGTTTCTCGCATGCAGTGGACCCCAAAAATCGTGCCACATAGTTTCGCGGCAATCAATACTTCGGGCAAATTTCAGCTTTATTTACGTAATCTAAAATTTCAAAACCAAAATATCACCAAACCCAAATATCACCCTTAGAAGCTAAGAATTCTGCCGATCCTAGTCTTGTTTCGTTATCAGCCGGAATGTCGTAACGTTACCAGTGTCAGGACCTGACACTGGTAACCGTGTACGTTACGACGTAAAAACGGTTCCCTAAAACTGTGTAATACCGTATTACACAGTTTTAGGGAACCGTTTTTGCAGTTCCGATACGGTACGATGGGCCCTCCGGTACGAACTGCGCATGCGCTACCCCCGGAAAGCCCGCACATGCGCCGTTCCTACCGGAGGACCCACCGTACAGTATCGGATCTGCAAACACGGTTCCCTAAAACTCCCTATTTCTCACTCGTCTATCTCCGCTGCTACGGAATGTGGAGAGGAGAAAGATGGGAGGGAGTGAACTCCCCGCATGAAGCCCTAGCAAATAATGTGTTCTAAGTATTTACAAGAATTGGCGCGCCCACACTAAGAAATGGCGACATTACAGGGACCACGAAAGGAATTTTGGGCTGCGATAAATGACGTTATACCCAATTCACACGGCAGCGTAAAGATACCTTTGGCACAGGTATCTGTAGTAAAGGGAGCTGGAGATCGTGATCACACGGCGAATAAAGGTGGCCCTTTCGCTAAGGGAGAGGTCCTGTGTTAAACGGAGCTCGCCAAGCTCCCTTTACAGCTACAGGGAGTAAATAAATATCGCAGATATTTAAATATATCTTGTTTAATGCATTATAACAAATTGAATATATATATATAAGTAGCAAATTACGAAATTATTGTGAACACCAATGTGATGGAATAATACATTAACGAGGAACGCATAGTCTAGCTAGCAGGTAGCAGCGGCGGAACGTGGAAAACAATGCCTGCTACGAAACCCGAACGCGATGGACCACAGCGAGCTCTTTTTCGAGGTTGTAGACGAGTCGCCCGACTCTCCCGCCCACAACCTCCGTGAGAACTGTGCGGAAAAATGGAGCTGCTAAACAGAAAAAGGTCGCCCACCTCGCAATAGAAACTCGTAAACGCAGATGATTTAGGGCCAGTGTGGCCAGATGGCTCGGACGTTTTAAAGCAAGACTCATTTAGGTGCGCCCTTAGACTTAGAGAAAAAAAAAAAATAAAGTGCCGCAAAAGGAAACAAACATAATATTTAGGTTTTAAATGCGATATTTCACACACAATAATCAAAAACTGCGCGTCAAACCGATTTCGAGGAATAATTGTTTGTCACGTACGTGCTCCTCTCACGGTTTAGCAGGAACGCAATCAACATCAACTTAAAGTGCTCCGTTTATTTATCGTGTGATCAAGAACGCCGTTTCCCACTGGTACGGAGCGCGACACTGTTAGCCCGAACAAGCGATCGCCGGTTTTTCCAGTTTTTCTCTTTGAAAACAAGGAATGTCGTCCAAGTTATTATCGCTACGGAAAGAGCTCATTTAGTTCTATAATGTAAGCGATAACATTTCGTGCTCGCTAAGACTATTTAGAAGTAAAATGCGAAAATGCGCCGATGTCGTGTTCGCGCTAAAAGTGTCGCGATGTGTACCTTCAGCTAAAGGACCTAAGCTAAAGGTACCTTTACGCTGCCGTGTGAATTGGGGATTAGATTAGGATTTTACTAAGCGCACATCGTTCATTGCACCGAAAGAAAGAGAGTAGAAAGCCCGCGCATGAAGGGTGGAAGGTCAACGGGCCGGGGGCGAAAGCGAGAATAGCGTTCGGGTTGCCGAGTTGCGTGAGCAGTTTTGATCGTACAGCGGCGAGGAGAGCTTGGGCGATCATGGGGCGCCTTGAATGAGAGAGCGTTCATGATCACGTGGTATATGGACACCATGGTGTGACTAACTTGCGCAATGTTGCCTGGTCGCCAGATGAAAATGATAAAAATTCGTATTATTGCCGATTATTGCAATTACCAGAGCTCTAAATATCGTGTAACTTGGTGTGTACACCAAGTAGCCTATGATCATTCCATTTCAAGAATAATTTATCCGTTTAATATTCGTGTCATAACCCCTTTAAGCGAGTGACGGTGCAAAGTAACCCGTGACAGCCAAGCGTTGGTGCCTGTTCCAGGTCCAGCACGTGTTCTCTCTTTCTTCAGGTTAAAGCCGCGTGAAATGACTATTTCGAACAAAGACTCTTGACACCCAAAAAAAGCTCTCGATTAATCCGCGAAGCGATGAGCACGGCTTGTCGTACAAGGCATCCTTGAGAACGCGGGATGCGATCTCGCAGACGTCAGATTGTTTGCGATCTTCGCAGGCAATCAGTTCATCGCGCGACGTTTCGTCTACAGACCGTTTCATCGACAGCAGCGGCTCTGTGATGTTTTCCCGTGTACGGGCTCTCAATATTTATAGCTTGATCGCTTCTCACAATGTGGAATAGCTTCGGAGCACTCACTAAAACTCGGCCAACGGTTATCAACCACATAAACCTGATCCTCAGCTAGCTCGTTATAATATAAATGAACAAAAGCAAGCAGGCAGAACCTACATCTTGACAGATAATAAAGATGTCGTGCGACCCTGCGTAGCCCACTTCAACATCGGTGCTCGTTTATGCATGTTTTCTTATTAACATCAAAAAAGAAAAAGAACGTGCGGTGGTAGAGACATGGCACACGGGGGGCAACCTAATTGAAGAACAGAAAAAGCGCGAGTGTATAAAAGCAAGGGTTCTCGCGTAATCAGATGTCGTCAAAATAAACTTTTGAAAGGAAATGATTTTTCGATCGCGCGAGAAAAGTACGCCAAAGTTCCGATCGGACATTTCAGCTAGCCGCATCCCACGGCGTACATTCGCGCCTATTTCAGTTGGGGATGTGATCTAACGTAACCATCAAAAATAAAAGGCAATGAAGAACGCTGGCTCGAAAGGAGAACAAAATACCTAACCTAGCCAGAGTTTTCATGCGAAGATCCGGAAAGCGCGGCGCCAGTGCAGCTTGCTGCCGGCCTCAATCGCTCCGCGCTTTCGTGGCCGTTCTCGATGCTTCTGCGTACCGATTCCCCCTATCTAACATATCCGTAGACATAACTTCAGACTCTCAAACATTCGTAAGTAACCCGGCAGTATAGGGGGAGGTGGCTCGAATTGATCGGGTTCAACACCCGCACACGCTTCCATTGCGTCATGATGCTGCGTCGGCTGCTAGCTACGAACCGGAAGTAAATAATACCCAGAGTGCGTTGCGGCTGCTGCAAAACGCCGGTTACCCATTGCAACATGACCCGTAAAACCAACAATTAAAAATAGAATTAACATATTTAGTTAATTAGCCTACTTACCATGACGATTATTCCCTCAGCTAATGTCCGCCGAAATCAAGAAACATCTAGCGAAGACGGCATTCCGCTAGCAGTTTGCACTTAAAAAAAAAAAAAAATCTTTTCATTAAGAAAATAATACCCTGTTTACATGTTTATAAACACAAACAAAGCAATGATTCCAGGTCGCACACTACAATATACTACAGCAAACTAATCGGACACCAACAATAAGTTACGCAGTACTTTCTCAGTTACCTTTAATCTGTGCTGACTAGTAATAGGTTCAAACCATACTAAGGGTTAATGAATGGTTACAGTACTGGATTAGTCAAAGCACGCAACACTGCCAAAAAAGTAACAAAAATGCAGACTTCGCACATCTCTTCGAGACGAAAGTTTAAAAACAGGTTATTTTTCTCGCCCTTTTCTTTTAGGCTTTTATAGACTCGTATTTTCCCCTGTATTTTTATTCCAATGACACAAACAAACGCGGTACAAAAATGACAATATATATATATATATATATAGAGAGAGAGAGAGAGAGATCAGCTCTTGCACGAGCTACGTAGCCGCAGCACTAAGTCGCCGCAGTAGCAGAAGCACCGTTCTCTCGGGACAGGCACGTGGAAAAGAGATATTGCGAACGCAGCAAAACACCGAACACCAAATACGGTCATAGGCTTACGTGCTCACGCATAAAGACACCAGGCCACGCACGCGCAAATACAAAAAAAAAAAAAAAAATCTTGCCAACGAATTACAAAATATACATAAAAAAGCGAGAATTCAAATCCAGGCGACAGACCATTCCGCTCCGCGTTTCTTCCACTGTCGACATTTTTTTTTTTTCTCATTTCTTTTTTGGTATTTTTTTCTCCCTTTTTCTTTGTGCTCCCCAATTCCTCCGCTCCCTTGGCGCCCGACCGGGCCTTTCTTTCCTTCTCTATTAGAACGTTTATTTTCATAACTGGGCGATCTCCACCGACGCTAGTTCGCGCAGTCTGCGAACGAATCCACACGAAGCGCACGAGCAGAAGTCCTGCCTGCCGGGGGTACGTATGCATCCTCCCTCCACTCCCGTCATCCCTAAACTCCCCCCTCCCCACCACACACAAAAAAAAAAGAAAAGGGAGAAGCGCGGCCGTCACTTCCTTTCTTCCATATACCCTTTATGCAAAAATATATTCCACAGTTAAAATTCGGGCGCCTCAGGGAGCAACACTGAGCAGTCCCCTCTCTCTCTCTCTTTCTTCGCATTACACAGCGCAAAAAAAAAAAAACTTACAAATATGAATCTTTTTCGCAAGAATAAGTACTTTAAGAACAGTAAAAAAAATTATAACTAAACGAAGGAAAAAGAGAACGACCTCGGAGAAAATTGAACCTTTGCACGTTTACTTTTTTTAATTTCTTTTTTTATTTTCCTCGTGCTTTGGTCGACATCTTTCTAGCGCATAATCTTTTTGGCTGCTATTTCTCTCTGCCCCCCCCCCCTTTTTTTTTTTTTTTACTTCTTCTAGCGATTCTTCTTCAAGAATACATTATACGCGTGCTGATTTTTTTTTCTCCCTCCGGGATGGGATACGAGATAGCAAAAACATACTGCAAAGCTTTCGTTCTTCTTTCTTTTATTTTTGTGCGCGTTTTTTTTTTTCTTTTTAGTTGTGTATATGTGATCGGCACTCGTCCACTTTGAGAAAGGCAAAAGCCGCGACAGAGAGGAAGAGAAAGGGTGAAATAAAGAAAGAAGGAAAGAAACAAAGAAAGAGGAAGGTGAAACTCCAGCAAGGAGCCTAGCTCTGGAAGAAGTCGGAGAGACGCTAAGCTCTTGGCTGACTCCGCACCAACGCAAATCAAACCGGCTGCCTCTTTAAAACTATGAAAATATTTTGTTCATTCGTGTTTCTTTTTCTATTGCACTCTACAAGGAAAAAAAAAAGGAGAAAACATTTAGAAAGCTATTTGATTTATTCGTCTCTTTTTTTCTACTGCACTCTACTTCAAAGTTTCATACAGGCGATAAGATCAAAGAAAAACAGAAAGCAAAACGTACCTTTGTATTTTCAATGACTGATATGTCCCCAGAGATATATTTTAATTCATATTTTATACACACATTTGATTAAAATTCGAGTTGCGCCTGTTGCACTACGAAACATTTTAGCGCCCCCCCCCCCCCCTTTACAACGAGCTTCAAATATTTCTACAATTGATAGATTTAGTAGTTCTAAATGACGCCCAACAAGCTTTTAATTGAAACCATGTTCATTTTCACTAATTAAATCAATTAACACATTTTACTTAACTATTCGACTTGTAACGATGAGCTCACCAGGAGGATATATGCGTCACCCGGAGACCAGTTCTGTTTGATGGCATCACGCTAAACATCAAGCGACGGCTGATTCTGAACAACAATCTTCAGAAATCGACACGGTATGCAGCTTCGATAACTTGGATGTATCCTACGGGGAATCGCGGCAGTTGTCTACCGCATAGTCCGCGCGACCTCGCTTGCGTTATCGGCGGTAAAACATGCGCGAAGCAACAAGACTACGTACGCCAGCGGATACTTCGCTTCTTCCATGCGTAGCGCCTAAGAAGACTTCCCCCAATCACCGGACTCTAAACAAACTGCTCAGAAGACAACTGAAGGGCACGTGTGCCGGCCTCCTCGCTCGATTACTAACCTTCGACCAGTACGTCTTCCACCGAATGGTCTTCTACGAGCTGGTTCTCGACAAATTTATGTTTGACGAGTTGGCTTGCAACGAATATATATATATATATATATATATATATATATATATATATATATATATATATATATATATATATATATATATATATATACGAGGGGCGTTCATAAAGTTCGTATTATTGTCACGAAGGAATAGAGATTCAGCAATCAAAGTCGAGTAGGAGTTGAGACTTTCTCTACTTGTTCGCCACCAAAAGTTACTCATTTTTCCAGCGATGCACCACATGCCGGAAGCCATTGTTATAGAACTCCTCGTTTTGAGTGTTCAGGAATCGCTCCACTTCAGCAATCACTTGGTCGCCGTCCTTGAAATGCTTTCCTCTTATCTGGCCACACTGGAAGCGTCTGCACCATTTAACCAAAGTGTCATAAACTCAGCGTTGTCCCCGAACAACGCTCCCAGATTGGAATTAATATCCTTGGCATTGCTTCCCTTCGAATGAAAAAAAAAAAAACAAGAAAAAAAAAACCCGGATCACTGCATGTGCTTGGCACCGACGGGCAGTGCCATTTTTGTTTCGACTCCTTAGCGGCGCTCAGAGCTACTATAGCATGCGAGGTTTATACTGTGCGGAAACTAGAAGGACGCGCGCTCATGTTGATGCCTGTTTTGTTCCGTTTTTTTTTTTTCAATTTTTTGTGCCGATAATATGAACCTTATGAACGCCCATCGTATATAAAGACAAGCGTAGAGGCAAAAATTAATTAAATTGATCAAAAATGTTTTTTTCTTTGTTTTTTTTTAAGTCTGTAGAGGCGAAGAAACGTAGAAGAAAAAAAAAACCAAGGCAACAAAAGGCGTCTAAAGGGCCTTCAGGGCTGCCGGCAGAACACCCTAAGCTCCCGCGCGAAGAAACAAAGAGAGAGGATGGCGAGGCGTCACTCACCCTGCAGAAAGTGGTCGGCTGTCTTCTTGCGCAGCGTGTCCACCTCCTGGTCGTCGGAAGAGGCCCACTCCAGGACCAGTCGACGCCCGTACAGGTGGGTGCTCTGGCACAGCGCCTGGAATGCACGCTGCAGGGAGAAAGGAACACGCCGGTTGCCAGTTTACGCGTGTCTCTCGTTACAACCCCGATGTGCGTGGCCAGTCAGCACTGAAGCTTCACAACTCGCGCGCCGCTATGGGACAACGATGCAAATCAACTCGACACATAAAAAAGAAACAGGCTTCGTTGAAAGACGACACTTTATTGTCGCAATCTTTGTCAAACTCTATTACCGGCGACTTTGACGCTACTAACAAGGTGACAATTGAACCAAGATGTGCTGCCCAACCGCAGAAGGAAAGACCCCGATAATATAACGTGGAACAACCACAAAAGGACAATTAACACCGAAAGCAAAGGAAGCACATCATCCCACCAATTTAGCAATCGTCCCAGCCAGTTTAGAGATCAGATACAACGAACAGAACCGCCTTTTAACGTCCGTCACATAACCCAAAAATATGTGCGTTTGTTCGTGTCACCGGGCTCTCTCCCTCTCTCTCTGCAGCTTAGATCAACGAGGTCGACAACATTTCACGCAACAATAAAACAAACGCATAAAAAAACTCAAAGGAAGAAAAAAAAAGCTAGCGAGAAGCCGTTGCTAGTTTTCCCGTGCGTAGTGTATTAGTACGACATCCCATCTGTACGTCACGTTAAGCGTCCCGCTTCCGGCAGAAAGGCTGCATCCACCAGAGACGAACGACGCGGGAACAGGACCGCCGAGTTAAGCCCAAATCTTGCAAACATCCCCTCGTATTCGCTAATCCCCCTCCGAAGCCCACTTTTAAAGCGCGTCACGCGACGGTCCGACCCCGCCGTCTGCCCCAGCGAGACCAGGGAGGGGACCGGCATCCCTAATCCCTCCCTTCCCGTCCGCTTCAAATATGCACGACGGGGAGCGAGGCGCGCGCTGCTGGACGCTTCAGATTAAGGGCCGGATTGAGAGGCCTCAGTCAAGGAGCGCATCATGGCCCCGTTTAAAGCGATAGCCTCCGTCCTTCCCCTTCTTTCACCGCTCCTCGTGGATTTCTCTCGGAGTTCCGATCCCAACCGGGGAGCCAATCAGCTCAAAACGACGTCTTCCCACTTCGTACGGATACGTTGCTTTAGAAAAGTAACGATTGCGTTGTGCGTATGTTTAGACGGCGGGGAGGGGGGGGGGGGGGGGGGGGGTCAGTCAGCCCTAATGGGAGTTTGGTGTCACCGCTGTAAATGACAAATTTCGCCAGTGCAGTATGCGCTGCTAGCCTGGGTGCCTTTAATGTGCACCACGCAGTAGTGATTCACGACCGCAAGCCGATACGATACTTATCCCGTTAGAAAATAATACTTGTCGTGCTCTATCTGGCAAGCCGTAATCGTATTTTTTTTTTTTTAATGCGAATCGTTCTTTAGCTACCTCTATCGCAATGCACCTGGCATCGAAAAAAAAAAAAAAGGAGTTAAGCACGCGGCGTATATTAGGAGCGGCAATACGCCCTCCTTCACACTCGCACCCAGGCTACGAAGCAATCACTCCAAACAGATTTCGAAGCGGCGCGTTACAGTCGCGGCGACGTCAATGATTGCGTCGTAGACCGTTTATAAAACCCGATTTCGAGGCAGTCGTCGTGTCAGATAAGATGGGGCCTCGCGGGCGACCACCACCCGCACAAGAGGAGCTCCTCGAGAGGAAACGCCGTCGTGTGGCCGCCGAGTGTCGCCGATACGCAACGAAGGCGGACGATGAGAACGCAGTGCCAGCAACACGACGTGGCAGTACTGTCGACCAGGTGTTTACTAGGGGAGTTGACGTACACACTTCCAAGTACGTATCCTACTTCACTTTACACAGACCGTTAGTCTCTCGACACTAGCAATCAACCATGAAGACTACAACAATCGACAGCATGGATCAGTAAAGTGTTTGTTCAGAATTTGCGTCCTTGTATTCATAGCGAGCTGCGTCGTGAGTTGCGATGTGGCCATCTGGCATCGTAAAAAAAATCTGGCCTCTTCTTGCAGGTGATGTCGTGAGTCTTCATACAATATGCTTCGCATATCGTAGACAACCAACGTAGTGGTTTCTGCAACATTTTCTTTTTCTTTTCTTAATTTATCTTGACTATATTTCCAATGCCTTGAACACGTTATCAGGGAGCCCTCGTCTTTTTTTTTGTGCATATTTCGCTTTATTATTTTATTTTCTCCCTCCCCCCCCCCCTTTTTTTTTTTCGACGTTTACTACACCGTACCAGTTTTAATATAATTGGTATCAGTTATCACGAAGGGAGAAATGTTTGTTATTTCTGGCGACACGTGTGATGACTGGTTACGCGCGGACGTATACTATAGCCTTCCACCGGAAATTAAAGCGCCTCTCCTATAGTCCGTTCCAACTCAAGAAGGTAGGCCGAGGGTAAGAGGGGCCGGGGAAGGAGGAAGCAGACGGAATGCTGGAGAAGAGAGGGGGAAACCTCCTTTTCTTTTTAGCGATCCGTCTGCTTCCTCCTCACCGGTCCGTCTTACCCTTACCCTGCTTCCTTTGCTTACAATCTGAAAATTGCGTCCCCGTAAAGGGTGCATCGCCGCACGCACACTCTTCGTGAGGGAGAGCCCGCTTCTCAGGGGGCACAGCGAGCCACGGTTTATATCAAACCGGGACGCGTACAGGAAGCCGGGAAACGTGTCTAGATTCCGATGACGTTCAGTTCTGCTCCAAGTGACACCAGACCCCAAAATATAAACCCGCTTTCTCCACACTCGATGCCGCACATGAGACATTTGCGTGAGACCGGTCGCGTGAATTTATTTTCAATCGAAACTTAACGGACTACATTATTGTGCACGTTCCATGCGAACACGTTAACGCTTACAGATAATCAGTACAAAACTTTTCCACTATATAACTTAAAAATAAAAAGCTCCCCATCTTTCTCTTGGAAATACGTCAGGTTACGTCGGTGCTGCCAGACCATCAAATGCGAACAGAGAAACTGAAAGTAATCATCCTGTTCCTACTAGAGTACTAAAATCGTGAAACTTTGTGCACATGAACTTATGAAGTAGCCTGAAGGGATTTCGTATAGACCTTTTCACACTCCGTCACATGGACGCTGCCATCTTTAAATCACGTGACGCGACCGCCATGAAGTTACTTCAACTCGTCGCTTAACTCCCATTCGCGCCGTGGCGACTGCGCTGTATTCGTGTCTTTCGTTGCGTTTGACCGCTATTTTTAATGCGAAAGCAATAACTGTCTCATGGAGCGAGCTGACGTCATCAGTTTGAAGCGCGAAAACGGCTCCTAGTTTCCGCCGCAATCCCAATAAGAGCAATTCGCCTTCGGTTCCATTGGCTGGCGCGCGTCGACGGGGCTCCCATTGGCCGCTGCGCCATGGCCTCCAAGATCCCGAAGCGCGCGCGCGCTAGTACGCAGCAGACGACAAAGGGAGCGGACGAGCGGCTTGCATGCTTTCGCATTCACAACTCATAAGAAATGCTTAGGTGTACCTCGAGCTTTTTTTGCCTTGCTTTCTAAACTGTCGTCCGATAATTATCGTCACTGCGTAATTGCATGCCATCATTATGATCATAACTTCTGCACTTGATTTTATTATTTATTACTGGCGCATGTTGAGTATGCAGAGCACTTTAATGGGGAATTCCTTTGGGGAAATCGGAGCGGTTTTAAAGCTCTTTTTCGTTGGTATCATCTTGGGTGTGCAAGAGCGCGCTCGCACCTACCACACTAAAGGTGCGAGTATGAAGCGCGCTTGGATCGCTCCAAATCTACCGAGGGAATTCTACGTAAAACAGCTTGATGGTTGAGAGGCCAATTACCTATGACAGAGCAGGTTGGCTCAGTGATAGTGGTGGAACATTCGCAATAAGAAGCGCGTGATCGCGCATATACAGTTGTAAAGAAGGCGACAAATATAGTCAACCTGAAGAGCCACAATGTGTGTTTCTCGGAAACATCGTGCTCTGCTTTCCCAACAAATCGAAAACTGTTGCTTTTGATTATATAAGGGATCCATTTTGCGGTATAAACATCGCCTGAAGCCCTGATCGGCTCAATTATGAATTTAAAGAAACTACACTTTTTTGCTCTGTTCCATGTATGTAGTCTTTCAATGCACCTTAATGATTTTCCTAAATAGTTCGATTAATTTATTTAAAAATAAAGGGTGGGGCTCCCCGGGTGAAAAACGCGTCCCATGCAGCTGTGAGCGCAGGAGGTACGCAATATGTGCCGCCTAAGAGAATCTGTCCGCATTGAAACCACCCGAGTGCATGGCGACGCCGCTGAAAGGAGAAAGCGCATTCATTCAAACGAATGAAGAACTATCTACACAGATCCAGGGAGCATTCTACTTCAACTGGACTTGCCGGAGGTCACGCGCACTTTAATTTCCTTTCGCAAACTTGACGGAAGATAGATGCCAGACTTCGCTTGACGGGTCTCTCACTTATCTCATATCGCGAGTATGTCATTAACAAAGTATAACAAGGAGTTTGTTTTATAAGGCCAACATTCTGAAATGCTGGTAGTGAATATTTAGCTGGGTCAATAGTTGAAAAATACCCTATTCCGCAATGAACCATCGAAACATCTGTCGAGTACCTCCTTCCTTTAAAGATAACAGACGCAGACAATATCGCTTCTTTTTTACATTCCACGCGTCATGACAGGGGTATTTTCCAGTCGGCGATGTTCAGAAAAAGTTGGTGTCCTCGAAAATCAGACATTGATCCCTAAGCTTCCGAGTTCATCTGTTTGCGCCAATTTAGCACATCGTTAATCAGATTGTCGACTTGCATTTTCATGCAATCATGCGTTGATAACTAAATGAGTTTATATTTATGGAAACTAGTGTCAGCGGGTAAAGCGGTAGACAATGGTAATCCTCCTTCCGCGACATATCAGTTGTTTTTTTACCGCCGAACCTGGCCGAACGACGAACACGACCAGATAAAGGTGTTTGTAGAAACGTCTACTATTCAGGCTCGAAACCACCTCGTGGATCTCAAACTGGCCCAGTACCACTGTATCGTTGGCTGTGTGCCACAACGGAGACATTTGTATCATAAAATTAAGCGAAAAGGACACGACACACCGACACAGCTAGCGAGCGCGCTGAAACCGAAACCACCCAAATTGAAGCCACCCTATGGCGGCGAGTGTGTCTACGCCCTCATTGCTACCGGTCAGGTAACTGCCGAGATGAAAAGGTTTATACAAATAATCTATACTTTTAGATTCAACGATTCTACAAGAGAACTTCCCGATACAATGGACAGAATGTTTTCTCGAAGGCCGAATGCTTTATGACCAGCGTTGACAACTTTAAAATAAATTTACCGTTAGACAAGTGCCTAAAAAAGGCTAGATTTGGGATGGAAACACCTAGACTCTCTATGTTGGGCAAACAGTTAATAAACAAAATTTTAAAAGGAATGACTGGTTGATTTTAGCTCAAGCTCTCGGGTCAAATCGGCATTTCCATTCCCCCCCCATCCCCCCCCCCCCCAAAAAAAAAAAAATGTATACTATAACTTTGTAAGAAGCAAAGCTTCCCTAGAAAATTCTTATTTTTTTCATGTTCGAAACCCGAAAGCTTGGACTAAGTAATTCTGTGCACGGTTCTATTACACACACGGCTGTGTTTAGTTTTACTTTTTGAAGTTTCCGATAATTCTTAAAATACAAATTTTTCATATATTTGGTATCTAGGTTATATAAAAAAGACAACTTTGTTTCATCGATTAAAAAATACGGTTTATATAATTGATTTCCCGGAAAAAATATTGTAAATTTTCTGTTACGTCGTTTGTAAAGCCAGCAACAGAACTATGAAAAAAAGTATTAAGACTGCAAGTTGAGCTAGTTGGTAGATTAATAATAAGGATATACATGCAAATAAAAAATAAAACGAGGACAAGAAGATGATGGCACACGGGATAGGGCGCAACTTTCAACTGAAATTTATTAGAATACACATATAAAAATTGTAAAACTGCACATAAACAATCAACATCCGAACTTTCAACTTGTTACATTTATTTGTTTGTTTTGAAGCGAACAAATTCGACGGTAGTTTATTCTTTATAAACATGTGATTATCAACATATCAGCTTTCACGGGTGTAATTGAATGCAAATAATACCACCCTCCTTCTGCAGTAAGGCAGATAAAAATAATGTCTGCAGAATTGTTTGAATTTCACTCTTGGGTGCATCAGTTTTCTAAGAAATGGTTATTCTATAAGTCTTATCACTGCACTTCTCACACTTGTTGTCTTTATGTAGTCACAACAGCATGGACGTTTTCAATATACGTAAGCAATTTTAAAATTCATAAAAAAAAACATGTGCTCCCATTCTACAAAATAATTACTTTCTTCCTTTGAGCTTGCTAATTTAGTCAAAGGAACCACACTTCATTATATTGGATACATGTAATGTCTTAACAAGATAATTTTTGAAAAAAAAAAAAAAAAGCTAGAAAACCCGCTAGATATTACTGAAAGAAGCCAGAATTTCCCGCTAGCAGCTAGATGAAATTTTCACCCGCTCGACGAGCATAGAAAACAGCTAAATCTAGAGGGAAAAGTGCTAAGTTGGCAACACTGTTTATGATGAATGGAGCGTCAAAGAGGGTTGTAGTATTTCGATTTTGCGTGACACCAAAACTGGGCTCGCGGGGGACGTAGCACGATCATTACCGCAGGATGCACATTCAAAAACTTCAGGTTAGCAGTCGCTGCACTGGTTAATGGCTCCTCTGCCGCGCAGATGAACATTTTGCCATATGAACGTTTGCAACGCCCAATTTGCTTTTGCTCTGACAATCGCGTTGGTGGCACTGGAGGACTCGTTCTTGAGCGTGCTTGCATCCAGTGCACGGACTTGCACCCCACCCCCTTTGATGGCGGGCAACTGTTTCGCAGCCCCACCAATAGGGGTCGCAAAACAGTGCCCCAAGCACGCGCCAAATACCACAACCATGACATAATTCCGTTCCAACTGAGTTGCGCCCCGACCCCAGGGCTCCACTATCGAACCATGAGTGGCACTTATATCAGCGTGTGCAACAAAGAATGCAGCTTCATTTTCAACGAAGAAAAAGGATTATGCAGGTGAGCTGGTATATTGAATCCGAGACTTACGCTATTTCAACGCAACATTTTGCATGCAGTTCCAGAGGGCAGCGCTCAAACCAAACCAGGCGTTCATTCTGTGCTGATCCCTTTTTTTTCGTCTAGGGGGAACGGATTTTTAAAAAAAAGGGAGAGAGGTGCTTCCTTACTCCTGTCCCCCTCACCCCCTAAAACGAAAATGCGTCTGGTTGTATGTCACATACCCGCAGCTCAGCACACTATCACATGACAACTTTAGACAAGTAAGTATGCACCAGGTTGTGCCAGCACAGTTTAAGATGCTGTGAGTGAGAGGAAGTGTGACTACCTTACACTCAGTTTTTGATAAAACAAATACAAAACGACAAAACCAAATTATATAAACTTCTTCAAAAATTTATGGTGCAAAGTAAGAGGCTGATCTCATTAGTATAAAACACCAAAGTCATGGAAGAGATCTACACAGCTGAACGTTACTACTGTATGCCAAGTCTCTATCTTTCCTTTAGAATGTTTAAATTAGAGCAGATTGCCTGTTGCAACCACTTTGTTCTCAAGCGATACGAGATTATTGCAAGCTCTGTTGTTGAGATTTATTACTATTATTATTATTATTATTATTGTTATAAAAAATAAGGACACTCAAAGGTTGCACTACGCTCCAGGAAGATGCATGTTCCTTTTACAGGTGGTGCTCTGACAACGACCTCCACCTATATCCTTCAAAAACCAAGTAATGGCATTTTCTCGTAAGACTCAAAATACCCTTTTCGCGTATAGCTTCGATGGTGAGCTGTTGTCACGTGTAAATTGTGGTAATTCTTACATGAATGTACCGGTTGTACCGACTAATGAGTAGCACTACATAGAGAATGTTTCAAGACCCCTGGGCACTGCGTTCTTCTTCCTCTTCTCTTTCTATGCACCCCTGGCCATGTTTATTGAAACTTACAAAACAATATTATTACATCTCTCTTTTCTCAGCAAGAAGGTCATTTGTTGAAGCTCTTTGGTTTTCTTATGGTCCGTCCTAACCTGGTCTTTGGGATGCTTTCTTGTCCTGGGGGAACACTCAACTCTGAAGTGCTTGCTTCAGGATGTGTACGGTTTCTGGCAGACACCTGTGATGTTGGAACCAACAGGTGATGTGCGTTTCGGCAGAGATATCCTGACCTTGTCCTTATTGTGTAGGATCGAGGTTCCGGTCTTTTTCCCCGTGATTGTTCCAGTTGCTCTGCTGTCTCTCATCATACATTGCTGCCGATATCTAGGTCCAATTTTTGGCACACTCAGTGTCTTTTGTTGTAGTTTTCTGGCTTGCTTCTTTTTCTCTTCTCAGTTTTCCTTCCCAAACTCCTTGTGGTTGGGCAGTCTTGGCAACAGTATAGAAGTCAATACTGGCAGTGTGGATCGCAAATGCCTTCCCATCAGAAGTTGTGCCAGACTGTATTCAGAAGGTCCTAGTGTTGTTTTGTAGTTTAGTAGTCCAAGCTCAGGATCTCTAGACTTCTTGAGGATGTCTTTGACAATCTTAACCATTCTCTTAACTTCCCCATTACTTTGCGGGAACAGTGGGCTACTTGTAATGTGCTCTATCTTGTAGTTCTTTGGGAAGTCTTCAAATAGCTTGGAACGAAATTGTGGACCGTTGTCTGATCGCTGAATCTCGGGCATTCCATGACGAGAAAATATTGCCTCGAGATGTGATATGACTGCTTCTGAAGTGGCTTGTCTCAGCCTGCTCACTTTCACGTACCTCGAGTAATAGTCCACGACCAGCAGGTATTGTGCTCCTTCCAACTCAAACAAACCTGTGCCAATCCGTTGCCATGGTCGCTCTGGTATCGTATATATACGATTGTAAGTCGACACGACTGTAAGTCGACCCACCTACATTGCACATCAGCAAAAAAAAATCTTTTGATGCACATTTTACTGCGAACACGTGAGAACGGCAAAGTATCTGCTTCAAAAGCCCAGCCTCCAACATGCAATCGATGCCTTCTGGTGTACTTTGGCTGCGCATGCATGCACAAGGTGCATGAGATGCCCAGGCATTATTGAAACTAGGAAGTTCACGCTGGAGGCGGGACAACTGAAGCTGCTCCCTGTCGTTCTCACTCCGTCTGCGACTAGACTATAACTCGTCCACACTGGTGATGTCAGTCCCGTCGTCACCACTGCTACGTTCTCGAAGCACGTCGTCGCCATCGTCCAACGAAATCTCGCACTTTGCAAATGACAGCATCAACCGCATCTTCCGCGCTTGCTCGGCGATCGCGTTGCACGTCATGGGTAGAAACCGATTGCGCACTTTTGCGGCGTTTGTTGCAAGCCTGACCTTCAACTCCGGAAGGCATCCCTACCTATCCAGACTTTGGCCTGCAGAAGCCTCTTTGTTTGCTGTCACAGTTTAAGATCCCACGCCATTGCAGACTCCACTGGAGCATCACTCGCTCTAATGGGTTGAACTTGCGTCCAGCAGCGCAGTTGTTGGTTGCTTCTGGGTGAAGAATGGTCATAAACGAGCACCGAAAACCTAAACTGCTACATATACCACATATGTCAATACAAAAAAATATAGTTAGCGCTCCAGCATGATCTTCGAAACTCGATCAAACGACGTGCGACCGTGAATTGTGCGAAAAACTGCGAAAAGAAGCCGCGGGAAGTGAGTCGTGAGGCTGTTCCAGCGGCCTCCGGAGTGGCTCTTACAAGAAGTGCTGCCACCCCCAGGAGTCGGGCGTGCCGTGCGCTGTTCACGGCCATACACTTGGGTTAATTTGCGAATCGCTATTTATAATACTTGTTCACGCAAATAAAGAAAAAAGAATTTGTCAAATGAACGCACAGAATGCCGCAATGCTACAGGTACAGCCGGCTGAACTCGTAACAAGCCGAGGTGTTCTTGATATCGCAATTGTTTCGTTTTTGATGGCGGTGGAATGCTTTGGTTCGATTAAATCGACCCCCCAACTTCCCATTTTCAAAAATTGAAAAATGGGTCAACCTACATTCGCCTAAATACGGTAGTTCAGATGCGATCATCGGTTGTGTTTTTGGTACTCACTTTTGTGAACAGCTGAGACAGTTTGTCACAACATCGGCCAGTTGAGAGCTTAGTCCCGGCCACCAAACCGACATCTTGGCTCGTTGCCGGCATCTTGTGATATCCTGGTGGCCTTCGTGTAGCCGATGTAAGACTTGCTTTTTCATCTGGCTTGGAATCACAATCACCAGTAAGTTTTCAAGTACCGTGAGGTCGTGTTGTTCTTGAAAATATAGGGTGATTTCGATGGGTACTTGGTGCTACTAGTTGGCCATCGCTTTCTGCAGTACTCCTTCACTTTAGTACAGACTGGATCTTCCTCTTGCATCGTCTTTACCTTGTCCAGGTACTCACGGGGTGCAGGGACTGACTAAAGAACCACTTGCACGTAGGCTTCGGTTTCTTCTTCCATGTTGTCTGGTGGTTCAAGAGGTGATCTAGACAGGGCATCAGCCGTCCAGAGTTCTTTTCCAGGTACGCGTGAGATTGTGTAGCAGAATCTCATCAGCCGCAGCCTGAATAGTTGAACTCTGGCTGAAATCGCATCCTGTTCTTTGGACCCAAGAAGAAGCACAAGAGGACGGTGGTCTGTCTGTATGTGAAACTGGGTCCCTAGCAGGAACTACATGAATCTTTCACATGCCCATGTCACAGCGTACGCTTCTTTCTCAATCTGAGCATATTTTGTTTCTGTGGTGCTCAGCCCTTTAGAAGCAAATGCTACAGGTAGAATGTCTCCATTCTTGTCCTTTCCTAGTAGAACTGTTCCTAAATTGTAGGATGAAACATCTGCTGAAACAATAAGTTCTTGTAGAGGATCATGTAGTGTTAGGGCTGTTGCCTCCTGAATGTCGTTCTTCACTGCTTTGAATGCCGTTTCCTGTGGAGTGTCCCATGTCCACCCGTTTGTCTTCTTGAGAAGGTCTTGCAGAGGCTACAATTTTTCGGACAGATGGGGGATGAAGCGTCCCGCTTGGTTTGCCATCTCGATGAACTGTCTCACTTCGGTCACTGTTGTTGGCATATTGGTGTTGGCTGTGACCCTTTGTGAGTCTGGCTTGATCCCTTCCTGGCTGACGATGTGTCCCAAGAAATTTACTGACCTTTGCTTTAACTCGCATTTGTCGCTGAGCCAGACACCCGCTGCTTTCAGCCTCTTGAGAACCTCCTCTAGCCTCTGCTCATGCTCCCTATCGTGTGCACCCTTGACTAGGATGTCATACATATTTATTAATTTATTTATTTTCATACTCTCAAGGCCCGGAGGCTCTACAGAGAGGAGTGGATGATACAGATGAAATCGCTGGCAAACTTCTTGAAGTATGTGGCGTCCTGGATGGACACGATGGAGGCAGGGAGGTGGTTCCAATCGTTAGATGTTCTTGGAATAAAAGAGTCAAAATAGATATTTGTATGATATGTGGCATAGGACCCCTGGGATTCCTTCCAGGATCTCTTTCACCCTTCGTTGACAGTACTCAGGGGCGGAAAAAATTGCAAATGGTAGTCGTTGAAAACAAAATCTGCCAAAAGAAGTTATGAAGGTGGTCATATTTTGTGACCCTTGTGCCAACCGAACTTGCCAGAATTCGGACTTGGCATCCAGTTTTGAGTACAGCGATGTGCGTGACAACCTTCCCAGTGTTTCTTCAACAGAGGGCAGAACTAGCTTCTCGCGTTCAATGTTCTTGTTTCGCTGCGTCAGATCCATGCAGATCCATACTTCTCCATTCAGTTTGGGGACCACCACCATTGCTGAACACCACGGTGTAGGCTCTTCAACTTTCCTGATGATTCATTCTTTCTGCATGTTTGCCAGCTGCTCTTGTACTTTCGTCATCAGTGCCTGAGGCACACGCCCTGATGTGTGAAAGGAGACTGGCGTTGCGTCTTTAAATCGTTGCGTCTTTCGGCGTTGAGTCTCGGCCAAGGCGATGCTCTGCCGCGCCTTCGTCTTTGAAGTGACAGCTACTGCGCGCTGCCGCCAGTAACTCCCGACACGTAATCACCCTGATACCACAAACCTATCGTTGAGATGTGAAAATCGACAGATTTCGAATTAACCTACTGTTGCTAGATGAATGTAAATTCTACCGTGGCGTACACAGTTGAAGGACACAAACACTTATGTAAATGATAGGAAGCGACGGTAACCATTAAAAATGCAGACAGAAATGCATTTCATGCTGAAAAGGTTTTTAGTACACTCAAACAAAGAAACAATTGCAGAAAATATTTAGTTTATATGCTTTAAAACTAAAGAAATGCGAATGAGCTCATCGAACTGCATACGACGGGGCGTGAAGAAACAAGAGCCAACAGATGCAGACGACACCCTACGCTTCCGCTCCGGAAGCCGATCCCAGCAACAGTCTTAACGCGGTCGCTGCACTGGTTCTGCACCGTGGCTGCACGACTCCTGCGCTCCTCTGAACTCGGACAGAACTAGAACTTTCTGGCCGGATCGAACGGACCTAGAGTTCCATTCAGGTAGGTTCTCAGCTAGGGTATGCTTCAGTTGTATAGTATGGCATTTCCAAAACTACCTAAGTCCTTGAGCGTCGAAAGAGTTCAAAACAAATTTATCTTCATCTCCGAAGATTGTTTTCTAAAGAAAGATGTACGTTGCTCGAGATGTGAAGTTGATTCAGAACTCGTCAACCTGTTGAGCCTGCACCGGCATCGAGTGAAAGTGGATTTGCAGGTTTTGTTTAAGACACTGCATGGCTTGATTCACTCCCTTAGCCTGCTGTCAGAAGTTCATGTTAGAGTTCTATGTGTGCCCATATGACTCCAGTCATAATTTTGTATATCTGGACATTTTAGACAATTAAACCCAATCTATAGGTCGGCTGAGTTTTATAATCTCTACTCTAACACACTTGATATTTTTGTGCAGGCTGCGCTAGGTTTGAGCACTATGTCTAAAACATGCTCGCTCATGCTGGAATAAATTCTGGGCTGGCATAAATGAATTTAGATTGGGATTTTACTAATAGCGTATTGTTTAGAGGGCCAAAAGAAAGAAGGTAAAAAGTCACAAGACTGCTTTTCGGTAGGAAAATTTGATAACATAGCAGATTATTTCATACCTCCTTTCCTTTGAAAGCACTCCTCCTTTTCATTGTGTTGCATTCGCGGTACCCAAAGCACGTAACCCGGCCCCGAAGCACGACACACGACACCCGGCCTCACTATATTTCGTTCACCCCTAAGCTGACAGTGCACTGGGGGCTACGCACTTGCCGGACCAATCAGCCGCCTCCCTTTCACCCCCTGACCTCATTCTCTGCACGTGGGTGTGCGCGAGGGAGCGTGATCACCTGGCAAAAGATAGAAGTGTGGCTGGCCAAACGAGCATGTAGCTTCCACTGCCACGGGTGGTATAGCCGATCACGGCAACTAAACAAAAGTAGAGCCCGAGGGTTTATCAACAATCTCACTATCAGGAAAAAAATGAGATTGCAATGCTGTGCTTTTAAAATTCATCATAACCCTTATCAAGCCAGTGTGGTGTGTGTGGACGGCAGGACCAACTTGTCGGTGGCTCCCGATGAAGCGTGCAGGACACCCCTTCGAGTGGGTTGTTCCATGTCGCCCCACATGACTAGTTTAGTTGGCACGAATGCCACCAGTCGAGCACTCGCCGGAGAAAGGCACGCGCCCCCGCATTATAGACAAGTGTGATTAGCGCTGTACAAGGACCCATAACTGCAAGTGCAGTCATCTCTCTTTCCCAAAAAATTAATGAATCTCTAAACAGAAATAATATAAGCGTCGGTGTCTTTCTCGATATTAAAAAGGCATTTGACACGGTCGATCATCATATTCTTCTTAATAAATTACAACGATATGGTTTCAGAGGTTCCTTTTTATGCTTTCTTACAAGTTATTTGTCAACTCGCTCACAGTTTGTGTCTCTCTCAGATCATATATCCACAATAAAACCGATAACCACCGGAATCCCACAAGGCTCTGTTCTCGGACCTTTACTTTTTTCACTCTACGTTAACGACTTGCCACACATGTCCTTGCACTCAGATATAATAATGTACGCCGATGATACTGTTTTAATTTACACAGACACGTCACTACTTACCTTGCAGAACACTATCAACCAAGAACTAGCAGTTCTCCAGGAGTGGTTCGTTTCCAACAAATTGACATTGAATATAACCAAAACTAAGTACATTGTTTTTCGTTCCATTAGAAAAGATGTTAACACCAGCTGCTTTAATATTTATATTGGAAACTCACAGCTAGAAGAAGTCAGTTCATTTAATTATCTGGGAGTTACATTAGACTCTCACCTCCATTGGCATGCGCACATTGAAAAGACTTGTAAAAAATTAACCTACGCTTGTTTTGCCTTATTGAAGGCAAGACAGTGTTTTAATACCCCCATATTGAAACTTGTATATTTTTCAATATTTCATACTCACTTAACATATTGTATTGAGGCCTGGGGATTAACTTATGATACTTACCTTCTGCCAATAATTAAATTACAAAAGCGAGCTGTTAGGATCTTAACGCACTCTTCCTACTCTCAACCATCCCGTATACTCTTCGATCAACTCCGCATCCTTTCATTTGAAGAAATTAAACGGTACAAAATTGCTTGTGTAATCCACAATATAGTAAAGTCAAACAATCCACTTCCAGCAAGCATTTTAATTCGAGGCACACGACTAACAAGGGCAAACATATCCGGTCAGTTTAATCTGCCAATATCTCATAATGTATATGGCGAGCGACTAATACAATTCTGCGGCACTAAAATCTGGAATAATTTACCTTTTATACTCATACTTATCCAGTGAAAACCTTGTAAGACAGAACTGACTTCACCATGCAGATGTTTGGAAAGTCCAGGTTTTCACATTGGAAGAACCCGAAGAAATGCAAAATGCCTCGAAGAGTTTAAGTCACAAAACATCTAAAAACGGTTCGTAAAAATTCAGCAGTTCTCAAAGAAAAGGTTGCTGGGTGATTTCAGATAAGACCGACCAAAGGGTGGCTCGTCAACATTTTAAAATTAACTAATGTTTTTATATGCCATTGTCCAGTGTCTGGTATAAACAAATCTGCACTTAGTTTTGACCAGAAAAAAAAAATATTTGGGGACAGGAAAAGTTGTAAAGAATGAAGAGGTGGACAGCTGCATTAATGTGCACTGATGGAGGGGACACTTTTGAAAGGAAATAACTAAAAAAATAAAATTAGGAGAATTCTATTACTTTCCAGAAACAAACTTTGCGCACAGCTTGCTTGTAATATATAGTTACGATATATACTCACATTATATTTCTTTTTTCTAAAAATTGCTAAACATGCCTGTTCGAAAGACAAATGTCAAAATTTGGAGGCCTGTACAGTCGAATCTCATTAATTCGAACACGCTTAATTCAAACTTTCGGTTTATTCGAACTGACGCTGTGGTCCAAACTACACTATATGTATTTCAATGGGCGAAAACACCCAGTAATTCGAACGCTTAAACGCCCGCGTCGGTTAATTCGAACATCCCGCGCCGCCGAGCGTGCTTTCAGGAGCGGGCTAACTCACGCGGCAGCGCCACCAACGTCTCCAGTTCCAAATAACCATGACAACCGATCACGTGGTGACCTTGAATGTTGCGATGAGCGGTGCGGTGCTCTCTTGCACGGTGACGGTGCTGCGCCGCTGCTCTTCGGCGCGTTTTCGGCGGGAGTGCGACAGTTCCGTTTCTTGCCTTGCACTCGCACTTTGCTGCGGTTCGGCGTGCTTTCGGTGGGCGCGCGACTGACGTTATCTCGATTCCAAGCGTCATGGCGAGCCGGGGCACGTACCGCCCACCAAAGGACCTCAAGACGAAGGTAAAGATACTGCAAGAAGTTGACCAAGGCGCACTTTCCAAGACAGAATTAGCGAAGAAACACAGCATCACGAAGAGCACTCGAAGCGCTGGACACCACCGCGCGCTACTTCTCTTGCCAGGAGAATGCGGATGCCGCGTTCGAGCTGGTCTCCAAGCTCCAAGCGATCTTTGTTGATTCACGACTGAGGAACCGCGCACACGCACGCATCACGGATTACTTCCCTTTGTGATCGGTGAAAATAAATGTCCTAGAACTCGTCACTAATGTGTTAGCTCAGTGCACATGCACCGCCCAACGCAGCGCTGCACGTAAGTACTCCATTTAATGAGCTTTCATTAATTCGAACAAATTTTCGGTCCCCCTCGAGTTCAAATTAACAAGATTCGACTGTATCTCATGAAATAATTTAATCACCATCATATACTTTTCAGACAGTATTCTACTTATATATGGCTATTACTTAATATATATATTAGATATCTCAGTGATACGGTAGTCGTGATATATTTAGGAAAACATAAAGAAAAAATCAAACAATGCAAAAATTCCGATGCTAATAAAAAAAAAACACCTTTGATTTTTTAAATATTTGGGTACCCTGTTATACTACTTTATTTTGGCATTCATTTCTATTAAAAACATGTTGCATTACATGATTGAGAATGAAGACATAATTCCCCAAAGAATGGTCCTGTTTCAAAGCCTACACTTAGCAGTGCCCTATAAGAGAAGTGACTCTGAGTTGAAGATTCATGAAACTAACACACATATTTTGTATATTTTATTCAGATGAGGCCATTGATAACTATAGCAATCGTTCACAAAGTAAAAGTGAGGAGAAACTACAGTGTAAAGATGTATCATATTACAGACTAGTGATCCAAGAAAAGATCATGCAGCCATTGGCCACTGGGAACTTTGTTTACTTGATTGTCCTGCGACACTATATGCTCCTCTCTTCCCCTCTATCTCCATCTCTCTATTTCAAATATATCCCTGAGTTATATCTAGAATAAAAACATATTCAAGCATTCCTTTCTGCATGATTGTGTTCTGTGGCTAGCAACAATCATTTCGTCGCGAAGATCACGATTATGGCGCAATAGTTGGCGGAAGTAGCAGACGACACTCCTCGCTAGTTCTGGCAAAACGGCCGATACAATCTTTTTCACATTTCCCCACTCGCTGTCAAGAATAAGGGGGTTCGCTTCAACCAGCAAAAATATGGCCGCCAATGCCTGTTTACTCAGCAGTCATGCCTGTCGTCATCCCACTCGCTGGCGTCACGGGCAATAATATCAGGCACAAAGGGGCATAAAGACAGACAGCAGAATCTCGAAATATTCGAGCTTCGCGTAAATACAATAAAGCGTAAACATTGTCGCCGTGTTAACCTAGTTAACATGGCGACCTAGTCAGGTGCAGTGGCATCCCTCACCTGAAATTGTTTGTACCCGGAAATATATAGCCAACCTAAACAGTTTTACTATTCTATCTATATTTTTGTGTGTGGAGGTAAAGTTATTTCTTTTATTCTAAATATAAAATATGCTGGAAAGTGAAACTTCACACTGCATCATCTTTTTGAATAACTAGTGATATGATCCCTCTTTGTACGCTGTATGTAAAATGCTGTATATAGTTTCTCCTCACTTTTACTCTGTGACCGATTGCTCTAGTTGTCAATGACCTCATCTGAATAAGAATATATGAAAGAGTGTGTTAGTTTCATGAAACTGCAACTCAGAGTCACTTCTTGTATAGGGCACTGCTAAGTGTCGGCTTTGAAAAAGGACCCTACTTTGGGGAGTTACTATGTATTCATTCTCAATAAAATAATGCAAGATGTTTTTAATAGAAATGAATGCCGAAATAGAGTATGACAGGGCACCAAAATTTAAAAGAAATGGAGTGTTTTTTTTTTTATTCGCATTAGAATTTTTTGTTGTCAGCTTTTTTTCTTATGTTTTTTCTAAATATATCACGATTACCGTATCACTGAGAAATCTTATATATATTAAATAATAGCCATATATAAGTAGAATTCTGTCTGAAAAGTATATGATGGTGATTAAATTATTTCATGAGATAGTACAGGCCTCCAAATTTTGCCATTTGTCGTTCGAGCAGGAATGTTTGGCAATTGTTAGAAAAAGAAATGTAATGTAAATAAATATTATAACTATATATTACAAGCAAGCTCAACCCACACTTTGTTTCTAAAAAGTATTCGAATTATCCTCATTTTATCGTTTAGTTATTCACTTTCAAAAGTGCCATCTCCATCAGTGCGCGTTAATGCCTGTCCACCTCTTCATGCTTTACAACTTCCCCTGTCCCCAAATTTTTTTTTTCTGGTTGAAACTAAGCGTGGATTTGTTTATACCAGACACTAGACAATGGCATATAAAAACATCAGTCGATTTAAAAATGTCGACCAGCCACCCTTTGGTTGATCTTATCTGAAATCACCCTGCTCTACCAACTTTTTCATGAAAGTAAAAACTGCGGGGAAGGATAGGACAAAAGCGTGCGGGGACGTCGGAACACTGAGCTCTGGTTGGAACGATTCGCGAATAGACACAAAGCTAGCTGCCTTTGTCTCTGCTGAATCTTCAAACGCCTTTGTATGCCGAACGCCGGCGTACGACATTTGGCGTTCGTGTTTCGAACGTGTTCAAACAACAAGGGGAGACAAGGGCAGCTGGCTTTGCGTCTACCCACTAATCATTCAGCTCTGCATTACCACGTCCCTGCGCGCTTCCGTCTCCCCCTCTCCCTCAATCTCTGCCTGCATCTAGTCTCGCAACTCGGGGAATATAAACCATTGTGATGCCCTAATAGAAGAACAAACGAAGCAAGTACAAAACTTACCTTTGCGTCGTTCTTGGTGAGGAAGTCGACAAATGCAAAGCCACGATGCCTCCCCGTACCGGCCATCTTCTTGGGCAGTCGGATGTCCCTCAGCGTACCGAATACACTAAAAGAAAAAAAAAAAAAAGACTTTGAACAAACTTTGCTACTCTCAACAAAAATTTGAAACTGCGGAGTAAAAATTAAATAAAACTAAAAAAAGATAAAAATATTCTTTGTATGTATTGAATGCATTATCATTGGAAGCGTGCGACACCTACAGGGGGAGCCGCCTTGGAAATGGTTGGCGGCGCCACTAGTGACAGCTTTCACGTTACGCGGTAAACCGTAATGTCCCGAGCACAATCAGAAAAAGTAGAAAAAAATGCATTTTTTGGTTATGAGTCCCTTCCAAGCTTGTTATTGTGTTGAGGGGCAACGATGCAAAGATGACTGCACTTTCCAATCAGCAAAGTTTGTTTATATTCCACCATAGCTAACTAGCCGCATTTACGCCGAGGCCGTCGCTGATCCCAACACTACAATTACTAGGAATAAGCTATCTTTCGGTGTTTAAAAAAATATAGCGAATCAAGCCAAACATAGGGGTGGGCTATCTTTCGGTGATTAAAAAAATATAGCGAATCAAGCCAAACATAGAGGTGGGCTATCTTTCGGTGATTAAAAAAATATAGCGAATCAAGCCAAACATAGGGGTGGGCTATCTTTTGGTGATTAAAAAAATATAGCGAATCAAGCCAAACATAGGGGTGGGCTATCTTTCGGTGATTAAAAAAATATAGCGAATCAAGCCAAACATAGGGGTGGGCTATCTTTCGGTGATTAAAAAAATATAGCGAATCAAGCCAAACATAGGGGTGGGCTATCTTTCGGGGTGGGGCATCTCTCAGGATTTTACGGTAGTGAAGCGCCGCCTGCTCCGACCTGTTCTAATGTGCCCGCGGCAGTGTTTCTTGATCTCGCTTGGAAGTAAAGGTTTGGTACCTTAAGGTTCTAAACCGTCCCACGTGGAGCATCGCTCTGGATGTGTTTTCCATCGTTCATCCTGCAGAAGTTACTCAAAGCTCGGGTTTGGTGGTCTGTCAAGCAGCTATGAGCGACAACAGCGGCAACGTGCCGCCATGCTTGTTGTTCGTCTGTGCTGGAAGATGGCCCTACGAAGCGCTTAGGTGTTTGATGGCTCCGAGATTGCTACGGGAAGAGGCTCTGTAGTGCCAGTAATTAATAAAGTCTATGTCCGAAGTATTTTTTGCTCCTCTTATTACGAGATTGCTCGTCGCTCGCCGGTGGGTCGAGTAGACGTGCCGGGATCGAGACGATTACGGTGGTTTTTGCAGGCGTGCGGAAGAGATCTGTGTTCCTGATTTCCAAGTCTCGCGTAAAAAAAAGTTAGTGCCCAGTGCAGCCCCGAACGTTTTGTATCGTGTTGTGCTTGGGCAAGCCGACATTCATTAGAAACAAAGGTTGGTTGCCATGTAGGTTGTCCATGCTAGTACGGCTATGTTCCATACGAAATGCTTTTGCTAGGAGCCGTGCCGTGGCACCACTGTCTTATCGCACAATTCCAATACTAAAGACCAAGCTGTCTGTCGAGTAGAGGCTAGATTATGAATAAAACGAGAAGCCCTGTCATATCTGCAACTCTGGAAATGTCCTGAAATAACTGCCTCCCTTTTATAAGAGGTCTCGATTCTTCTTGTAATAAGTTTACATCTGGCAGAAAGAACATTCTCTGATAAAAAAACTGGTCAACTTCACAAGTGAAGGACCTATACAAAAAGATACAGCCGACATAGCATAAGCTCTACAGATGCCAGAACCCATGACATGAAAGCATATGCCCGAATCTAAACGTTCGGGAAGGTGCGACGATTAAAATGAAAAGGTCCGAAGGTGGGAGTACAGTTGTGCTTCTAGATGTCGTCTTTCATGATAGCACTCCCCCAAGTGCTAGAAAGTGCCTAGCCTCCTATGATTTTATTCTGTACAAAATTTGCAAACCCAACTCAGAATAGCTGTAGAAACAACAACTGGTAGGGCAGATGTCACGCAGAAGCAGAAAAATGACTTGTAGCCATTGTAGATTGTTTTGCCCTTAAACATGGTATTTGTCTGTTTGTTTAACTCCAAAAAGAGCCAGCTCACCTGAACAGTTCCTGCAGTTCCTTCTTGGTGGCCTCGAAAGGAATGTTTCTCACAAGGATCTTGGTGCTCTCCTTTCCTAGATCCGTCTTCTTCCTTTTGAGTTCGGCAGCCGTCTGCCTGAAAAAGCAAAATGGGACAAAAATCTCTTTTACTAGCTGCACCTGATATCCTCCTTTTTAAGATGCCAGTTATGATATAACTGTAATTGGGTCAGTATAACCCAATTATTTCTTCCAGTAATAGGGCACAACGACATGGCACATCCTATATCAAGGCATGTTACCTGGTAAGGAAACAAATGTAACAATTAAGAGTGAATAAAAGGTTAAAAGCATGAACAAAAATGGGGACAATGAAGATACACACATGACAGGACAGGCGCTTTGCTCTCAACTGTTTTTTTAATAGCAGCATTGTCACCTATATGTACACACATTATCGCTCAATCCACATCGCACCCAATCGCACACTCAAAGACAACCTTCCAAAAATGCCATTTCACTCTGAAGCAGATACACTGACGCGATTGCCTTCTCTCTTTTTTATGTAGAACACCTCTATAATCTCTCTTTCGGTTTTATCTTTTGCCTTTCTTAGAAACGTCATAGAATTCAGGTCAGGTTTGCATCCACATCACCTACAATGGTCAGCAAGATGCCAACCCCCACGTTGTTGCGCACACAGATTATGCTCACATGCTCTGTCATTCAAGCAGCGCCCAGTCTGCCCAATGTATACCTTGCCACAACTAAACGGAATCTCATACACCACGTTGGTTACATGTTTCTTGGAACCGCATGTTTCTTGGAACACGGTGTTCTTTGCCTTGTCAAGATCAGACAGATCGTAGCAAGTTTACACGGACCAGAAAAGACCACATTATTATCATACCTGCCGGCTACCTTTTTCAGATTATGGGGTACAGTATGCATGTACGGAATGACTTGTATGCGTTTCCTTTCTTTCCTTGCCTCTTTTACTTCTTTTTAGCTTTTTGAGCAGGCTCTCACAACAGCTAGAGACGAGGTTAGGGTTAACATTTAGAACACTATAGAAGTGCACTCAACAGGGCACAAGCAGGGCACACATGAGCTATGATAGAAAATTAGAATGATACTAATTAATTATTTTAGCATTCCTTTGTCTGGCATAAAAGCAAGCACATACTAATTATACAAAAAACAATTTTAAATTTCTACAGTACAGCACCAAGTCACACACAACCACAAACAATGTCCGTGACAATTTTTTGTGAAGAGTATTTTCGAAAAAACAATCGTCATATTGTGGTTTTTGGCAAATGCTGCATAAATCTTTTCCTAATGCAATCTCAAAATAAAAACAAAGTTCTTAAAACTAGCTGCAATTACAACGCAATTGTAGATTAATTTTCTGGATGTTGCTTTGATGATAGACCAATGATGCTGCAATGTTGCTGGATGTGAAAAAAAAAAAAAAAAAAGAACATGCAGTTACATTAGCAGGCACCATGGTTTAACTGTCACTAAGAATGCTTAATATTAGTTGGGCAGAAGTCTGTCGTTAACCGATTTCTGACATAACGACTGGAACCAAAACTAAACCAAACAGCTTAATGCATATGAAGAGCTTGTGTTCAAAGCATGCTGGAAGTGCAGAACTTAAATACGGTGGTTTCAGATAATTGGTGCAGTGGCTACTAGGTGACAAGATAAGAGTTCAGGAGAAACTCCTCCCACCCCTTTCTACTTCAGCAGGGCAAACGCTGGAGAGGAGGTCGCATCACTGACTAGAGATGGCAGTTTTGAAAAGGGTCTATTGACTTACAATTTAGTGCAACCGAGGAAAGTAACTTAATCATGTAATTTAAATAAAATTTGAATGTGACTACGTAGGCTGGCGATTATTCAAACTGGGATATTTCATACTTCTGGCTAGTTCAAACAAATTTCAAAACTTTGATTGTCCCGCTGTGTTTTTAATGTATTCAAGCCTCTTAGTTCAAACTGCGCTTTCGTGTAATTCATACTTTTTGTTCTCGTGGCCCCAATGAGTGCACATCTTTCTGAGCACCGGTGCACTGCAGAAGAGGCAACACTCACAAAGCTTGTCCGGAGTGCACCAGTGCTTGGTGACAAGTGCACTCAACAGGGCTCAAGCAGGGCACACATGAGCCATAAAACTAAGCACCATATGGAAAGTTCCATAGTAACTCGTGCAGACGCTGTGACGTGGCGGCATGGCATAGGTCCACGTCACAGAATCGGCACAAGTCGCTATGAAAACTGCCGCGCGGTGCCCGTTTTCATTGCTTATGTGTCTCCTGCTTAATAGTCCACAGTAGACAACTTCGTGGCCTGATCAATTTTTGTTTTGAGATGTCATGTGCTGTCTAAAATGTCCACGATAAACAACATTTTTGAGATGTCATACATTTCACAAATGTTTCATGTGTGGCCTACCTGTTTATGATCAGTAGGCCTACATTGAGAAAATCACCCAATATTTGCTTTGTACGAGAGCCAGTCATTTGGCAAATCATAATCTTATCTTGAATCATATTGAGATGAATTTAGGATAATTCCAACTTCTGATAATTCCAACAAAGTTTGTGACTTCTTAGAGTTTGATTTAATGAGAGTCAACTATAGTTACTTCGATCTTGAAAAAGAAAGCCAGTCACTCACTGAGCGGTCTCCCTTTTGGATAGCTTGAGTTCCACGGCATGCTCATCAAGCTTCGAATGCTGAAGCTGTTTCAAGGCCTTCTTGGCCGACTGCTTCAGCTTGAACTGCACGAAGCCATAGCCCATGGACAGCATCTTGCCTGAACAAAGCATGCAAAAACACGAATGTAGATCATGTAAAGCATTGATAAAATAAGTGACGTTAAAAATAAGGTGTGTCACACACCAGGATTCTTGAGATCTTTCTTCTTGGCAATTGTCACTTCATGAATAGGACCGCAACCAGCGAAGTGCTGCAGTTCGAGAAAGAATACATGGCAGCTCATTTAAAGTCATGCACACAGATAATTGCACTGCTTATAATACGACCCATCCTATTTCTGAGTTTGCTTTTGCAACTGTTGAAGGGATTTTAAACCTCATTAATAAAGCTCTTCATAAAGACAAGTGGTCTAGGCTTGGCAACTGTGGAACAGTTAAACAATGTGCAATAAGTGTGAATAGAGTACCATAGCTCGTGTCAAAAATTACAATTTCTACATATCAACCACACAATATTTTGCATACAAGGATGTTTGCTTTCCTTTAATGCGGAGGCTCATAACTGGAAATAAACATTACTAGAAACTCCTATGACCACTCATTCCAGATGAAGATATTTGAAAATTTGGTTCCACAGATTAAGTCAATTTTTAACGAGTGATTTTCAGTGGAAGCCTCATAAACTTCCTGCAGCATTTTCTACAGCATAATTGCTTTAGCTTAATAACCCAAAAGCATCAAAAGCAGTTGTGAACATCTTTTCTGACAAAATCTTTCAAAGAATAAAAACCTACCTCTCTGAGAGCTTCTTCCGTGGTGCTAAAGTTGAGGTTCTTCACAAACAGCGTCGTGTCTGGCTCGGGGGGCTCCTCTTCGTCCTCTTCCTCTTCCTGTCTCTCTGCCTTTTCCGGTTCATTTTCTCCATCTTCAGATGCCTTTGTGGGCTCCTCCTGCAACAACCAACATTCACAGATTTGAAACTCTGCTAAAACTCTTGCAGTGGTGGTAACGTGCTAAGGTTCAAAACGGTTTAGTGGGTAGATGTGCCATGAACACTGTTTACGGTGGGAGTAGTTGCAATTGGAATATGGCTAAGCAGATTCAAAGTCGCCTCACAATATACAAAACTGGTCGGGTCACCTCAAATTGAACAAAAAGACAACCAGACCCACCTTCGTAACACCTTCCAAAGTCGGCGTCGGAATAGTCTTCTTCTCCTTGAACACTCCGATGGGGGCCCATTCCAGGTACAGTGGTACATGCTTGAACTACAAAAATAATGCAGGGAGAAGAAACAAGCCTAACTAAACCTTACTTTTCTCAATTACATGCATACCAGAAAAATGACCCCGAAAAACGAGTGCTGCACAACGTTTTAAAATAGGTTACATGTGGTCAATACTTCTCGACTACTGAAAGTGAAACTGGGCGAGATGCCTGACGTGGCTTAACATCCAAATTGTTGAATCTCGTTCCAGAGCAAATACATGGCAAAGTCTACCAAGAAGACCACAGGTAAATGGGACAGACAACCAGCAGCCACCTGACATGGCCATCGCCGGACACTTGGAACTGTACTTTGAGCCGACTTTAAATACTGCTGCGGCGGTCATGCTTTGTCCTCGAAACCAAGGTGAATCAATTTTCTCCTCCTCATTTTAATGTTTCTCGTATACACCTGATGCTCGGGTTAGTATATTCTCTTAATGCAGAGCATATTAGAAATGATATTCATGAAGAAAGTGAAATAACTTTCTTTTGTTGAAGTTAAGCTTCAAACGAAAAAACTTGAACATTTAGCCACTCAGGCAAGGGCCACGGGAAACACTGAGCAACATCCAGCAAATGCGAACCTTGGAGTATGCGAGGCGTCGAAAGGCCGACCGTGCTTCCGAGGGCTCTTGGAATTCCACCAGCGCACAGATGCCCCAGGGAGGGAGCACCACTCTGCTCAGGGTGCCAAACCTGGATGCCGGGAACCAGTGCACTTCAGTCACACATCCATCATAACGATTCAGCAGTGTCATAATCCAAGAGATATGCCCTCTACCATTGGGCAAATGAAATGAAAGGTTGAATTATGAGGGTCAATGAATGAGTTAACTCTTCTCACATAAACGACAATCATAAAAAAAAAACATTTTTTCTTTTACTTAGTGCACCTGCTTTTCTGTAAATGTAAAAACAGATACATTCAAATTCAATTGGAAACGTTGGCTTTTTGCCTCTTGCCAGCCCTCTTCCTTGCAAGGGTTTGTTTAACTTCCTTACAAATAAAAAGAAAGTACTGCAAGTAGGATAAATGCAAATGGCAATGAGAATTAGAATCACACACTAATAGCAACTATCCCACTATGTGTGGTCTCATTTCTAATGGACCTAACAGTAACTTCGTTTCACCCTTGCCTAAAAGAGTTAAGCCCTTTTCCACCTTTCATAAAAAGTGTGTTTACAAAAAAAAACATTGTACAGCCCTTCCACTTCACGTGAAGATGGAGGACCAGCGGAGCTGTTATTTTTACGTCTAGGATGATGCCTAGAGGACGACGTCTAGGACGACCTCAAGGACGACTTCGAGGACGACACCTAGAGGACGACGCCTAGAGGACAATGTCTAGGACGACGTCTAGGATGACCTCAAGGATGACTTCTAGGACAACCTCGAGGACGACGCCTAGAGGACGACGTTTAGGACGACCTCAAGGACGACTTCTAGGACGACCTCAAGGACATTTCGAGGACGATCTCGAGGACGACATCTAGGGAGACCTCAAGGACGACTTCTAGGACGACCTCGAGGACGATGCCTAGAGATGATAACAAGGGATCAGGACCTGACTATCTAATAATGCCAAGGAAAGCTGATTCACACTGGTTGCCCCCTCTTTTTATTTTTATTTATTCATACTTGCCACGACCAATGGGGGTTTTCTGTCAACATCTGCGGACACATTTTTTCCCAGATCCTAGCGCATAACAGCTTCGCTGTAAAAATATATACAGTGCAATTTACCTATAACGATACCATATATAACGATCTACCACTTAACATGATCAGTTTCTAGAGAACCATGCGTTGTTGCATGGGGTATCCAGTCCAGATACAATAATAATCGGTTATAATGATTGCATTTTTGGGTCTTCTCATTGTTGTTAAAAGCGGATTGCACTGTATACAGTCGCCGACCGATTTTTCGGACGCCGATTATTCGGATTCGTTCAATATTTCGAACCTAAAGAAGGAACCGTGACCTACCCGACAGAAATAGTGCATATTCCCGACCAATGTTTCGGAAAGCTTGATGTTCGAAAGTTCGATTTTTCAGACAAAATAGTCGCGAGCAATCAGCGGGAAACACCACTGAGAAGCAGCCATTTTGAATTTTATGTTGGCTACACATGGATGGGCTTGGTTTGGCAGCGCAACTTAAATTCTGCTAAGTCCTACTGCTAAGTGACACTGTACGGCTTTTTTTCTTCTCTAGCTGCGCGTCATTATCATCATCATTGTTGTTTCCATTTTGCTTTGTTCATTCGCCATTGCAGTCACGGACTTGCGCCTCTCAGCTCGATCTCGTCTCGGTGAATAGTGTTTTCGGACTATGCTGGATTAGACGTCATTGCCCCATCTCTTCTTCCGCCGCCGCGATCTGTTGCTAAGAAGCGCACAAAGTACTCGACCATAACGCTAGAAAAGAAGGCAACGAATCTCAAGCTAACAGAAAGTTGCCAAACGCCAACGGAGGCATAACCTGAAGCATATACTACGGCTTTTTAAAGCCTGCTTAGCCGTAATAAAGGGAAGTCTTTTAATCTGCTGATTTTTCGGACTGCTCCATTATTCGGACGTTTTTTCGGTCCCAGCGATGTCCAAAAAATCGGCCGGCGACTGTGTGTGTGTGTATATATATATATATATATATATATATATATACATTTTTACTTAATTTATGTCCCATTAAAGAAGCTGTGCAACGTTTTTATTGTTGAAAGAATTTGCATCTTCTGCTTTTGACATTGTTTATCTTGTCACAAAGGACAGAAAACACATATCCTTCCTTCAAAATTTTGCGATTCCGCCGCGTAATCGCGAGGCAAAAGTTAGAATATTTCCCGACCTGCAGCCGTGAGCGGCGGCCATGGGAACCATGCGGCATGACGTCCATGGGGGCTTGTAAAAAGATAGGAAGTTGTGCAAATACCTGCTCGATAAAAGGTAATTTTTCTATAAATCTTGTCGTTCCAACATAAATATAAATGCATCAAAAACCTGGTATCGTCGACAAAACTTTTATCATACGGAGTTTTAGTGGCGCCATCTATCCGAGGTCAACAAAATCGCCAGCTCTTTCTGCTACCACAAACAGCCGCCAGAAGCCGGAGGGGGATAGCCGGACCTGGACGAGGCTTTCCTCCTTTCACCATATTGTTCGCGCTGCACCAGCACGTGATCACACGGGGATGAGTTCTCGCTGCTCACTGATGGCTCTAGAGAGAGAGCTTCACCGGAACCCCGCGCGTCCCCCATTCACGTCACAGTGCACTTGACTCGGAAGATGGCGAAGGAGTTGAGAGGTGCCGAAAACCTCAATCTTTGTCAATTTTTAAAATAAAAACTAGGACATGCAGGCAAAAGCGGTTTTTTGTTCTTTACTTCAGAAAGGTTGAGACACCAACTCCCAAATTACTTAAGCAGAGCACTGAAATTGTCGCACAGCTCCTTTAATTGACCTATAGGTAGAACTAGATTGAAAATTCATACTAAAATATTATATTTTAAAAGAGTATTATACCCCTGTCAGACGGGCACGTTAAATGACATTTAAGCAAAATGACATTACAGCTCGGCCAATGAGCGTGAGCGATGAAGAACCAGGATCACGTGAAGAACCAGGATCACGAGCTGATTCGCCGAGCGGTGAATGACATTCGATCAAAATGACATTTACTTTCCCGTCTGACAGGGGTATTAGATATTTTAAGTCAACTGATGGTTTAAGTATCTCTCAGTTACTCGTGCACCCATACTGAGCGCACTGAGGGATACAAAGTTCTTCTCACTTTAGGTCACGTGGCATCAATTTTCCAGCTGAATTTAGCAAGGCAACTGTGGGAGGAGGGGAGGGTACGGTTGAAGAGGATAGGGGGGTACGCAGGAGGAAGAGGGGAGGGTATGGAGAAGGAGGATGGGAGGAAGAGGAGGGTGAGGAGGGGAGGAGCAAAGGAGGAGGGTGGGAGGAGAAGAGGAGGAGATTAAGGGAGGGTTTGGAGGAAGAGGGGGGTATACCCTCTTCTCCTCCTCCTCAAGAGCTGCACTCTAATTTCGCATTACAGAGATTTCTAAACGTCTTTCAATTTGTTTTTAACCCCCCCCCCCCCCCCCCCCCAAATAAAAAGGACAATCCTTGATAGACTCCTGAAACAAGGTCAAGACATTGCCCACTGACTTAGCAAAGGCGTCCCGTATCTCGTCAGGATGCGTCTTGGCCGGGAGGTTTTTGACCAGGATGACCGTCTTGCTGCGCTCTGTGGCCGGGCGACAGAAGGCGTCAAGCTCCACGCCCTGCCCCTGCAGAAACTCCTTGGTCTCCGTCACCACCTGTGTCTCGCCCAAGGCCATGCGCACAGCCACGCTGTCCCCCATCTCCTGCACAGGGGAGGGCCCATTAGGTCAGATCCCTGACAAGGAATGAGCTCAGAACGAGGAGGCTCACTTAGGGGTGGTGTGTGGCAGAGCTACATCGTACCGGTTTTTATTTCAGTACTACAGTCATGTCTCGTTAAAATGAAACCCGTTAATATGGATACCCCGCTCCATAGACAAAGTTTTCAGGGACAAATTGGGTAAATGCGTGCATTTTTCGTGTTATTATTAAAGACAACTCAGATTATGAATGACCTTTTGAGGAACGGAGGTGTTGATATTAACGAGACATCACTACAACAAACATAGGCAAGCTTCCTCGTAGTAGATGGATCTCATTGTGGCACATTGGTGGTCACTTTAAGGTTTTCTGAGAATGCCTGCTTTTGTTATTTCAGGAATGAAACAGGACAAAGCAGCTTTGAAGAAATCTTGGGAGCAGAAAAAATGCAGTTTGGAGCAGGCTGGGAGCGGCAAGAACGAGGTCTTAGATCAAGTTGAGAGCAGCATACGAGTTTTAAGAATGTCAAAATAGAGGCTAGATGTCACCTGATTTTCAAAACTAAAGAAAATATGACATGCAGATAACTCCGTGTGAACTTAACGGTAGTTTCAATAAACTTTTTAGTTGCAAATATTTTTCACAAAATTGCGTGCAAATTACACAAAAAATGTGAAGCAAAACTGCACATGACAGTGTGACACGTGATAAAACCAACTTGCAAAGAGGTAAATATAAACAGGTACAAACAGGTACATTGCTCAGCAGTGACTAGTAAGGAGTATCAAAAAATAAAAATGCAAGTACAAAAATGGCTTTTCATTTTTCAGTGACTAGAATAAGATAATAAATGTCCTTGTACATATAAATCAAGTGGGACTTCGTCAATTGCTCACGGATACATTTCACTTTTTCGAGATTCTGAGCCAATTTCGCATTAGCCTCTGCTAACATGCTAACAGCACGTGTCCAGACTCAATCTTCTCTATCTCCTTTTTTTTTTTCTTCAGACCCGACTCAATCAATGACTGCGCATACTGAGACATAGTCCGTGAACAGATGATGCGCTGTTCAAGTTGCCGCTCTTCTTCCTGAAGACCAGCTCTCTTCATACTCGCTTCCCTCGCATCACTGATCTTCCTCTTCTGCCTCTCGTCGCCTTGCTTTTTTCAACTTCTAGCCTTAATGTGTAAACTTTATGAGGCCTCACAGCTTGCAGCAAGTCTGCTGTCAAAGGCACTTTCGTGACATCACTGCCAAATCGCTTCAAAATGCAATCAGCACAATCCCGATCTGGCCGCCATACGCCTCACTGCTCGCTAACCTTTGTTCCCAAGTTTTCTGCATGGGTCTGTGGCACACGTTTGTTCCACTATTCAGATCTAGTGACTTCAGGACTTTAGAAAAGCAAAGTGAGCAGGCAGCAATGACGGCTAATGTTGGTGGCAGCAACTTTCAGATACAGATTTTCGGATTTGGATCCTCTGGCGTCCAATTTGGGCCGGAAGTTCCGGTGCCAATGTTGCCAAAAGAAACTGCGAGACTTCTAATTTTGACGAGGCTCGTTTATAATCTCAGTGTGGGTGCCCCTTGGCGCAATTTTGTTCTTATTTATACTTTTGTATCAGTATGGCGCATGAAAAGTCATTAGGCGCACAGGGGTGCAATTGGTGCAGCAGTTACACCCCTGACATTTTATGGTTTCTATTTTCAGCAAATGCACGGTAGAGTAACCAGAAAACCATCTTGGTCCATAGCCATTTTGGCTAGGTACCTTGTTCAGTCGTAACAGCCATTTTCCGCACAAACCTTCGTGCAGCAAGAGCAACTGCCACAGCTAAGAGCTCAGGCTTCCAGTCTTTGTTGCAATACATCTTAAAGGGATGCTGAACCGAAATTTGTAGCTCACAAAACAAGGCTGAAGCGATAGGCAGGACGCTGCAAAACCCAAGAACATCATGGGAAATAAGCGCCGAAGTTGAAGAGACAGGCAGGACGCCGAAGCCCAAAAGCCTGAAGCGATAGGCAGGACGCCGAAACCCAAAAACATCACTCGTGCAGTGGTATCTCTACCGGATGGACGTATTTTTGTAAAAGCAGCGCGTGACTGAACACATCCGACGAAGCCAAAGAGACATGCCATGCGACGTCGCGGTTCTCATTCCCTCTCCTTTTCGCGTCGTCCCCTCAAGCTGGTGAACCGAAGCGAGGACGAGAGAAGTGAGGCTGCTTCCCCTCGTTCTCAATTGTTCGGAGGGAATCGTGACATCACATTCCTCGCTTAATCGCACACTTTTTCTTCGCAAATATGGCCATCCGTTCAAGATATTGATGTATGAGTGATGTTTTGGAGTTTGTAGCATCCCGCTCCATGCTTCTGGTGCCTGATTTGGCGAAATCCAAATTTCGGTTCAGCATCCCTTTGAGGTAAAACAAAGTAACTTCCCACTGCTTTGCTTTGACCAAAGGCAAACTTAAATGAAAGATTTGCACCTGAAAAATATATTATTAACTAGGGCTCAGCATCTTTAAGTTTATATAAAAAAGCTGGGAAAGATGTTCAGCAAGAAATTTCTTGGAGACTCATTCATTGAGTTGAAGTACATCCTTCTAAATTTAGACTTGAAAAACATTGGATGCTATTGAATTTCCCCAGGCAGCATACAGACTGAAATCGGCCACTGGGTCAGCTAACAGAAACTCCAAAGGTAGAGGCACCATTCCATTAAAGTTGATTCTCTAGTGACAACAAAGCAATGAGCAAAATTGTTCCTACGGTTCCGAGGAGTTCCTGTTTGCTGGTGTCGTAACGTTCAGCCATCACATCTGCCAGGGCATTGGCTCCCAGAAACAAGGTGTTCCAATTGTGGCCACTGAAAATGTAGGAGTGGTAATTAAAACTGACTGCTTGCAAGAAACAAAACGACAAATCGACTGAAGTTTCTGCAAAAGCAACCTGTAACATGCACAAGCAAAGAAAGATCTTCTTTTATTTCCATCCTAATTTTAAAAAATGGCTGCCAAACTGTTTTTTTTTAGTTACCAGCAAGTTTAATGCAACAAGACAATTGTTTATGAAAGAAAAACAGAAAAGCCACTCAGGTTTTAATAAAATATAATTATAAATTGAACAAAAACAAAATTTGAGTAAACAAATTTAAACTGACAAAATTTTTAAATTTTGATTTTGCAATATGTTAGTTACTTCATATAAATGACATCACATAAAATTCATTTGACAAGAAAAAAGGCTGCTATACTAGGTGCTGAAGATACAGAAGAATTGGTGCAATATGTACATGGTAACTTAAAACCAGAAAAAGAGAAAGACAAAAAAATGAAAGGTGTTTACAACTCTGTAACGCCGAATCAGAGAGCAGCTTTTGAAGAGGAGGGGGAAGGTATGCCCCTCCTTCCCTCCCATTTAGCGGGAAATTTTCACTACATTTCTGGCAAAATTCAGAGGAAAAAATTCTCCGCTAAATTTAGTGGGGAAATTTTCTTTGCTAAATTTAGCAAGGAATTTTTTCAGCTAAATTTAGCGGGGAAATTTTCCCCTTAAATTTTGCGGGAAATTTTTTCACTAAATTTAGTGGGAAAATTTTTCCGCTAAATTTAGCGCACCATTTTTTCCAATAAATTTACTCGGACAATTTTTCTGCTAAATTTAGCGAGGAGAGTCTCCCCCTAAATTTAGTGGGGAATTTTTTTCCGCTAAATTTAGCGGTGAAATTTTCCCGCTAAATTTAGCGGGGAAATTTTCCCACTAAATTTAGCAGGAAAATGCTTCCACTAAATTTAGCGGGGCATTTTTTCCGCTAAATTAAGTGGGGAAATTTTTCTGCTAAATTTAGCAAGAAAGTTTTCCATCTAAATTTAGCGGGAAATATCTTCCGCTAAATTTAGTAGGGAAATTTTTCACTAGACTTAGCAGGAAAATTTTCGGCGAAATTTAGCGGGGAAGTTTTCCATCTAAATTTAGCAAAGAATTTTTTCTGCTAAATTTAGCAGGAAAAGTTCCCTCCTCCTACTCCTCCTATCTCGTGACGTCATTATGGGAAACGTCCCATAATGCAACGGCGGTTACGGCGACGGCGATGCCGCTCAAGCTGGAGAAGGGCACCTAAGAGCTGCGCTCTAAAATGAAAGACGTTTATGACTTCCTGTAATGCCAAATTAGAGCACAGCCCTTGAGAAGGAGGAGGGGAGGGTATGGAGAGGAGGGTATGCCCCTCCTCCTCCATACCCTCTCCTCCTCCCCTCCTTCTCTTGCTCCTCCTCCCCATCCCTCCTCCCTCTTGACCTCCACGAGTGACTTCACTTGTGACCCTAGTGACCCTCGTGACGTCACGCTCGAAGTCCCATGGGAAACGTCCCATAATGCAACGTGCGGTTACGAGTGACTCTTGTGACGTCAAGTGTGACGTCATTATGGAAAACGTCCCATAGTGCAAAGCGCGGTTCCGTTGATGGCAACAGCGATGCCGCTCAAGCCAGAAACGGGTTCCTAGGAGCTGCGCTTTAAGAAAAGGATGGCATGACCAGAGTTTTCACAATTCCCCAAGGTCCAGATTACTGCGGTAAATCAATACTTGAGTCTACTTTATTGGACCAAGAAAGGAGATATAGCTCCACAATCTGCCTTTGTTATAAACTGAACAGTGCTTCACAATTGTATGCTCAGTGATCTCAGTAGGAGTGGGCTAACTGCAGTAATGGCCATTAAAACTCAAATGACACAACCAACAAGAACCTCACTGATTGTTATAACTTGCAGAGGTCTGAAATAAAATACAATTTACAATCCTTTCTCTGAGAGAAGAAAACACACACAAAAAGATTAAAAAAAAAACAAAGATCTTACCTGCCACTAGACTTCTTCTGCTCTGCCTCTTTCTTGTCCTTGAAAGACATGGGCCCTGGGAAATCGCACAACCAAGAACATAATGTCAACCACATCTACAAAGGCAAATGAAGAAATCGACTCAACAGAGTAATCAAGTGCCAATACTTACTCTGTGCATCCTCTTCTTCAGAGTTCTTTGCCTTTGCTGGAATGAGGTGGAGCAACCTTCCCTGAAAACAGCAGTGTCAAGCAAGTATAAGCCACCTGCTCTGTGTTCCTTGCAGGTACAGAGCAGAAAGCCATTTAATTATCAGTACAGAAGACAGAACGAAACGTTGAGAATCTAAAACCATTCACAAGTTGTGTCTATAAAAAGGCTGGAGTGTACGAGGAATGGGGCAGAAACCACAAGTTTATGCGGAGCGCAAGTTCGTCTGCTTCTGTCACAAGGGTTGCAATGGGTGTCAGAATGCCAAGCTCTTATTCGCTGATTGAAAAACGCAGTGGGTAACAAGGCATCTAGCATTGAGGTCCACCCACTACCCTTTCAATCGAAGCCAATCAAAGTTCGGCGTCATTCAGACGTCACCACAACCCCTGCGTAAGAGGCAGACGACTTGCTCTCCGAATTCATACACCACAGGATACCCATGAAGAAGACAATAAATGAGACACTAAACTGATTGAAATGCCTTTAACTATCACATGCAGTTGTTTCTTGTTGACTTAAAAAGCATGAACTTCTGGCAGATCATAGACAGACTACTGCCAACTCCAAGGTTATTGGCATAATCTACAGTCCAACCCGTTTATAACAAACAGCAGGAAACGCTACGATCAGTTCGAAAAAAAAAATAATCATAATAATAATAATAATAATAATCCTTTATTTGTATCATGCCCCAGAACAACCTGGCCAAAAGCTTCTTTTTTTTTCTCATCTCTTCGCTTCCACCTCGCAACAAAACGCTAAAAAGATTTTTTTTTCTCTTTTTCTTTTGCATGCATGCAGAGTTTATTTTAGCTTATCTCCCCTTCTGAATCGCTTCTCTTAGTAAGCAACCACTTTGAAATGACAAGTTCCTTTTTTTTTCTGTGCGTGCGTGCAGAGTGTGTTTTTTTTTAAATTTTCTCTCCCTTCTGAATCGCTACTCTTCACTCAATTTTGTTTGCGGCTTGAGCTTTTGGAATTTTCTTTCTTTCCTATTTTCTTCTGGGGGGAAGGGACAGGCTAGAAGAAAACTGTTTGCACGTTTTTGAAACCTGGAAGGATCTTGTTTGTCATAAAAAGTACTTTTTACATGCATTTTTATTTAAATTTTTCGCGACTTTGATATTGACAACAATTCGCTGTATGTGGGTTCGTTCTAAACGGGTTTCACTGTATGCACTGCTACCGTTTTTCTAATGAGCAGTGTGCATGGCTGGATAATGTGGACTCCCAAAGTATTTGCTTTGCTTAAGCTTTTTTAATCTGTAACGCACACACCAAAACTTAAAAGCAACATTCATTTGAATTTTAACCTGAAGGATCTATGGGTTATAAATATGACTTAGACCGAAAAATTCAGAATTAGTTTCTTTGGTGTTCAAGAGGGGTCCTCGATTGACATAAATTCGTGACTTAAAGCAAGTTTGTCTAGCCTGTGAAAAATAAAGATTGTGTATAAAATGCACCATAATATAAAACACACAGCACCCAATATAAACAAGAAAATTAAGTGTATGATTCACCAACAGCAAAGTTGATTTCATCTCTTATATTTCTTCTCTTCCCAATAGGCAAGATGAAGATAACTTCAGAAACTGCATGATGCAATTGGAATGAACTTGACATTGGCACTTATTCACACCTTACTCCAATATACTATTAATGAGCACCAAACTTTACTGCAAAGATGATGCCCCAAGTGAGCACTCCCACCACACTAGTATCATAGTTTTGATGACAGCCT